>MU006596.1:0-172850 GCA_010093795.1 Sporormia fimetaria CBS 119925 | reverse complement strand
CGTCGTGAGCGTCGTGAGCACATGTTGCTCTTGCTGCCTGGCGCTCACTCTGCTCACCGTGAGCACCTGAGCATAAGCGCCCAAGCGCCCAAGTCACATGACTTGCGGCGTAGCTTGCTGCAGCCATGTGTTTTCGTGCGACTATCATTGGTGGTTCATAAGTCCTGCCGCCGTGTCCTACCCCTGAAAATACCATTTCGTAACATAGAGGTAGTTTTGCTAGCTTAGTAGCTGCGTTAAAGCAGAGTGTAAAACTAAGAGAAAGGGTAGAAGTATTATCTAATACGCTCTATGGAGCTCGTAATTGTAGAGTGCTCCAGAGCAGGTTCATAGCATCTAGCTTATATCTAGGTTATCTTGCAATCCTAGAGTATGTATCGCGGTCGAGAGCATGCTTAATAACCAAGAAAATAGGCTATGTATATACGTAGCATGTTTACGTAGAAAAAGCGTTCGAATGCTACAACCTCCGACGCCATTCACTGTAGAACAAATGCAAGACCGGGTATCGTAACATCATGAAGCGCATTCCCCCATCCCATCCCATCCTCACCCCCCTCATCGCTGCGGCTTATACATCATCATCTCCGGCGCGCTATACCCCATCCCCCCGGCGGGCCCCATCCTCCGACTTGCACTCTCCTCCCTCGTCCTAACCTCCCGCTCATTTTGAACAGCCACACAGCAACAGCAACAACACCCTACCACGATATCCCGACTCAGTGACCCCGCAATCTTATACGCATGTCTGACCCTCGTTCTCTGCAACGCGGGGAAAAGCCACCATAACCCGCAAGAGATGCTCATGAGCATACATGAGCCATTGGTCGCTTTGTAGCCAAGCATGTCTGTCGGGTCCTTTTTGTCGGATTTGCGGGATAGGCGGTAGGAGGTGCGGCCGTAGAGAATGCAGGGGCAGAAGAGGCCGGTGACGCAGGTGGAGAGGTCGTTGGAGCAGGAACATAGAGAGCTGGAGAAGGTGGGGTCGGAGGGGGTGGCGTTAGGGTGCGGGATTTGGCCGGGTTGGTGGAGGGGGAAGGAGAGGGGGGTTGGGTTGTGAGGGGCGGGTGGAGAGAAAGGGATGGTGGCGTTTGGGTTGGCGTTGTTCGTGGTGGTAGTTGCGAAACCGTGGGGTGTGTATGGTGCGGTGCTTAGCCGATTTTTGGCTGTAGCGGAAATTGGTGTCTTCTGAGGGAGGGAATCGGCCTGAAGTGGTTGAACTTGTGGGATTTTAGGAACGGGAGGCGGCGGGTGCTGGGGAAGATTGGTTTCCAGGGGAGAGAGGTTGCTCATGTTTCGAGCGTGGTTCGACGATCTTGTGGGTAGGATGCAATCTGGGGAAAACGGCTGCGCCTGTGCCTGGTTTCGTGCTGCAGAAGTGTTTACGGATACACCTTGCTTCATATCTGTCGTCTGTATCGGCTGCGGATAACCTGGCGTGGTCGAAGGAGATGTGGGAAGCGGGGGGCAAGTTGTTGAGTCAAGGTGAGGGTTACGGTACTCTATGGGGGTCTGCGCATATGAGAAGGCTCGAGTGTTATCGTTTGACCGAGCTCTGGTCCGCTGTTGATATTGCTGAGTTGGCTCGTACGGCGGTGCTTCCTCGTCTGGGATATTCTGCCATGAGAACCGCTGATGGGTTTGCTCTTGTCTCACAGTATCGACACGAAGGTGCTGGCCTTGCCCATAACTGCTGAGCCTCGGATCCATTGTTCAGAGCTCCAGTACAGCTTGGAGTCGCGAATCCAGGTCTTCTGGGGAGATGTCCAGCTTGATGTTGGCGGGTCTGCTCACTCTGCAAGTGCACCAGGGCAATGAGGTTCAGCGAAGATGCGTGAGCAACTCCGATAAATTGGCGATAATCAGAAGGAACCTGTGGTACAAAGGTATGTTCAGCTGAAGTTAGCAAGCCTCCCACATCGACTCCAGGCGAGGAGGTCTTTATCAAGGCGGCCAACCCGTCACGCCGCATCTCATGGCGCCGGGCGGGGATGTTCTCATGGCGAAACTGCAAAGCCATGTTACCGCCAGGTTTAGCTCACGATGCATGAGGCGGCCCAATGGAGCTTGGTGACTTGTTGTGACGGGTGTGGTGGTGGTGACCGCAGCCGACGCCGGGCGCTTAAAAGCCTCCGGACGCGCGAGTGGCCCGTCCGCAGTAATCAACGCTCCAATCACCGCCCGTGACGACCGGTGTTCTTAACCTTCGCGAATGCTGATTGTTGGGCTATCAACACCTCCAAGGTTGCTGATCTTCCTGCCGGGCTGTGCGTTTTCAGTTGTCGGGTGTCGCAGGTGACAACGTGACTTGCCCTGGAGGCTGAAACAACGCATACTTCTGCTGTCCACCTATATCGAAGTAAGTGGTTGAAAGTACTTGCGTCGACCTATAGTAATTGATCGGATGCATCAACTGAACAAGACTGCTATGATGTGCTTGGATACGAACAAGCATGGACGTCACCTAGGCCAGAGACACGAAAGCTGTTGCCCCAGGCAAGAGTAGTCACAATCTTTGTACACTATTACGACAGATTTCGACACAAATGCGTTAAGCAGACAAGAACCAGAACCTTCAGGTCCTGGGTATCTATTTGTTCTTGTCCATCTCCTTCTTACCCCTCTCCTCCTTGTTCTCAGCCTACCAGTCATGTCAGCAATGCTCAGCGTTCAACGCTATGGCTAAATGACTTACAGGAGGACGCTCGGGAGAGACGGTGCCCTTGACCTTTGCGGTCTCTGCTACACCCTCTCCCTTGCTGCTCTTATCATCACTGTGGCCAACATCGACGGGGTGGTGTGCATCCTGGTTGGAGTAAGTGGCATCCTGCTTTCCCGACATCTCGTTCGTGCTCTTGGGCTCGCCACGGGGGTCAGGCTATTCATGTCAGTGAGAGAACTACAACATGCGCGACACGGGCATCTACGCACCGAATCGGTATCGGAGGGCTTCTTGGCCTTGGACTCTCCCTCATCCTTCTTCTCCTCGGTCTTCTCCTCAGTCTTCTCCTCCTTCTTCTCTTCCTTGGGTTCCTCCTTCTTGGGCTCCTCCTTGGCCTCTTCCTTCTCCTCCTTGGGCTCCTCCTCCTTCTTCTGCACCTCCTTAGCCGCTTCCTGCTCCTCCTCGGGCTCATGAGGATCATGGTGCTTGCCATGTCCGCCGTGTGCCTCGCCGTGGCTCAAGTCCTGGTTCACAACGATATAAAGGCCCGCCGCCGTTGCTGCGACAGCGGAGAGCATCCTGCACCAACGGGCGTCAGTATGCAGTCCGATGCGCAACAGAAGGCATGATTGGGGAGGGTTCCATTGCAGCATCACTCACCAAGGCAGATCACTCTTTTTCGCAGCTCCGGCGGGGCCGGGACCGGAGGCATATGCTCGCCTTTGCAGCATTTGTTGCCATGGCTGGAGCTCGGCAGAGCGGATGGACCTCGCTGAGCGGGCAAAGCGGGCGACAGAAGATGCGCGCAGGGCGGTAGGGCGTGGGAGAACCATGATGGAGCTTTAGAGATGGCAATGGACGTTATTGACGAGCAATTGGGGTGGAAATGACTGCACAATGGCTGGTAGCGAAGGTCAGGTCATCGGCTCGGCAGCATGTCGTCAGTCAAAATGCCCTTGCCAGCTTACCTAACCGAGGAAGGGGCCCAAGCTCCCTGCGTCACGTGTAGCAGCGACGTACCCCTGTCGGTTAGTGGGGTACAGGTGAGTTGCAGCTGCCAGGCAACATTGATGCTCGACCTCACCCATTCTTTTCCTCGACTCTTCCCCGTTTCTCACCCGCTCGATTGCGATTGTAACCACAACCTTCCTCTTCGCCACTTCTCTTCGCCACTTCTCTTCACTACTTCTCTTCAGCTGTGCATCCCCACTCACAACAATCGAACATCGCACCTATCCCGAGCTCACCCCACTACCTAACCTCGCCTCGCTCTCCACGCCGTCCGCCTGCTACAGCTTTCCTCCACAGCTACTCTCGCCGACCCGGCTCCCTCACTATGCCTCCAACGGTTGCACCACAGCCTCACCAGCTCGCTCAGCTACTTCCAAAGCTCCACTATGATGACCCCGACTTCCGCTACATGGCCCTCAGTGACCTCAAGGACATGCTAGAGGCTCACCAAACGGGGCCAATCGTCGACCTGCAGCTCGCGGCGAAGATAATAGAGGGCTTGCTGAAGACACTCGTCGACGCCAATGGCGAGGTGCAGAACATGGCCATCAAATGTTTGGGGCCTTTCGCCAACCAGATACCGGAGTCCCTGTTCTGCCCCTTCATCGAGAAGCTCTCGAATGTTCAGGCTGGCAACACCGTCGATCAGTCTATACCGTCACTGGCACTACGCGAAGTTGTAATCTCACTACCGCGAGCTGTACCCGGCGGGACGCGGACGAAAGCACTGCAGCAAGCGTACTCCGGTATCAGCAGGGTGCTCATCCCCCGACTGATCGGCTACAACGTTATACCTCCAAAGGAAAAGAACCTTCCTAGTGTGCCCAAAGGGATGCTGGAGATGGATGTCGAAGCCGGGACAGACAATAATGCTATCGACGTGCTTATTGAGGTAGCGCGATGTTTCGGGCCTATACTCCAAAGTTCCGAGGTGCATGCTCTCCACATGGCTGCCACGGGCATCCTCGACAGCGAACGGGCTACTTCTATGATGAAGAAGAAAGCAGTCAACGCGATATCTGTACTGTCTGCATTCTTTTCTGACCAACAGTTGAGCGACTTCGTCTCTCGGATAGTGGAAGCCTTGCGGGATGTACATCTTACGCGCAGCAAGCGCAAGCTCTATATAACCATTCTTGGCTCAATGGCGACCTCCATTCCACGAAAGTTTGGCCCATATCTGCAGACGTTGGCTCCATTCGTCCTCAGCGCTCTCAGCCTCGAGGAGACTGAGCAAGACATGGATCTTTCCGATGACGAAGGAGAGCGCGACCCCGAGGTTGACGAACTACTTGAGGTGGCCCTTACCGCCTTGGACAGCTTCCTCTCTTCCTGTTCCGAACACATGCGGTGGTACACTAGCGAGACCATTGAGGCGGCCACCCGCTTGCTCAAGTACGACCCTAACGTTGCTGCCGGTGATGACGACGACGACGCTATGGAAAGCGAAGAGGAGGACGCGGCAGATGACGACGACGAATTCGAAGCGGAATCCGAATACGACGACGACGACGATTCGAGCTGGAAGGTTCGAAGGTGCGCCGCTAAAGTGTTGTATACTCTCATATCAACTCGCAGCAACGGCGACCTCTTGGCAAATGGTACTCTCTACAACCAGGTTGCGCCTGCTTTGATAAATCGTTTCAAGGAGCGAGAAGAGAGTGTTCGGCTCGAGATCCTAAACGCCCTGTCGAAACTTGTTAGAAAGTCGAGCGATAGTCCAGCTCTTCGGGTCGGAGGACTGGAGGAGCGGGCACCAGGCGTCATGGGGCCACCTACAACACACAAGCGTCGCCGCGGCGGAAGTGATGTCAGCATGTTCGACATCCAAGCTAGCTCCTCGCTGTCGTTGGGTTACGCGTCTCCAGCCCCTGCCCAAACCCCTCAAGTAGGTCCACGAGCGAGCTTGGCCAGCCTCAGTCCGGATATCATTCGTGGTATCTCACAACTTCTGAAGAACTCGTCCTCCTCCGCGGCCACAAAGCAAGCTGCCATTGCCTTAACGAAGGACATCGTCATCACTCAGCAAGGAGGCTTGGATACCTACTTGAGCCAACTAGCCGCACCCGTGGTAGAAAGTGCCAAAGCGTCCTCTCTCGACAAGGCGAGCAGCACGTCCGCCAGCGCCAACAGCCTACGAGTCGAAGCTCTACAGCTGATCGGAGCTATCGCTGATACGCATTCCTCTGCTGCTATTCAACCATTTCTACCGCTTATCGTTCCAGTACTCCTCTCTGGCATTCGTGAGAAGTACGGCAAGGTTGCGATTGAGGGCCTGACAGCAACAGAGCAAGTCATGAAGGCTCTTACGCCTCCGCGAGCTACCACCTCTGGGTTGCAGAACCATCAACATCTTGAGGCATTATTCGACGCCCTTGCTGCTAAGACCACGGCGAACGATGCCGACATGGAGGTTCGTGTAGCTGCCATTAATGTGTTGGGCATGTTCCTGGGCCGCACCTCTGGTACCCAAGGCATCATATCGCCGTCGAAGCGAGCTGAAGGCCTGGATCTGCTGGCAGGGCGACTAAAGAACGAAATGTCACGCCTTGCGTCCATACGTGCTGTGGAGACTGTGGCAGCGTTGACAAAAGCCAAGAATGAGCTGACGGCAGACTGGGTACGTAGCGTTGCCTTGGAGTTATGCGGTCAGTTGCGCAAGTCGAGTCGCGTCCTGCGTGGGGCGAGCTTGGCTGCCTTGCGTACCTTGGTGCTCAATCCATTCTCACGCGAGTGTCTGGACGAGAAGACAAGGGTGCACATCGTGGAAATGCTTCTGCCTCTCCTGGATACAGCAGACTTGCACCTCCTTGGCCCGGCGTTGGTAATTCTTACAACGTTTACCAAAGACAACGCCAAGGCCATTGTCACCCATGAGGTCAACGTGGCCATTTGCAACGTTGTGCGGGGTACTATCAGTGGCAACGCATTGGAGGCTTTACTCGCTTTCGTCCGGGCTATTGGCGAGCAAGGAGCAGGAAACGCCTTGATGCGGGCATTGCTCAAAGATGTTGGCATTTACGGCAACCCGGAAGTCGTGGGGATGGTTGAAGGAAGTCTTCTAGTGTATGGCGGGCAAAGCGTGGGCGTCACTGTCGATGACTTTAAGAAAGAACTCGTGGCTACGACGGACGATACCCGGAAATGCCTTGCTCTGGCCGTGCTAGGTGAGGCAGCCCTGCGGCTCGGATCCCAGTCTACCATAGAGCCGAAGCTCTTCATGCAGTGTTTCAGCGATCAGTCAGAGACGGTTCCTCTTGCTGCTGCTGTTGCACTGGGACGGGCCGGCGCTGGGAACGTCTCACGATACCTGCCAGAAATCCTCTCCACAATGGGCAAACCGTCCAGCCCGCAGTATCTGTTGCTGCATTCCATCAAGGAGATTCTGCAACAAGAAGGTACTGATGCTGAGATCATGCCATTTGCTGAGCCTCTCTGGCAGAACCTCGTCGCCGCTTCTCAAGCAGAGGACAACAAGGCCATCGGTGCCGAGTGTATAGGCAGACTTGCGATTATTGTTCCGAAAACATACCTACCGCAGCTTCAGGTAAGTACGGTCTTCTCTAGCTTTAGCGCACTGGTTAACATGGAATGCAGGCATTCGTGGGTGACGGCAAGGCGAGTGTGCGTGGCATGGTCATCTCAGCGCTGCGGTATACCCTCGCCGACACCGACGAGGCATACGACCGGTATCTCCAACCCATAGTTGTTCCAATGCTTGTCGAAATGATGAAAGACGCCGATATCGAGAACCGCCGCCTGGCACTTACCACCTTCAACTCAGCCATGCACAATAAGCCCCATATCATACTGCCAGCTCTGGACCAACTCCTTCCCTTGGCTATGAAAGAAACCGAGATCAAACCAGAGCTCATCCGCGAAGTACAGATGGGTCCTTTCAAGCACAAAGTCGATGATGGCTTGGAACTTCGTAAGAGCGCGTATGAGACACTGTATGCTCTGCTCGAGACCGCCTTCTCCCGTTTGTCGCCAACCGAGCTTTCTGACTGTTACGATCGTGTGGTCGCGGGAGTCAATGACGAGCATGATGTCCGCATCCTGTGCAACCTCATGCTCTCGAAGCTCATCGTCCTATCTCCGGAGCAGACTCGCGCACGCCTCCACTCCATTGCGCAAGGCTTCCGGACTGTGCTTTCTTTCAAGCCAAAGGATAGTGCGGTCAAGCAAGAGCTGGAGAAACTACAAGAGGTGAACAAGGGCATCGTAAAGGTGTCTATACAGCTGCAGAAAACGCTGGCCTTGGACGCCGGTGCAGCAGACGACGCGGGGATGCGTGCGTGGAGTCAGTATTGGGAGTGGGCTACCAAGGAGAATCAGGACACTCTCAGGCTCGTGCAAGCTGAGATGAGAGAAAGGGAGCATTAGGCTTGCTCACTTGAAGAGCTTTCACCCCCCAGTGGCTACTTCCATGGAGATGGAGATCGATCCGGATAGTGGTGAGTGGTGATGTTTAGGAGTCGCTGGACCGCTCTTATGGAGTTTGAGGGAAAATAGACAGTTGAGGGAGGAATGGTATGCTCAGGAACAGTAGAAAATTATGCAGCGTCGAGGATCAGCTGTATGAGGCGGCTCCAGGTCGTAGCACCTGATTACCTGCAATGTTCGGTGTATTTGCGCACGTGATGGTATTATGCAAGTACTTAACCCATGATCCTTGCCAGTATCGAAGTCATGGCAGCTTTATTCAACCCTTTAATGTAGCGCCAGTACGGTGAATCTAGGATCCTGAGGCTTCCAGCTCCTCTTAAGCACGGAGTGCCACCGTGAACATTTGAGTTGCCCTTCCGGATCGGCAAAAGCTGCCGCCTGGTGGCGACCTCTCGCCCCAACCCAACACACGCACTTGCATGCTCTCAACGTTCGAAACCTCCCAACGTACCAGTCTCATCGCCCCTTACAATACGACTTGATCTATTCTGGACCTTCCTTCTCAAGCATGGGCCGCACGGAAAAATCGCAGGGCCTAGCGCCCCCCGCAATCCGCAAAGACATGCGCGCAAAACGGGCACGTCATTTCGTCAACAAAGTGGTGCCGGCGGTCTTGGCATCGAATGCAAGAGCTAGGAAGGGGGCCGAGGGGAGCGAGCTGTTTGTTGATCCGGGGCCCGTGGGGGAGGACTTGCTGGGTCAGGGTGGCGAGGCGAAGGAAGAGGGTGAGGATGTGGCAGGGTATGTCAAGAGGAAGGGGCAGGGACGGAGGAAAGTCAAAGATGAGGGGAGTGGGAGTGGGAAAAGGGGGGTGAGGAAAAAGGATCGGGAGTTGGTTGAAGAGTTCGCAGATTTGGAGATTGACAAAAGGAGTACGATGGATGCTCCGACTTCTCGTCCTACACGCAGGACGCGGATTATAATCACGGACTCGCTATCTGCCGCACATCTCCTAACCTTCCCATCTCGTTATCCCGTCGAATCGGAGCCACGACGCCAGCCGAACACGGAAAAGAAGAAAGACCACAAAAACCTATGTATCCTCAACATGGCCTCGCCCCTCCGACCCGGCGGCGGCCTCCTCACCGGCGCCACATCGCAAGAAGAGTTTCTATGCGCACGCACAACTCTCCTGCCCTCACTCAAAGAGTCTTTTTACCGGTTGCCTGAAATAGGAGGCGCGTTTACTCGGGATGTGCTCGTGCTGCGGGACTCTGGTCCTTTGGGGGAAGGGAAAGGAGAGCTGGGGGTGAAGGAGAGGTGGTGGGTTGATGTTGTGAGTGCGGGTATGCTACGGTTTCCAGAGTTGGAGGGGGCTGAGGAGGACCCATTGGAAGAGAAGACGTGGACGAAGAAGGATAGGGAGATGGTGGAGAAGAAGATGAGGGCTGTATTGAGGATTGTGGCAGGAATGGGCTGTAGGAGGGTCATTCTGGGAGCGTGGGGATGTGGGGCTTACGGAAATCCAGTAAATGAGGTTGCGAGGGCGTGGAGGAAGGTCTTGGATGGGGCGATAACAGAGGGAGGAGGAGGAGGGAAGAAGCGGAGAGCGGAGAGTGAGGAGGAGGCTTGGGGGCAGCTTGAAGTGGTGGTGTTTGCAATTGCGAATAGGAAGATGGCAGGTGAGTTTGCTGAGGCGTTTGGAGGCGGGGTGAAGGTGGAGGATATGCCGGGAGGAGATAAGGATGGACAAGAGAGTGAGGAGGATGAAGATCAGGCGGCGGTGCAAGAGTTGAGGAGTAAGATTGAAGAGATGGAAAAGCAGATTGCGCAGGTGTGGAACCCTGATCTGAGAGCCAGAATGGAGACTATTCTGCAGGAATTGCGGTCGCAACGTGCAGAGAGGGAGAGGGAGAAGGAAAGGGGTATGACTCCGACAGCAGATACTGCCTGTTCAGAGGATGAATGGGAACGTTGGAATCCCAGGGCCGACGAGTCAGACGATTCAGACGAAGCGTGTTGCACTATGTTCCATTAGATGTTCGATGTTCCGGAATGCAATCAGCTATCTCAATGAGCGTCTGGAGAGTGATGGATACTTATGCCGGACTAGATTCGAACCAAAGCAGTGGCTTCGGCCCCACTGGAGTCAGCAGGGTGCTCACCTGCAGACGAACGAAGCAGTCTACGAGACCCTCGGGATCTACCCGTTGAACGATCGACAGCCGCCGCAGATGGCTCAGGATTGGCCGCCGCCGGCGCTCTCCGAAGAACCCTACGATACCCACGTGGTGCGCCTTGGCATTGGTAAGGGACAGGGAAGGCACGTCTTTGCCAAAAACCTTTTTTCGACCTCACCTCGACGATGCTCAATCACATCCATGGATCCTTTGACGAAATCTGGATTATTGCACGGCCAATCATGGGAACATCATCCCAGATTGACATGACCTTAAGAGAAGGGTGGCGTATGGATCGTACGACTACACTCACACTGCCTGAGTTTCGAAGTGGAAGAGCGAGGGTCACAACAAGACTGGTTGACTGAAAAAGACATTGGAAAGAGGCGCCTCGCCATGTTGGTTTTACATCACAGGAAAAGGCCCGATGATGCAACATCCACCGGCACGAGGACGATTGCACCAGCTACAACCGCGGTGTCAGAAGGAAAGATAGAAAGCGGACTAAGAAAAAAGGTCACCTTTCGATCCCTTGGGAAGGTATGATGAAAACAGCATATGAGTTGACGATGGCACCCAACATTTGAAAAGAGAATGGGAAACATACGAGGTTTGATGTCGTTGGTCAACGTCATACACCACACCAGTAGCCGCGACGGCGCGGCCGGCTTTGACTGCCTCCGCATGCCGCGGATGGGACATGAGCCTCGCTACCGCATGATGGCCTGAGGCCATGAGATGGGGAACTCTGCCATGGTCACAAGCCTGTCTTTCCCAGCCTGCCGATTATTCGATTGGATCGAGTAAAGGATATCGCGGAAGTGCAGTGTGGGCCGCGGCTGAGGTACCCCACACTGTTATCTGCACCCGTTGCGACTAGTCCAGGAACAGCAAAGCCGAGACGGGACTTGTTGACGCAGAGGTCGAAGGATCTCCAAACTTCAGCATAACGTAACGCCGCAGGACAGTTTACAGCAGTAAACAAAGATAGGCTGCATGGGGAGCTGGACGCCTTGAGCCCGTCGAAAGATGAACGCGTATACTTCTCCGGACTGCCGAGTTTGACATCAAGAGCGTGTGTAGTCCACGGGTGCACATCCACACAGCAGCAGCGACTGCTTCAGACTAGTCGTACAGGGCACGTGGAGTTACACGGCGCTCACTATACATGCATCCAGTTAGTCCCTGAAGCATGCGAGGCTTCAAATATCACAAGACCTGGGCGCATGGTCGTGGCTGTTGCCCGCAGTCAGCTGCGCTCCACCACATTGCCAGCAGCGACCGTGAAGAACACTATCAGCGGACGCGATAAGGAATATCAACATCCTGCTGTTTATCGTGCTAGCGGAGTGATAGGCAACGTTGTCTCACTATGGAGTATACTGCGGGCCTCTGGTGCGCCAACTTATATGGGTTCATGGTTGCGCTTTATTCACCATGAGTTTACGGCTGCCCCGGCCCTTTTCTTTCACCGCTATATTAATAAGCTTCTGCGGGCTCTTTCCCCAGAGCTCGGAAGCGCCAAAGCCGCCAATACGGACCCCGAGCGCCAACCGCTGATCGGACACGCCGCCTCGTCTGGAGGCGGGCTTGGTCCTGTCAGTTTACACTCTACCCCACGTCATAACATCGACAGGGGTCTTATCCAACCCGCGACCTCCAACCTCCGCTCCATAAATCAGTCCGCGCCCGAGCCGACCGCACACCTCTTCCACTCATCGGAAGAGACGGAGCCGTTCTGGATCGCCATCATGGAGAAAGTCAGGAATTCGAAGGCCGCCTATTATGCCAACAAGATCGCAGTCAAGAGCGAGCCTGGGCTCACCAGCACCCAGCTCATGCTGCATAACCATGATCTGAAGCCCGTCGAGCCCGCCAGGAGACAATGGGGTCCTTGGAATTTCGTTGGCTTCTGGGTCGGTATGTTTCACGCTCGGGCAGCATTATCAATATGCAACCGCCGAGACCTTCGTTCACTGCTAATCATGTGACCAGCCGATTCGTTCAATATCAACACATGGATGATTTCGTCAGCGTACATCGTGGATGGCCTATCTTGGTGGCAATCATGGATATGTGTCTGGGTGAGTTTTGGAGCCGAATTTGACGCCAGTCAGTATATTGATACGTCTCTCAGTTGGGATACAGTCTTGCTGGTGCTTTTGTGTGCACGACGGGCCGGATCGGTGCAACCTACCACATCTCGTTTCCCGTTGTTGCACGCTCATCATTTGGCATTTGGGGCGCTCTCTGGCCAGTATTCAACAGAGCTGCAATGGCATGTATCTGGTACGGAGTGCAAGCTTGGATCGGCGGAACCTGCGTCTACCTCATGATTCGGAGCATATGGAACGATTGGCGGAACGTAAGACACATTCACACTACAGAACATCAAAATTCTAACAGTTTAGGATAACGGTAATGGAACTGGAGGTATCAAAAACGGCATTCCAAACTCTGGAACCAACACCGTCGCCTTTGTATCCTTCTTCCTCTTCTGGCTCGGCTCTCTTCCCGCTATCTGGTTCCCCGTCGAGAAGATCCGCCACCTCTTCACGGTGAAGTCCTACTTCGTCCCCACTGCAGGTGTGGCCTTCTTCATCTGGGCTGTCGTGCGGGCCAAAGGTATCGGCCCTATCGTATACCAACCAGGCCGTGTGAAGGGCTCTGAGCTTGGCTGGCTCATGGTTCGCGGCACCATGTCCTCCATCGCCAACTTCGCAGCCCTCATCATCAACGACCCGGACTTTGCTCGTTTCGCCAAGAAACCCAGCGATGCATTCCTCCCCCAGCTTCTCACGATCCCCATCGGCTTTGGCGTGACCTCGTTCATCGGCATCATCGTCTCGTCCTCCTCCGTTGTCATCTTCGGCAAACCAATCTGGAACCCGCTTGACCTTCTGGAATCCTTCCTCGAAGAGGGCGGCTCCGCTCAACGCTTCGGCGTCTTCATCATCGCGGCCGCCTTCACTCTGGCTCAGCTCGGCACCAACATCGCCGCCAATAGTGTCTCAGCAGGCACCGATTTGACGGCTCTTGCCCCACGTTTCATCTCCATTCGACGCGGCGGCTATGTCTGCGCTCTGGTCGGCCTCGTCATGTGCCCCTGGAATCTCCTCTCCTCCACAAACAGCTTCACAACCTACCTTTCCGCCTACTCCGTCTTCCTCTCCTCCATCGCCGGTGTCATGGTATGCGACTACTACTTCGTCCGCAAAGGCTTCCTCGACGTCAAACAGCTCTACTCCGGAAAACGCACTGCTCCGTACTACTTCACATACGGATTCCATCTCAAGGCGTACACCGCATATATCGCTGGCATCATGATCAACGTCGTCGGTTTCGCAGGTGCTGTCGGTCGTGACGTCCCCGTCGGAGCGAAGAGGATCTATGATCTGAATTACTTCGCCGGTTTCATCGTTGCGGCGCTCGTGTACTACGGCCTTTGCAGGATCTGGCCGGTGCCGGCGACAAGTGATACGTGGTTGGAAGTCGGTGATGAGATCACGGAGCTCTCGGTTGCGTATGGGGATAGCGATGAGAGCGTGAACAGGTATAGGGACGAGGAAGAAGGCGGTGTCCTCAGTGACAGATCTGCGTCGGTGGCGAAGGAGCGAACTGAGGCGACCAAGAAGGAGTACTAGAGGTTTATACAGACTGGATCGCGATGGCTTGCTAGAAGGTGATTTCCGAGTGGGTAGGAGTTCTGATATGGGAGTGATACCAGCCCCGCGTCATCCCGACCGCGGGCTTCTCTAGTTATCTGAGTTTTGGTCGCTAAATATGGATATTTATGCGTGGCAGGACTGCGTGTCTATGTTGCTCCCTTAGAGCGGCGAATCTGGCGCTAGAATGAAGAGCGATAGATGTTTAGCCGCCACACATGATAGTCTCCAGGTCCACTACAACAACTTAACAGTCTATACTCATACACTTCTGCCTGAAAAAGTGAAGCACAAGAATGACGGGCTGATGTGCCTGCCCTACGGCTATGAAGATGTCATCAACTGGGAGGAAGAGATGCCAGGGTGGGTTGTTTGAAGCTGTTATGAGGCTCTGGGTAACAAGGAAGGAGATGAGTGCAAGACAGAGAGACATGTAACAAGAAGCAAGAGGGAAAAGTGTGGGTGATTGGAGGATGAAAGATAGAAGGGCTTTTGGGTTATGCTGTCTCTTAACGTTATCGTCTGCTGCGAAAGATCTTTTTCTCAACCAGGTCTAAGCGTGCTGAGCTGTACGGTGAAAAAATTATGTATGCAACTGTCCTATGTCAGCTTAGGGATGGTCGACCGTGTCCCAGCTTGACATACAGACTCAGGACGGCTTGCGAGCAGTTCTAACCATAGCTATGCCCACATGAAAAGTGATAAACGGGGATATACACCTGGGTTTGTAAAACCAGAGAGTTATCATCCCTCTTGAAAGCTACACTATCCCGTGCCTTGTCGGGCGCTACAACGGTAAGCTCAAACAGCCCCAAGTCAATGCCCGCGACAAAAGGTTGTCCACATAGTTTAAACTAACCATCAATTTTCCATCACACAACTACCATCCGCCTATTCGGCGATGTCTTCGATGGTCTAGTGGTCATGATTTCCGCTTGTCATCAGCAATGTTGCGAGCGCGGGAGACCGGGGTTCGATTCCCCGTCGGAGAGTTTTTTTCTTTTCTTCCCCTTCTTTTTTTCTTTCTCCATCGCTCCCTCCTTTCAGATGCTGGCCAGAGGTTTCGGCGGGAGTTGTTGGAAGGAAATGGGAGCGGAGTGGTAAGCAGGCGGCGCCGGCTTAGCGTAGAGAGAGGAGAGGTCGGGCTGCGGCACAAGGCTACCTACATACACATGCTTCGTCCTTGTCTAGCTTGCCTGTATAGAGTCGGTCAATAACGACACTGTGATTGTGTGCTTTCATTAGGTAAAGACAAGGAAGTGCTAGATAGAGGCCCAAAGTCGAGAGATAATCAAAGGTAGGGGGATATAAGTATCTAGATGCCAACAACATGCATCATCCTCATTCGCCAAGACATCAGACTCGTACTTGCATACTTCCGCTTCCGAGAAGCTCTCGATTGGGCTGAGTTTAAGACAACAGGGTTTTCGAATAATCCAGTCCCAATGTCGCCTTCGCTCGGCTGCGAAAAGGTCTCCAGGTTATCTGTATGAGGTTCTTTTCGGGCCTTCGCATCTTTGCCATTTCCTCACAAGAGGAGGAGCGAGGCTGCCAAGCTGCGTGCTTCAGCAGATTGGGCGCACATAAGTTTCAAGGTGCGTTTTGCGCGCTCCCTAGTGGAGGGGTTCATTTTGTGGATGTGGATGTACATGGTGAGCTGACGGCGTGGTGAGTTTCGAAGCCACATTTGCGTTTTTCCGTAAGCGATGATGAGGTGTCTGGCAGACAGAACCATCGGCAACTTGCTACCGAACACGGCCTGCTTTTGCTGTTTCATCCCAGTCGGCGAAGTCCGGTAAAGGGGGAGGGTCCACCGGAGAGGCTCCAGTACGCGGATCCTTGTAGTGATCTATGGGTCACTTGTTCAAGAGCCCAGATGCTGGGTCTACCGATTGTAAGACAGCGAGGATGGTCAGGAATTGATATTGGTTTTGTTGTTCGATGAAGTAAATCGCACGATGTCCGTTCTGATAGCATCCGAGCCGTAGTATTCGAACTCGCTTCAAGACGTCAAAATCCCATTGCCGCCGATGGCATGGCCAAACACCGAGTGGCTAATTCCTACTCTTTTTATTCCTTAGCGGCTCGTGCCTTGACGTCTGACATCCCGATTTTTGAGGGTCGGTGTCACCCTTAGCATCACAACAATTCCACAGAAATCCCTCTGGTTGCTCCTTAATCCAGTAAGCGTCACTGCCTTCCTCCAACATGTAATCGTCCATGTCGGTCCAACAGTCATGTTCGTCGTCTCTTTCAAGCTCGCCTATGCTATGTTAGCCCTTGTCCAGATGAGACAGTCTCAGAAGGCCTGCATACCTTCATGCCACACACAGGCCTTCTCTCCATTCGCTAGCACATCATACTCCTTCCTACACTGCTCACACATCTCATATCTTGCTGTTGTATATCTTCGCTTTCGTGAAGTTGGGCCGGCATCTACGAGCGAGGCAATGGACATTGCATTCGCAGGTGGTCTTGAAGGAGCTGCACTTGTTGCGTCCTCCTTTATCTCCCCGTCAGCCTCCTCCTCTCTTGAGACATCCTCTCTCAGGAGTAGGAGTGAACAAGCTAGTTTATATGCGTCGCCGGATCGAACGCAGATGTCCTTGAGTATACGCTTTAGGCGGTCAGAGGTAGAGGACTCGATCACGGCTTTGAGTAGATCCGATTGTGTTCGATCCATGGTTGGCTACGTATGCTGTATGTCGCGTGGTGGTTGAGGCACGCGTTGAGCGATGCACGCGAATCCTTGCATTCACTTGTGGGGTATGCAAGGGGGCCAGTACGGTTTTGGTATGGATCGAACTGGGTGGACACGGAGCTTGCAGGAGGCTCGACTGAGGGTGTGTAGGGTGTGGTAGTGACGGCTTTGAGGAAACGGACGTAATGCAATGCCAGTCCATGGTGAATGCGGGACATAATCACAATGGGAGGAAGAGACATTCAGGTAGATCTAGAGGTGTTGCTGGGTGTTCCCGATCCCGGAAAGAGGAAGGGGCGCATCTTGAGGCTCTTGCCATGCTGAAGAAACCAGAGGAATGACCCGATGTTGTAATCCTAGCTAGTCTTCAGCCTCACAAGATAACCAAGTCTGAACGTAGGCAATCTCACTGCAATTAACAGCCCCCACTCTTGTTCTTCTTGCTCCCCTCTGCTTCATGCCTCCCTTTCATACAACCCTCTTCATTACTCCTCCTTTTACAGCACACCCACTCATACCCCTCAGGTACTTCATCAATGAGATAGAACTCGGCGTCCTCGTACATATGCTCTTCGCAATCGTCCCAACATCCTTGCTCAAGGTCTCTCCTCAGGCTTCCTGTGGTGGGATATGTGAGCATGATAGTAGACAAGTGACCGAGACAAGAGAAATATATATTAGGAATGATCCTACCTGGATGCCACACACAAGCTCCATCTTCGTTGGAGAGGACGTCGAACTCTGCTTCGCACTGCACGCAGGTCTCGTACCGAGGACCTGAGTATGCTCTCTTTCTTGTAGCACCGGTGCCTGACTTGTCTTCGACCCCTGACGCCGTATCTGAATTGGATTGTAGAACATTGGAGATGTTCATCGGGTTCTTGAGCTCTTGAGTGTTGTCTTTCCCTTTCCCCTTCTCCTTCTGCTGCTCCTTCTCCTTTTCTGTCTCGCCATTCTCCGCTTCTACTGCGTCCATCTTCCCTTCGACCACCTCACTGGCGGCCGCTTCACCATTCCCAGGCCTGTTCTCCACAGCTCTGCTCTCCAGAAGCAGTATCTCAGACGCCATATGGAACGCTTCTTCCGATCGGGCGCAAATATCACGAAAAAGGGACCTGAGGCGCGGTCCGCTGGTTACTGCGATCGTCTGATATAGCAGTTCTAGTTGTGTACTGTTCATGATCACTGTCTGCATTAGAAATGAAGTACCGCGGCATGGAGACGCGTGCCCTAAGTCGAGACGCGAATCCCTGTCGAATCCTACACACGGCGGCTACTACAACTTTAGTTAGGGCGGGCCCAATGGTTCCAAGGTTCAACATCCAAATGAGGAAGTGAGGAAGTAAGTACCCAGGTCAAATACCTCGGGCAAATGCATTGCAAGGTGGAGTTACATCACACACTCACGGCAGTGCAACAATCAGGATGTGCAAGAGGAATGTGCCTTGTGTTGTGATTGTGCTCCACAACACTGTGTCATGTTATAACCCGAACTTCTACCATCCAAGGCCGTCTACCTCTGTCCAAAATCTCCAATGATTGCAACCCAGATGATAATAGCCTCGACGTGGTGTGGTGCCCGTCTAAATAGGCCGATATTTGCAGCAGTATCGGCACCATATATCGTTCATTGTTCGGAAACCATTGTATCGTCGTGGAAGTTTGTCCTGCTCAGCAGCTGTACCGACAGCGCATCTCCTGGGTCTGCCATAATCATCAGCACTCAATCAAGCAACACATGCGGTCCAACTCACCCGAACTCCAGCCGGCCGCTTCTTGCAGTTGAAGTAGTTGTCAGTCCAGGGACCGAGTGCGCAGTAACCGCAGCTGGGCGGGCGGTGGTCCTTGTCCGTGCGCCAGTAGCACTGGCCGTAGTTGAACTCGAGTCGGTCTGGTTTGATTCCCATCCAGAGGTTGAGGTTCCAGAAGCCCGTGGCCATATGCCACACATTGTTGGGTTTCCAATGCGTGAGATCCTTCCACTCGCGACCGGGGAACCAATTCGAGCCGTCAAACTCGAAATAGCCCCAAGGCCGGACCATGGGCTTGCCGGCACCGTCGACAATTACGGGGATCTTGACCAACGTGCGGTGGGTGCCGCCGTCGCATTGGTGGAGGTAGGTCAACTCGAACGAGCAGAAGCCATGGGTGAACTCCTCACCCCGGGCGGTGAGGTTGCCGTCAACCCGTTCGTTGATGACGGTGACATCGGCGGAGGAAACTGGCGGAGTGGCGAGCGCCGCGACTGAAGTCATAGTCGCGACGAAGGCGGAGAGAAGGACGGAGAACTTCATGGCTGCATGGGTTAGCAAGCTGCTGAAGATGATGGGCATGCCTGCACACTCACTTGTATATATCCGAGGTTTCTGGTGCGACTTTCGAAAGGTCCTGGCGCGAGCTATACAAGTCGAGGTGCTATAGGCGTCAAATCAGTGACAGGGCGGTGGGGGCATGTACTCACTGGAGAGAGGTGATGGAGGAAGAAAAGAGGTGAGGAAGCGGAAACGGTGTTTATATAGCTGAGCTACGGGAAAGCGGTGGGAGGGTAAAAGTGCGCGATAAACGAGCGGGAAAAGAAGTGAGAGAGATTAACGGTGGGGGAGGGAAAGAAAGTCGTTTGCAAAGGGACGGCATAGCCCCAGGCCGGCCGCAAGCTAGCAGTCATGGGTATGCGCGTCAGCAAAGGTGATCCCTGTGTCCGGTGAAAGGAAGCGTCGATATAAAAGGAGAAAGTCCATGGGCACACTCTTAACTCATGGCGCTTTGTGTGTTGCCTGAGCAGTCCCGCTTGCCACGCGCCCGTGTTTCCACCCTAGCGGTTGCCCCTCAATGGTCAGTAAACCGTCAACGGGCTCGCCTTGTTTGTTATAAGACCTGCCAAGGTGGTTATTCACTGTGACCAGGTGCGACTTCGGTGTTTAGAGCGGGACTGGGATCATCGATCACATGGAAAAAAAGACGGCCGCCGGGATGCAGTCACCTTGAGAGATCTAAGCTAGCTTGATCAATTTGTATGACTGCTTTACAGTTATGTCGACGTGATAGCGGCTTTACTCATCGTTTGCTTGAAAACTTGCAATGCAAGCTCAGGCTCTGTGCACAGGTTAGCGAACCATCGGGCTTGGTGAACGGGAATGACAACTCACGATAGTACATGACAAGATGCCCAGCTTCATATACCCTCAAAAAAGACAAATTGTCTTGTGTCTTGAACTCGCCGCGCTCGACTCCGTTCACGGTGTACGGCACCAAGTCCTTTCCCGCAAACGCAGATCGACCGGGGTAATTGATCACATTTGCAACGTCGTAGTTGCCGGGCCAGTTGCATATCCAGCTTGCAACGGTTAGATGAGTGCCTCATGCATGTCAGAGAAGGCTTACTCGGCGTCGCCAGCCCAAATCAGAACCGAGAGGCCGGAGGAGACCACTTCGCCCAACTGAGCTAGAAATGAGCGGGCACCTGAAACATTAGCGCGTTTACATAAAGGGATGGGCTTCTTACCATCTCCAGTTCTCTGAAACTTGTCAAAAGGGCCATCAGGGCACTCCTGGTAGGTGGTTCGAGCACCAATTGCTTTCTTGATGGCAGGGTCATCGAGATAATCGAGATAATTTTTAGGAGGTTCCGGATTATCGACAGCTGCTCTGATATCGTAGACGTCAAAACTGGGTGCGGCCTGGTATATGGTATTGTCGATGACAGCGTAACAAACCCGGTCCGCATTCCCGCAGTCGAGGTCGCTCGCTGACCCCTGACAACGCCGAAGGTCTGGAAGACAGTCATCGGTGTAGCTCAGCATAAGCTCGTCGTACTGCTTCTTGTCGATTAACTGCTTGTAGGTGTTGTTGTACGAGTATGGGATATATGACAGCTCCTGGATCTCGGAATCATACCATCCGTTGTTGATACCCAGAGCAACGATGTTCACGTGCTCTCCCTTGCCTGCTGCGTTTTGTTCCTGGATGTACCTAACGAATTCGGGGCCAAAGTGACCGCCGTATGACTCTGTGAACATGCCAAAGTCCCGACTGGTGTACTCAGGGAACGCAGCGTAGAAAGCTTGGAGAAGATTCCAGACATACGGGGCTGCGGTAACAGTCGAGTTGACAGTATTGTTGCCGTATGAAAAGCCAACGCCTATTGGCTGATCAATGTAGAGCATGTTTGCGTAATTGTTGAAGCTGAAGGTATTGTTCATGGGGAACGTATTTCCAAGTTCAAACTTGCATGGACCATTCTCCTGAAACAAGCCAATCAGCCCGGAGCAACCGGGGCCACCGTTGAACCACATGGCAAGGGGGGCGTTGGAGGGGTTTTGTCGAGCCTCAAAGAACCAGAAAAACATGTTCATGTTGTCGCCGACACTGTTTTGGTCAGTCGAAGATTCGGGTATCGTTGGGACTCGTGCAAGTGACTGTACCTCAGATAGCCCGAATATTGGCGTACGCCGGCAGTAGTCTCGCAGATACCGGAATCTTTGACATATTCGATCGTCGAACCGGTGACGGCGTGTTCAAAAACGTCATATATTATGCCTTCGCGTTCCACTAGAGATCGTTTGTTGTGTGAAGCGAATGGAGCAGCTACAGATAAGGAAAAGAAGGATGCAGCAGCGAAAAGGGCTGCGTGTGGGTAGCGCATTTTTCGTGAAGCATTCCAGAAGCGGACACCGCGGACTTCATATATATGGGTTCATACCGCGTCGCAACTGCACATTGACCGCGCGGCCGGTATGGTTAGATGGTTAGCACGACGTCCATGGGTCGCGGTTGGCCTCGAAATCTGCCGTGGATACAGCGCCAGGGTAATGTGGACAGAGCATGCCACCAATGCTGGGGAATTTAATAAACTTTTGCCACCTTTGGAAACTCGACATGTCAAACATTGCGGACGAGTAACGAGCGCTGTCAGATACCACGTCTGCCAGAGGAGACAAGCTGATCTCTCTGATGTGCGTGTCGTCAAGACGATAAAGACTGCAGAAAATCAAGTCATGAGAAGCCAGACGGAACGCGGCCGTGTGTGGACCGGAGACGAGGCGGCTCCGGAATCTGGGGAACCTTGATGGCGCTCGGGCAAGCATTGATAGACCCAAGTCGGATACAAGGACTCTTTGGATTGGTGTTTTGGCGGGACAGCAGACACGATTCCAGCATGGTGTGAGGCGTAGGAGAAATGGACAGCATTTGAAAGAAACATGGGATGCGAAAGGGAGAATTCAACATTCGACATCTGAAGGTTCGGAACTCCCCGCCTTAGCGCCGCTTGGCACGACATCACCGCTGTACCGCTCTGCCACACCACAACAACATACTCCCAGCTCCAACACACATCTCAGACCGACCGCATTTGTGGTGCAAAGCCCCAAGACAGAGCTTCTCCCGTGTCCGTCTTCCTTCGTACCGATCCGCACCTCAAACTTGGCGGAATACCGCACCTCGGCCTCCTGTACCTCACTTGCTTTGCTGCCTGTACGCTAGAGCAGACATGGCTTCACGAAAGAAGGTTCTCCTGAAGGTACTGCAGACATATCGTCGACCAGTGACAACGCTAAGCGTGCAATACAGGTCATCATCCTCGGCGACAGCGGGGTTGGCAAGACGAGCTTGATGAACCAATACGTACGACTCCCCCGCAATCGAAGCAACTGCAACTCATCTCGCCGCATATAGGTCAACAAGAAATTTAGCGCGAGCTACAAGGCCACGATAGGCGCCGACTTCCTTACGAAAGAGGTGCTTGTGGACGACAGGCTGGTCACAATGCAGCTTTGGGACACAGCGGGCCAGGAGCGGTTCCAGTCCCTCGGCGTGGCCTTCTACCGGGGTGCCGACTGCTGCGTACTGGTGTATGATGTGAACAACTCGAAGAGTTTCGACACACTCGACAGCTGGCGGGACGAGTTTCTGGTGCAGGCGAGCCCAATGGACCCGGAGAGCTTCCCTTTCGTGCGTATACTATACAACGTCTGAAAGTTTCATGAGTCAGTGTCTGACCAGATGCAGGTTGTAATAGGGAACAAAATTGACGTTGAGGAGAGCAAGCGGATGGTAAGAGGAGACAAACTCAACATTCAGTTGCGCAGCTAAATCAGTGTACAGATCTCGTCGAAGCGAGCGATGACATTCTGTCAATCGAAAGGCGGCATTCCGTACTTCGAGACAAGCGCGAAAGAGGCCATCAATGTCGAGCAGGCTTTCGAAGGTATGTCCATGCAGGCGCTTATCTGCCGTGAGTCTGACCGGCGTAGTGATCGCGAGACAAGCATTGGCCCAGGAAGAAGTGGGCGACTTCAACTCCGACTTCCCCGAAACGATTCCCATCGACCTCAAGGGCGAGCAGAGCGGCTGTGCGTGCTAGTATATGTACTTGGGACTTGGTTGCTGCGTCGCTGGCAGCAGGCTGTACAATGGGTCGCTGCATGTTCTTGGTGTTTGGGGTTTCGGCTGTAATTGTGGGTTCTCGAATGTCTGTCTTCGCAATATTGCCTCGATGTCTGTTCTACATGGATATACCACTCAACGCTCGAGTTCGTCTCCGCGCCAGAATGATACTAGCAACACTTGTGACGTACGCGAGTGAAAACGGCGCTTAACCGAAACGGGTACCCCTGTCAACGGCTGTGCCCGTCGCCTGCATGTCGCGCGTCCCCACCAGACATGATACATGTCCCGTCACGTCGCACTCTTTCAAGACATCTCGCTGCTGCTGGTCACCAGCTCTGTTTCTGCCCTTTCTTGACATGGGCTCTTGCCATGTTTCTGCAACACCAGTGAACACACTCGCTGGCAGTCATCCTTCCCTCCTTCGGCCTCCCTAGGAACACCGCATACCATGGCACCACATTCTCCGCTCTCTGTTAACTCGTTTCGCGCAAGCGAGGAGGGAACGAGTGACATACACTCTCACGACCCTTTCGCCTCCGAACCCGTTCACTCGCCTGCGAGCATAGTCAGCGCCTGGGACGAAGAGCGGAAGCCCCAGAATCGGATACGGCATGCACTGGGCATCTGTCTTCTCATGGTGACGGTCTTTTTATGGACTGCCAGTAACTTTCTCGCAAGTGTACGCTCTACGGCTCCTACATTATGGCCGACGCTGACCCCGATAGACCATCTTCGCAGACGACTCATACACAAAGCCGTATCTCGTCACCTACACCAACACGGCCTTCTTCATCATCCCGCTGATTCCCATGCTCCTCCGCCACGCTTGGGATACCCGTAGCACTCCCTCTCGACCTCTCATCGTCCACATCCGCGACCTGCTCACACGCCGTGTCGGTCGCTACAAACTCCTCCAAGACCACGAATCTCCAAGTCTCAAACCGCACGACTCGAGCGCCAGGAGCCTTCTCCTCTCCGACGATCCTACTCCCTCGGTCGCCGCACCTCCCAACCTCACCCTCCAAGCGACAATCCGTCTCAGTTTCGAATTCTGCATCCTCTGGTTCGTAGCCAACTACTTCGCATCCGCCTGTCTGGGCTACACCACCGTGGCGTCTGCCACGATCCTCGGTTCCACGAGTAGCATATGGACACTTCTCTTCGGCACACTCCTGCGTGTCGAAGTTTTCTCCTTCCGAAAATTCATCGGCGTACTAGCTTCTCTCTGCGGCGTCGCCCTCATCTCCTCGATCGACGTATCCGGCACCACGGACTCCAACCGCGGCTCCTTCCCTCACAAATCCCCCGCTGAACTGCTCCTCGGCGACGCCATGGCTTTTTTCTCCGCAGTGCTGTACGGCATCTACGCAGTTCTCATGAAGAAGCGGATCGGCGATGAACGCCGCGTCAACATGCCCTTATTCTTCGGCTTAGTCGGACTCATAAACCTTCTCTTGCTATGGCCTGGTCTCGTTGTTTTGCACTTCACTGGTACCGAGCCGTTTGAGCTCCCGCCCACGAAACGGATTACGACGATTGTGCTTGTGAATTCGGCGAGTAGTCTGGTCAGCGATTATTCTTGGGCGTATGCTATGTTGCTTACGAGTCCGTTGGTTGTGAGTGTGGGATTGAGTTTGACAATCCCGTTGAGTCTTGTGGGGCAGATGGTGATAAGTGGGCAGTATGCCAGTCCTTGGTATTGGGTGGGTGCTGTTATCGTGGTTGGGGCGTTTGTGTGGGTGAATAGGGAGGAGGGGAGGGATGGGGCGCATTGAGCGAAGGGTGAGTTTTTCTGCTTTGTATTTGGGGTTTGAGCGTGGCGTCATGGGGTTCTGGGATATGGTAGATATCGGATTCGGCATACATGATATAGACTCAAGAACTACCTTACGCATGTTGATGCGCGAATTGAAAGAGATTTCATTAGTATTGCCTTGTTTCCCTAGTGCCTGCATTATTACGATCCATCCAGTAAACTATCTCACCCCCTATAACGCCTACAACTCTCATAGACCCGCATAAGATGATAACTCCTTCGTTCCGTATCGTACAATCATCACCTCGCTCCAATTGATCCAGTGAATCGCTACAGAAGCCACACAGCGCCCACAATGCCAACCACTATGCCAAACATCGCTTGACTGAGCGCTTTCGGCGACGACCCGCCCGTAGCCGCAGGCGGTGCCTCAGGTGATCCAGTAGTCGATTCCGCAGCAGACTCCTCAGGCGCGCCCGAAACATCACCAGTCGCAGACTCCTCCGGCGCACCGGTAGCGCTACTTTCAGTAGCCGTACTCTCAGACCCCTCACTCTCACTCTCCGTCATCGTCGCGTTCACCGACTCCGTCTCCGTCACGGTTTCCATCGTCGTCGAGCTCACCACCTCACTCTCCGTCCTCGTCACCTCCCCATCACCACCCTCGAATTGCGCCACAATCCTCACCTCAGAACACTGCTCTCCAATCCAGCGATCATACAGGTTTCCAAACTCCCCACTCATGCACCTCCACCATCTTGTGCTTTCCCCCAACGCCAAACTGCCATTCTCGCACACCGAGAACCCACCCGTGTAGATCGCGCCCGCTTGCGGCGGGCCGTCGAATTGGAATTGGTAGTTTGCGACGATGGAGCCCGTACGGTTTGTCGGGTCGTGCAGGATGGAGTCGGAGAGGGTGACGAGGAGGAGCGTTTGTGCGGCCTGGTTGCTGGTTAGAAAGCAGAGTATGGATCATTTTCGGATCGTCGGGGGAGGGAGGAGAAGACGTACTTCTTGTGCGGTTTCGCGTTTTCGGAACAGGTTCTTGATGCCCAGTGTGAAGGGGCGCGGGACGCTGGTTTCGCAGCCTGCGGGTGGGGGAGCATCGGGCGCGATGCCTTCGGGGACTGCTTGCGCGAGGGCGGAGGACGCGCTTAGGAGGGTCAGGAGGAGGGTGGTTGTTGGGAGCATTGTGGCGGATGGATTGATTGATCTGGGAACTGCGCGTGAGAGGTTGAGAGTATGTCGCGACTAGTAATGATTATGGCGCGTTCGAGATGCAAGGTCCGAAGAAGTCGATGCGATGGACAAGAATGAAGGGAATCCAGACGCCGTTATCGTGCTCTTTCACCTGCCCTGCCACCTGTATATATTATCCGTGCACCGCACCGAGCAAGGAAATGAACTGGTTTCGCGACACGACCAGCAGGGCACAAATGCATGTGTGCGCCTGCAGGTGCAACCTTCACTCACTTGGCGGTGGCCCCAGCCACTCGTTTCTCGATATCTCCCAGCCATTTCGAAGGCCGTCCAACCAAAGCCCGATCGCTGATCGGAAGGAACGCTCGGATGAAACATGGCCCAGTGTTGTACACGCTGTTGCGACACCCGGTTATATGTACGTCACAAGGCCGTTTCTCTGGTGTTTAAGCGGGGACTGGCTGCAAGGGCGGCATGATCGACGGAGTGTCGCGCTAAGATCTCGGGATGTGTGGGACCAACGGAGGCTAAAGTAGCTGCGATGATAGGGTTCAAAACGACCTGAAGAAAGAGTGCCTATCGAATTGTTTATCTACCGCAGACAGGATACGTACGGGGAGACTGCTGAATGGTCCAAACAAATCAGAGGAATGCTTGCATCCTGTCCCTACCCCTCCAACTCCAAAACAGCTCTCGACTCTTCGATAGCAGCGAGCAACGTCTTGAACAGCTCCAACTCTTGCGCTGGGTCTTCACGGGCACCGACAAAAAACTCGTCGCGGCATTTGCCCATGCAATCAAGCAGACTATGACCATCATGCTTGACACTATCATCAACATCTTTCATCCTACCCATCTTCGCCGCATCGACTAGCACTTCCAGGCATGCCACATTCGCCTTCCATGCCGCCAAATGGAGGATGTTCGTCTTATCCGGCCTTCGCGTGAGTTGTAAATTGGCCCCAAGCTTGATAAGTGACCGCACTAGGTCGGTATGGGACTCGACTACAGCAAACATGACAGGCGTGCAGCCCCGCACATGCACTGCATCGATGTCTGCTCCTCGAAGAACAAGGTGGCAGGCATTGTGAATTGCTGCGGGCGAGCGTGAATCCGCCCAGTGGAGCGGCGTGATACCGTTGTAGTTCCGCGCGCTGGGATCCGCACCATGCTCGAGGAGAGCGTCAATGGTCGCGGTTCGAATATGTGGCGAGAAGAAGATGTTGTGAAGCGCTGAGGTCCCATATTCGTCAGCAGCATGCGCATTGGCGCCAGCCTGAAGTAATATCCTGACGCATTCGTCATCCGCATCAGCGGCTGCTTTATGAAGGGGTGTAACTCCACTGTGATCCGGCTTATTGACATTGGCCCCGAACTCGATAAGTGTGAGGAGCTTCACCGCATCGGCTCGTCGTGCGGCCCACATGACCGGAGTCCGGCCTCCAGCATCCGGAGTATCAATTTCTGCAACCGATAACTCCAGCTGAGTACGCAAGTCTGCATTCGAAAGCCCGAGTACAATGCGATGTAGAGCAGTAAGTTCGAGGCTGTCACGAGAGTCTTCGTCTCCAAAGATCGAGAAGAAGTCTTCCACTACCTCGTTTGGGAGGTTCTGTTTGTACGGGGTATTTGCAAGGACGTGGTCGAGACCATATTCAAAAGCTGGCCTGGAGATGCCCTGATTAGCTTGAAAGACGACCTGCCATAGTCCACACAGCTTACATTCCTGAATGAGAGCGGAACAAAGGATCAGCGCCCAAACTGATCAACCGACGGCAGATTTGAGGCTGGACCGTGGCTGCAGCATACTACAGCACCGTCAGAGCATGGTCTGGATTCCTGCTTGGCACTTACATGAAGTAACGACTCGCCGTCTATGTCGACGTCATAAATAGATGCACGGCCTTCATGGAAATACCGCACCAACTGCTCTTCGGCACCTTTGGCAATGAGACCCCAGACCATGCTGCCGGGAGGTATCACACGTGGTGTCTTGAAAGCGAGAGACCCATTCATCCCACCCCGATTGTCCCTGACAGCGCTCATATACAGGGCAGTTTTCATCAACCAAGTCGGAGCATAGAACGTGATCTGGGCTGAGGTTTTACCGCTTCTTTTACATGGCCGAAAGTTGCATTCCCTCCTGTTCAGCCATCCCGCACCGTTGGATTGGTAGTATAAGGAGCCGAGAATATCCTTGCTCCATTTGGGTGACTGCACTCGGCTTCGAATGTGGCATTGGCATTGGCAAAAGCGCTGGCATTTCTGTGAGTCGATCGTCGTGACGAGACGCACCGTTTCTGGAGGTGAATGTATAGAGTTTGAGATGAGGTCAGCTTGTTCTTCTGCCTCCGATCCTCCGATGTCGCTGCTCGGTGCCGCCTGCTTTGGAATAGCTGCCTCCTCTGCTGATTCCGGTGCTGACTCCTGAGCTGCAGGAAGTTGAGCGATGCGGGCCAAGGGTCCTGCGGAGCCTTGAAGTGCGCGCTCGAGCTGCACATGCAGCGGATCAGGATCTGCTGTAGATCGCACGCTCAGCTCATTGTTGGCCAAGGACACCGATTGAATGGAAACATGTAGATGAACCGCATCTCTTTGTGGCCTGCTTGCTATCTGGATGCTATTGAGGATTGTCAGACCCATGGAGAGGCTCCGTGTGATTGATGCAAATCTCTGCTGCATCTGGCCGAGAGTCGTTCGTTCTCGCAGGAAGCCTGTGCTAGACGCTCTCAGTGTTTCAGGGGACCCTTTCCCAGGTTTCTTTAGTTTATTAGCGATAAGCGTGTCGAGGTCATGTAAAGCTGCGGAGGCCTGATTATGTAGCGCATCGAGCTCGTGCAAGGCCGACCGAAGTGAGGTAGAGTCCTCGTCTCGTAAGGAAACAAGCAGAAGCTCAACCATCTTGAGCATCGTACGCATACTTGAAACCTGCTTCCTCGTTAACAGTTATGTATTGACAAGGGTCTCTTGACAACCTCGTTGATAAGGCACATGAGCTCTTTGGGAGCATCTTTCAGTGAATACAGACGCTCCAAGCCTTGGGAGGTTTTACCGGCTGCCGTAAGCACTGCAAGGACGCTCCCAGCCACCGAAAGGGGGTCCATTGATGCGTGGGAAGAGCTTGACGATCAGGACATATTGGGGCTTCGGCTGGTGTGTTTGGCGCGCAGGGAGCCACTCCACACGGGGATTATATACCCGCAGGCAGTGAGCCTGACAGGGCTGAAGGTGGTAGATGATGAATCCATCCGTATCAGGCTGAGCGGGAGCCTTCGAGGTTCGATGACCATGTATTGCCGTCAACAGGCAACCAGCAACCGCCTTTCATGGCTGTGCACGACAGATGTGCGACTGGTTTGTCAGTTGGCCGTAACGAGACTGCAAGATAGCACTCGAAGCAGGTAGACTGCATCAAAGACAGTCCGATGGTTCAGTCTTAGGCGTTGAGGCAGAGGTATTAGGGCATACCCCGCTTTCCGTGGCGTGCCCACGTTGAGCTGACCCTCGACGGCCAAGAGAGATGATAGCATGCCGACACCAAGCTGACGTTCAGTTTCCAGTCAGAGTGAGTCTGAGACCATCAAGAACGGAAATCCTAAGCGGTAGGAGCCCTCGGCATCCGCGTAGGGCAGATTGATATACCCTAGACGTACCCGTGAACGATGAGCCAGCGGGAGTGAAATGAGAGCACCTTATGGCGACAATAAGAAATTTGTGCAGATCATTCTTGAGTGTAGTTCGGAAGCTGTCTGGCTGGATTTCTGTCAAGTCAAGAGTCGTACTGTGAAACGGAGAAACAACCTTGGAATCCGTGGACCAAAAGACGATGTCAGAGGAATCGAGGATGGGAGGGGAGTAGCAGGTGCCAAGTAGGCTAGCCTGATACAAATAGGCGTGCCAAGATACTCCACGTTATGACGGAAACAACCCCCGGAGCTGTCCCGGTCGAGATACCGCATGGATGAATCTCCACCTCTCGTCCTCAGTCATGTTGTTAACGTAGTCGCCAGCGCACGGCGACGGTCCAA
Source organism: Sporormia fimetaria CBS 119925 (assembly GCA_010093795.1). Lineage (NCBI taxonomy): Eukaryota > Fungi > Ascomycota > Dothideomycetes > Pleosporales > Sporormiaceae > Sporormia > Sporormia fimetaria. The sequence goes on along the minus strand of MU006596.1, from coordinate 142,871 downwards.
AGCGAGCGCATGGAGCATATACCCATACAAGAGCTCTCGCCGGAGCTTCCTGACCTCCAGTCGAAGGAGCTACGCGCCGTCGTGAGCCTCATATGGCCCTTTTCCTCCTCGACGCGTCGCTGCGCGCTTCTGCTCGTCGAACCAGATTTTCGTCTACGAAATCGAAAAGGCCAGGTCCGTGTGCGCTTTTCGGCTTCCAGCGCCAGGGAGGTGGCGACGAGTGGCATTGGCATTGGAGATGAGGTGCATCTCTCGTTACGCGGGGCCCAATTCGTGCAACAAGAAGGCGACATCAGAACTCCTGGGAAAAGCATAGACTGGGAGCTGTCATTCTGCCGCACGCTCATTGCACAGGTATACGCTGCCTTGGTTCTGCAGCCTCCCACAGACGAGACGCTCACCAGGACAGATCTTCCGGGATGGCAAGCAGATTGCAAGTTTGGATATCGTGGATGCCGCGCCGACCCCGAATCCTGCTTCACCAGTGCGCCGAAACACTCTCGCCACCCCGTTCAAAGAGGTTACTACACTGTCGTCCAGTGCCCACCGTTGGTCTTCGCCCGCATTTGCCAGACGCCCTCGGCTTGCGGCCGATCCGTTCTTCGACGCGAATTCCGATCCATTCGACGCTGATGCAGACGGCAGCCCGCGCAAGAAGAGACGTAGGAAGTCGTACCGTGATTGGACTGTTTGGAAGCTCTCGTCAAGGTCGCCCTCGCCCCAGCGAAATGGATCCGAGGTCGAAGAGGAATACACCGGCCTAGACGCATCGCCAGTTCGGAAGGCTCGACTCCCCAATACACCTATCTCGCCTCTGAAGAATCAGATTCAAGATGACCACTCTCTTCAACACGAACGTAGCGAGGAGATTGCGGAGGAAAGTCATGCGCACAGGGTCTCCATTGCCTCCTTAGAAAGTGACGAACATCATACGACTATACTAGAGACCAGCCCAGTCGCACAGGATGTCCCATCTCACGACCTCTCCGGTGGAACCGACGAGCCTCCCCACAGCTTGGAGTATGTCTATGGTGACGACACTGAAGCCGACACTGAACCTGACACGAAAGACGACGAGAATGAACCTGTGCTTGGGGCTATGATGCCTTCAACCGCTGATCCATATTCAGGACGGGATGAGGCCGAAATGCCAGTTCTACAGGAGCCCAGCAATTCGGACACGTCAGTGACTGAAGCTCGCGAACGACGACCCGAAGACAAAGACCAGGAGGAGATGAGGGAGGACACGAGTGTTGGTCCACAGCGCGCACCAAGACTCCCGGGGCGTAACGCACCGACTGTCAGTCGCGACCATGTCTCCGGGAGTCTCATGCCTCCGCCAGAGTTGCCCTTGCTTCAGACCAGCTTTAATGCCATTGCGACCTCCGGTATGATGAGCCCGTTTACGCAGCAACCAAAGAGCCCCGTGATCCTGCCACTGGACTCTGCCACCCTCCCCATACCTTCGCCCTTCCCCGACATGGCGGGAGGAAGCACCCGATCCTCATACTTCGACCCATCCTCCGTTCTTCCGTCCTCTAAGTCTCCAGCTCGTGGTGCAAGACGAGAGGGAGACGTTGCGCCACCCCGTCCATCGACGAAGGAGGCAGAAGGAGCCGAGGTAGAGGATGAGCGAGATCCCATCACCGAGTCAAGCTTCTATAGCTCGCTCGACAAGGGGTTCCACGAGTCCGCATTCACCGACCTTCGATTTACTTTCGGCCTAGATGGATCCACCGTCTCCCGCCCAAGGGAGACTTCCCCATCACCCGACCCAACCGAGCACGACTCAGATGACGAATCCCAGAAAGAGGATGAGCAGGAGGAACTGGCCGAAGAGCTAGCCGAAGAGATTGCAGAGGACCTCGTCGCCGAGCTTGTCGAGGAGCTTCATGACGATTTGGCACCGAGCTCAGATCCAAGACCTCTTGCTGATCCTCGAGAAAGCTTACGCGAAGAGCTTCGGGAGGAACTGCGAGAGGAGTTCACAGAAGACCTTGCAGAGGAGATTCAAGAGAGTGTAGCGCCTGACGAAGTCGATGGAAATAGCCAACCGCAGCTTCAGGAGCCAACATCCAGGCTGTCGAAGACTCCAACGCCGTCGGATTCCGCAGAGGTCTCGCATAGCACTGCCATGGTTCCGGCCGATGACTCGCAGCCACACCCTGCGCACGTGTCAGAAGCTGTACAGCCTTCTATTGTGCCCAGACCTGAGCCGCGTCCTCACACGTCTGTTGATATAATCGACCTTGGATCACCTTCTGCGAGCGACGATAGCGATGATGAGAGTGGCGACGAGTTGCCGCCTGGCCCCGGCGGCGATGCACCTGATCATTCCAGTGAGTCCGCAGCCAGCGATGCATCACAGGTCCAGCGGCCAGCAGCTCTTCATCCGCTTCGGGAGGGCATGGCTCACACGCATTTCCAGAACAACGCTGACGACTCACGCACGAGCAACAAGGACGAGGTTCATGGTAGCAGCAAAGTAACCACCCGTTTGGTACCCGAGGAACCCGCGCAGTCGATCGTATCTCAATCGTTGAAGATTGAATCCATCGAGGAAGATACGCCGTCGCTATGGATCCCCTCCGATCCAATAGATGAGCAGGCGGGGACTGCTGCCAGTGATGACGAGCTGCTGATAGCCGTGCCAGAAGCCGGGCATGAGATGGGCGAGTTGCAGTATGTGTCTGTTGCGTCGACTGGCCCAGCCAGGAATACAAGATCGAAGACCAGAACCTCCATGTCTCCTGTCAAGTTCGATATGTCATCTGTGGAAAAGGGGCGTCAGTCTCAAGAGTCCAAGCAATCCGATATGGCATCCCGTATGGAAACTCTGAGCCCCCTAATGTCTCGGTCAACAGGCATGCCCCATGATGATGAGGTGCTCCTCTCACCGTATCATACTCGCTCAGGGTCCCGCATCCGCTCACCGCCTAGGCCACGTCCTCAGCTGCAGACACGGTTTGGAAAGCAGGATAATCGCCAAAGATCTACCGTTTCTTTTTCACCGCCGTCGCAATCGCAGGCATCTCAGTATTACCCATCCGCCTTCGAACCTTCACAAGAGCTTGGTGGCATGCCTTCAGCCGTACCATATGTTAAGGACTCGGAAGATGGGAGTTCACACTCAGAACACTCTTTGTCAACTCTGCCCTCTTCAGACGACGATGACAGGGAATCTCTTGCTCCCTTCAGTAATACACAGTATGGTGGTCCACAGCTAGTCGACGACATCTCCAGTCCTGCCCTACCAAAGGCCATACGTCGCGGAAAAGGCAGCGGTAACCGGCAGTTCTTCCCTGGCGATACATCACGTCCCGGTTTGAGGAGCTCTCCCCCGCCATCACCTTTAGATGAGCACCACAAAGACTCGTTGCTTGCCGATAGAAGCGCTAAAGGGTCGATGGCAACGCAATCCTATCCATACTCTGTGGTACCTGAGAGCATGCCAATGACTCCTGATGCCAGCCAACGCACGTTCGCACGCTCCCAGCGCACTCAACTCCAGACCGAGCCAAGCCTCCCAATCACACCACGGCTAACACAGGCAACCTCATTAGGCAGCCAAGCCCACACCGCCAGTCAACAGGAATCTCTGAAAGAGCCTTCCCAAAGACTTGGCTCACCGACTCGCCGTCCTCTAGCACTCACCCTCTCCGCCGAGTCCACACCCAGCGTCCACTCTGAAGACCTCTCCGCCTCCGACAGCGAAGCCGGCACCCAAACCCAACCCTCGCCGCCCTCAATCGGCCTCTCAACACCAACCTCCTACTACACTCCCCTCAAAGACCTGGCCTACTTCCTCAACCGCCCCTCCCAATTCCACACCTCGTCCTCCCCCGACATCCTCGCCCTCGTTACCTCCTCTTCCGTACCCGCAAAACGCGCGAGCCAGGGCCCAAAACACTACACCACTTCCTTCAGCATCACGGACCTCTCCACATTCCCTACCTCGACTACCGTCCAGGTGTTCAGAGCGTATAGTGATGCGTTACCGGTTGCGGAAACGGGGGATGTGGTATTATTGAGGTGTTTTGCGGTGAAGAGTTTGAAAAGGAAGTGTATGCTTGTTAGTGGGGATGAGAGCGCTTGGTGTGTTTGGCGGTGGGGGAAGAAGGTTTGGGGGTACGGGAAAGGGGCGTTTGCGGAGTTGAGGGCGAGGGAAGAGGTCAGGGGACCGGTGGTAGAGATGGGGAACGCCGAACGTGGGGAGGTGGAGAAGTTGAGGGGGTGGTGGGGGAGTGTTGTTAGAGAGGAGTTAGAGGATGGGAAGGTAGAGGGGAAGGGTGAGGGCGCGCAGGATAGGCAAGGGGAAGGGGTAAGACGATAGCTTTTGACGATCATTTTATGAGGATATGAGGTACACCGGGCATCTAGCAATCATGACTACGGGAGGGCATTGGGTAGACTATGCATCACACTGACCTCCCGGCGGCGTCATGCAATGAGCAAGGCTCTTGCACATACAATTGACATCAAAACATCAAGTCATCTTAATTTTTCGTGTGCTCAAGAACTGATCATGTCTTCTTCAATTGTTCGTAGCCTCTGATTTCTTCTCGACGAGATTCAGAAAAAGAACTGAGCAAGATATTCGGAGGCGGCACTTTTTTTAGGAGCAATCTATGCCTTCTCGTAGATCCAGTCGAACTGGCTCTGCTTCCAGCTCTGGACCTCGCCCTCCTTGAACCAGAGAGCAATCTCCTTCTTGGCGTTCTCGACGCTGTCGCTGCCGTGGCAGACGTTGCGGCCGACGTCCTGGGTATGTGTTAATCTCTTTGTCATAGAGGTCAGGATAGTAAAGCCTTACAAGAGCGAAGTCGCCACGGATGGTGCCCGGGGCGGAGGCAAGGGGGTTGGTGGCACCGAGGATGGTGCGGCCGGTCTTGACGGCGTCACGGCCCTCCCAGACCATGGCGCAGATGGGGCCGGAGCTCATGTAGGAGATGAGACCGGGGAAGAAGGGCTTGCCAGCAAGGTCGGCATAGTGCTTCTCGAGGTGCTCCTTTCCGGGGGAGACGAGCTTGATGGCAGCGAGCTTGAAGCCGCGGTTCTCGAAGCGGGAGATGATGGGGCCGATCAGGCCGCGCTGGGACGTGTTAACTGATGTACTAAGTGCAGTGTACAGTATACATACCTGGACGCCATCAGGCTTGATAGCAATGAAACTAGTAGACATCAGCGCATGCTCCCAATGTTGTGCCCCACCAAGCTGGCAGAACAGAAACAATTGACATACGTCTGCTCGTTGGACATGTTGAAGGTGTGAGTTTCTACGTTGTGGTGGAGTCGTGCTTTGTCCTTGGGGCCGAGATGTGGTAGAATGGGAGAAGAGTCTTGGTCAGACATGGGGCAGGCAAAATAATCGTCGTGCTATGGTGGGGTAACGCGGCGGGGCTGGCCAGCACACAAGCTTTCGGCCCCCAACGGACCCTGGTAAAGTCGGAGAAACGACGGCCCGCGGGGAGCTTCAGGCGTCCGGTAATCTGGCGTCAGGAATCTTGCTTCTGCTGTGCTGAACGGCTGTCGACCACGCGCAATTTTTTGGGCAGGCTGGCAGCTGTATGAGATTATGTTGACGTCCAATGCGAGGTCCGGTCCCCGGTGGACTGTCTTTCTTGCGCTACTCTGCGCCTTATGCTGTCTTTTAGCGCCCGCCGGTAAGCTATAGTAGCGCCATGTCATCCCGCATGGTAAAGATAGAGCAATGCTAATCGAGGCATTTAGTTGCTGTTAAGCACGAGAACTTCAAGAAATGTGACCAATCTGGATTTTGTAAACGCAATCGCCAGTTCGCTGATACCGCCGCTTCTTCCAGCTCGTGGGCGTCGCCGTACAACCTTGATCCGGCTTCGATTACCTTCAAAGATGGGACGCTCTCTGGTGTGGTCTTGAAGAGCTTGATGGGCAGTGAAGAGAAGATCAGACTACCACTCACGGTCACTTTTCTCGAGTCTGGAGTTGCGCGCGTTACCCTCGATGAGGAGAGGAGGCAGAAGGGTGATATCACGCTCAGACACGACAGTACGGCGCGCAAAGAGAGATATAATGGAGCTGGAGCATGGGCACTCGTTGGCGGATTGGATGTGGCGAAAGGTGCTGCCCTGAGTGAGAAGGCGGAGGAAGGTTTCACGAAGGTGTTTTATGGCGAGGGCGGAAAGCACCAGGCTATCATTCGACATGCGCCTTTTGAGATCGACTTCCAGAGAGATGGCGAGACACATGTCAAGTTCAACCAGAAGGGTCTGCTGAATATCGACCATTGGAGGCAGAAGGTGGAAAAGCCGCAGGAGGAGGTTAAGGAAGGCGAGGAAGAGAAAAAAGAGGGGGAAAAGAAAGAGGAGCCCAAGGGCGAGGATGAGAGTACTTGGTGGGAAGAGAACTTTGGCGGCAACACGGATACCAAACCGAGAGGACCTGAATCTGTTGCAATGGACATCACGTTCCCAGGATATGAGCATGTATTCGGCATTCCCGAGCATGCTACTCGTCTCTCATTGAAGACGACAAGGTAAGAAATGACATCGCGCGCTGTTGGGGATATTGTTAACAGTAATCAGAGGAGGTGATGGAAACTACAACGAGCCCTACAGGCTGTACAATTCCGACGTCTTCGAGTACGAGCTTGACAGTCCCATGACTCTGTACGGCTCTATTCCTTTCATGCAGGCTCATCGCAAAGGATCCACGGTTGGCGTGTTCTGGCTCAATGCGGCTGAGACTTGGGTCGACGTTACGAAGCACAAGTCTATCCCGAATCCGCTCAGTCTGGGCATCCTGGGACATACTGATACGCAGACCCATTGGATCTCTGAAAGCGGCATCTTGGATGTCTTCGTCTTCCTTGGCCCCACGCCGCAGGACCTCACTCGCCAGTATGGTGAACTCACCGGCTACACGGCCATGCCTCAGTCCTTCGCCATCGCCTATCACCAGTGCCGCTGGAACTATGTCAGCGATGAGGATGTTAAGGATGTGGATCGCCGCTTCGACAAGTTCAACATCCCGTACGATGTGATTTGGCTCGACATTGAGTACACCGACGAGAAGAAATACTTCACCTGGGACCCGCTCACTTTTGTCAACCCCACAACGATGCAGCAGCAGCTCGACCAGACGGACAGGAAGCTCGTGGCCATCATTGACCCACATATCAAGAACACAGACAATTATCATGTCATCGATGAGCTCAAGAAGAAGGACCTGGCGGTCAAGAACAAGGAAGGTGGTCAGTATGATGGCTGGTGCTGGCCAGGCTCGTCCATGTGGGTCGATTGCTTCAATCCCGCCGCCATCACCTGGTGGAAAGAGTTGTTCAAGTACGATAGCTTCAAGGGCACAGCTCCCAACACCTTCATCTGGAACGACATGAACGAGCCGTCTGTCTTCAACGGGCCCGAGACGACCATGCCAAAAGACAACCTTCACTACGGTAATTGGGAGCACCGCGATGTGCATAACCTATACGGCCTGACCTTTCACAATGCGACCCATCAAGCCTTGCTCGAGCGGAAGAAGGGCGAGATCCGGCGTCCGTTCGCCCTCACTCGTGCCTTCTATTCCGGAAGTCAGCGTATCGGTGCTATGTGGACTGGTGACAACCTGGCTGAGTGGTCGCACCTGGAAGCTTCCATTCCCATGGTACTGAATCAAGGAATCTCCGGTTTCCCCTTCGCAGGTGCCGACGTGGGCGGTTTCTTCGGCAACCCTGGCAAGGAGCTTCTGACCCGCTGGTACCAGGCTGGCATCTACTACCCCTTCTTCCGAGGCCATGCCCACATCGACACGCGCCGCCGTGAGCCCTACCTTGCGGGCTCTCCTTACACGGAGATCATCACCCAGGCACTTCGCTTGCGCTATCAGCTTCTCCCGGCATGGTACACGGCATTCCATGAGGCCGCAACCACTGGCGCACCAATCGTCCGACCCAATTTTTACGTGCATCCCAACGATGAGCGTGGCTTCGCTGTCGACGACCAGCTGTACATTGGCTCCTACGGCCTTCTGGCCAAGCCCGTCACGAAAGAAGGCCAGGACAGTGTCGATATCTACATTGCTGACGACCAGCCCTACTTCGACTACTTCGACTACACGGTGTACAAGGGCGCCGGTCACCATACCGTTGCCGCGCCGCTGGAGAAGATTCCTCTCCTCATGCAAGGTGGCCACATCATCCCGCGCCGTGACCGGCCAAGGCGCAGCTCGGGCCTGATGAAATACGACCCCTTCACTCTCGTCGTCGTGCTCGACAAGGACGGCAACGCCCAGGGCACTTTGTACCTCGACGACGGCGAGACTTTCGAGTACCAGAACGGCGCCTACATCTACCGCCGCTTCTCATTCGACGGCAAGAGAAACAGTCTCACGAGCACAAACTTGGGCGAGCGTGCCACAGTCAAGACTGATAAGTACCTCAAGGCTATGGACAAGGTGAGGGTCGAGAAGATCATCGTTGTCAATGCGCCAAAGGCGTGGAAGACGAAGAAGGAGGTTGTTGTCATGGAGGAGGGGAAGAAGGAGAGTGCCAGGAAGAAGACGGCGGAGTTGGAGTTTTTCGAGGGGGAGAAGGGTAAGGCGGATTGGGCGGTTGTGAGGAATCCGAAGGTGGGCATTGGAAGGGGATGGAGGATCGATTTTGACTAGAAGAGTAGGGTAATGGTGTGCATATATGTAGCGCTTGAGGCGTTCGGGAGTGTTTGTTTATATTTTTTCAATATCACTGCAATGTCATTGTAAGGGTGTTGTGGCAGGCTGTGTGCACACTGATAGGAGGTAGGTTCTATGCCCGGAATACCACACAACTGCCGGAGTGATGGTTCACAGCTTCCATCGCACATGTCCATGAGGTAGGAGCAGCGGTGAGCACTTCCACATTCGACTACATTAAGCTGGCTCTCCTCTCCTTCTTTTCGCCACTCTTACATTCAATTTCCTCTCTTCCGGCTTCTGCATTGTATTAGCTCTCTACCTCCTCACTATGAGAGTCGTGTGTGCACAACCCGGATTTGACTTGATCACACCGGCAAGCCGTGACAGGTTCATTCACTTCTGCTTCGGCTTATATACCATAAGACTTACGCTCTGACTCCAGAACTCTTCACCCACGCGCCTGTGGACATGGTTAACTCGTCCGCTAGATCACTCCCCTTCAAAGACCGCGGCTCATCTTAAATACGATGGCACACGTTTGCAGCACTCTCAGCGTCATTGCAGTTGCTTCCACAAGCATTGGGGGCTATCTTCTTGCTGGCCGCCACAAAACACGCTGCAATACATACGACACATGCCATCCCACGTTTTTATCCACGATTGAACTGCAACCGGACTCTCTGCTTCTCTCCATCCCACCTGAGATTCGTCTCCTCATTTACGAAGCCGTTTTCGATGGTTCAGCAAACAATGTTGGCCTTCTGGCGACATGCCGTCTCATAAACGAGGAAGCGCATGGATTTGCGTACCGACGGATACACCTCCAACGCGGTATGAACCGCTCTGCGGTATTCATATCAAAGCTTGTCCCAATTCGGCGAAATCTGTATGACTCCTGCGACATCCCTAGCCGCATCCAACATCACCTCAAGCATGTAACCATCACCATGCGGCTTGACGATATCAATCCTACCGGCGTGTGTATCCCGTTCTGCCTAACCTCACTCCTCCTCTCGACGCTGAAGAACCGTCTCGAATACGACCAAGTGCGGAAAAGCGGGCCCTTTAATCCCGTCGGCGGGTTTTTCGGGCGTATCCACTACAACCACGTCGTCGTCGCAGCCTTACTCTATCCTTTCCCCGAAAACCGCCCTGCGTTCGTCCCTCCAAGCCGCAGCGAGGGGTTACGGAAGAATCCCCCATCATTAGAACACTGCGAGAATTATGTTGGATTTTGGAATATATCGCCCTTGCCAGAACATTTCGAAACCGCACTGCTTCGGTGCCAGCCAAAGGAAGTGAGTGTCGAGTATCCGTTGTACAAGTATGAGTATTCTCCGACTCGTCGCGGTGTCGATGATCTGGTGTGGGACGCACTGAGGTTCTTTGACCTGGTGTGTTGGCATCATCCATTTGGGACGATCGAGAAGGGGAAGGAAAAGACCGAGTGGATGATCTATGGTGACCAGCTTGGCTTGTCGACATTCACAATCATAAAGAACGAGTGAGTAGGGTTGTGGCTCTCTATCGAAGTGCTTGTGGTCGAATACGTGTGTTTGCCAAATTGGAATTGGAGCCCATGTCCCATGGTTGGCTATGGCGGTCTGTACAAATGCCGGAACGGTCGGTGACTATGAGTCGAATATCGTTATTAAACCTAATCAGATTTCCGTAGCCCGAGTACAAGTTCTGGAATTTACTGCGTAAGCCAGGGTTACGATCCGTGTATACTAGTCTACTTACCCAAGAACCTTAAGATGCAGAGTCGAAACCTGCACGAAAATGCACTCAACTGCTCGCCCATTCACAGGCACATGTTCTTTTCCTCTATAACCGTTCAGATGCTTTGAATTGATATCTACATGCCTTTTAACCCCACACACCAGAGCCCAAGCGGCCAGCGTTCACCACACACACTTTCCACAAACATATTACCCAGACTGGAACATTCAGTTTCTAACAGAGAAGGGTAACGTTATTGATGACCCCAAATCCTATAAGTTACCCATTCTTTAAAAGGCGAAAAGAGAGAAAGAAGACATCATGATTTTTTGTCAGTATGCTAGGAGTCACACAGTCTTGCTTCACGGAAGACGCAGTTCGCAGTACGCAGTGCCAAAACCAAAAAGAACCTTGGAAGGGAGGGACTAGGAATAGGAAAGCAAAAAACAAAAACATACAACACCACGCTATTCGCATGTGGTCACCCACCATACTACTCAACGGGCGCTAAGCGGCTTGTATTTGGTCGATCGGACGAGAGGCCTAATTTTCCGCTTGCTGTGGTCGTATGTGGCAGAAAAGTTGGGGTAGAAAATATATATATCAACAGTGTACAATCTATTAAGCGCACAGAAATTCTACGTGCAATGCAGATGAGCATGGACCATGGACTCCATTTGATTCCACCACATCACACCGCCTAGCACAAATGGTCGAAAACCAATATCATTACCACCAAAACGCACCTCAACTCCCAATCGTACATACTCTGCCTTCCCTTCCACCGCTTAGCCCATACATACATACATACATACATACATATACAGAAAAGCAGACAAAGAAACCATACACCCATGCGATGCCCAGATGCAAAGCCTACCCTTCTGAAGATATCCCATACACTCCCAAATATCACTGTTGTCCGTCGTCTATCCAGCAAGGTTCTGTAAAGGGGTCATGCCTTGGTTCGGAGCGCCGAGGACCAGGCCGGGAGAAGTAATTACAACATAATATGTCTTTTCTTGTTCGTATCTCGGAGGGAAGAAAGGGGACAAAGCTGGTAGACGGAAGAGACCGAAGGGTTACGTTTCGGGTTTCAGAGACCTGAATCCCGGAGTCCAGAAGCTTCCGACTGCTACCAATGTTCCAAGAGTGCCGAGATTGATTTTACGCCTTGCGAGAGCGCGTCGCGCGTCCGTTAGGCGACACGGCTGTCGTATGCGCAAGTGCATGCGCACCCTGCGAAAGCCTCCTCTTGGCCTCGCCGACCGTAGGCACCTTCTCATCCTTCATCTCCACGAGGGCAGAGGTGGCCCGACGGCGTCCCTTAGGCACCGGCTTCTTATACGTGGCAATGTAGAATCCAATGAAGAGGAAGAGGTAGCTCGTGATGATGCAGATACCGCTGATGGCCGCGAATTCCTCGCCAGCGCACTTGCCGGCGTTCGGGAGCCAGGGCCAGTAGGTGCTGGTGAAATAGGTCCAGGAGGCGAAGTAGATGAATCCTGTAGGATTGTTAATTGCGGCGGCCAATGCGGAAAGAAGGAGACATACCGAGGTCCAAGACGAATTGGATGATTTGCATCATGGTGATGTACTTCTTCCACCAGATTTTGATACCCCGTGCGGACTGGAAGTAGTACCAGTACATAACGACGTGAACCATCAGGTTGAGAGTAATGACGGGCCAGGAGACGGAGGTGTGGCCGATCAGCTGGGTGTAGCAGAGGAGGGCGGTCGCACCATGGTGGTAGGTATGCAGGAAGGCTAGGGGGTTAGATTTGAAATGTCAATGTGGGATCAAAAACATACTCAGCGGCTTTTTCTTCAGAAACAGGAAGCAAGTGTCAATCAGCTCAATGAACTTGGTGACGTAGTTGAGCTGCGCTTGTCAGTAAAAGCCAACTATCGAACCAGACCGGGAAACCCACATAATATAAGACAACCAGCTTCTGGGTCCAGCCGCCATTATGGTCGCAGATGGCGTAGAAAAGGCCATGCCTGACAAGCGTGGGAATCAACTGCTCCGCAAAGAGCGCAAGCAGCGCACCACTGATGGCTGTGAGGTAAAAGTTGTGCACCTTGAACAGGAAGCTCAGCTTGAACGGCGGGCGATCGCGCATGAGCTCCCGTCCTCCGAAGATGATGATGTAGTATGCGGCCAGGATGGAGCAGCACGTCTTGAGGTCCGAGATGGGCGTCTCTCCGGGCACGAAGCGGAACTTCTCGGCAGGGTAGCCAGCGACCTTCTCGAAGCCTTTGCTGAAGATGGGCCACAGGGCGAGGCCAAAGGGTCGGTCGAGCGTCGGCGCGCCATATTGTATCCAGTCTGGGGTCGACATGGCTGCGGTGAGGGTTGTGATGGTCGGGTGCGGCGGTCGCGGGAAAATGTACCGGCGCAGTGGTTTGTTTGTTTGTGTGCCGAGTCCCTCGAGCGGAAGGCGGAAAACACAAAGTATGAAACGGATGGAAGGCGCTGCAGCCTCGCAAAGGAGTGACGTGAAGAAAGAAGAGGTGGGTGGAGAGGGAGTGAGACTTGGGAGGGGGCAGTAGTTGGCGTGGTTTTCAGATGGGCGATGGGGCCGTGCGGCGACTTTAGTACTGTAGAGAAAGGGGCCCGCGGCGGGAAATTAGTGTTGATGATTTTACACGCGTCGCCGTTCGGCTGGATTTCTGGAACCCCGAAAACTCCGTGCCCTATTCCTACAGAAACCAATCACTTGCCTTTCTCGCCGTGAAAGACATTATTGCAACAGACCGGCCAGCTCGGCCCCGAGACTTGCTCCCGCCTTCTTGAATGGTCCGCTGCCCCTGAGTAAGCCTAATATGGAATGGTGCATAAACTAAGTCGTAAAACGGATGACTAAACACAATCAACGTCCACATCGGATGGGCATCAAGAGTTCGGATAGGGGCTAAGCTGAAAAACGGAGTACTTTGTAGCGTAGGATAGTCGCTCGGAATCACATGCCCGAGTCTGCTGCCTTGTGACGTCGAAGGAACGACACTGGTGTACTGTAGCGCTCTCACATGTCAACAGCCTTCGATTTTGTTAGCAAAAGGTAGACGCCCTTGTAGATAGAACGTATCCAGAGATTCTCCATTTTGGTTAGGGGAACAGAACCCGCTATACTATCGATGCCGACACACACCCAAATGTCTATGGTAAGGAAGCCATGTATTCTGCCAACAGCCTATCCAGCATGCAACAAGAATCGAGACTACCCTGAAATGCCATGTATACTGCCTAGATATCCTCTGGCAAACCATACACGTCACTCCCGTTTCACCGAGACCCACCACGGCATAAAGACTGAGGTCAAGGCGCACATGGGAGGAAGCGGACGCAGAAGAATGGACATGAATATCGAGTCGCACCATGTCTTTGCAAGCTAAATTCAAACCCAGCGCCGAAACTCAGACGACTCTAGTGATAGTCGGAGCCGTGACACTGCGAACAGTAGCGCTGTTCGGACTTGGCCGTGTCTGCCCACTCCCGGCAGAGTTGGATCGACTGTTACTGCAAGGCCGTCCGCCACTTCGTCGCGTCTGGGGCTGCTCCTAATGCTGGCGCTGCAACGAGCAAAAACAGACAAGTCAGATAAACCCTATCCAATGAAGCTCTTGACAAGAACAAACGAGAACGCCTAGGAGATCTAGGAATACGACTAAAAGTACACCCATGCCGCCGTAGAGGATACTGTTTCCGAGTCTACTCCAAGGACGATGATAAATCAACGTACCGAAGCCTGGCTGCTCTGCCGCTCATACTCCTGCGGCCGTCGGTTGCTCAGCACGTCGTCTCCGAGCCGCAACGCCTCCAGCCGCCTCTGGTCCTGGCTCAACGGGTCACTGTCGTCTGCCCTAGCCGGCGACAAAGCCTTGGGTGCTGTTGTACCGTTTCGGTGCGCCTCTGCAATCTGTGCCAGCTTGTCCCACCGGCTTTGGCGCAGTTGTTGCCTCTCCTTAGCGAGGTTCTGGGACTCTGCGTAGTCATGCGAACAATCATCGAAGAGCTGCGGATTGACTTCCATAAAGAGCTTCATCGCATTGTAAACCATGCCGTGAATCGTGCTGACACCCCATTAGCATCTACCTCGAAAGCGGTGACCAAGCTGCTTACCGATTCCAGTGACCCTTGGAATTCTCGTAGAGAGGAGCAAACATTATCGGTAGAATGACTTCGACGTTATCACTGACAAGGTTACAGAAGTACTCATTGTTCCAGAAGTAGAGCGCGCGTTCGGCAACCTGTAAATCGTAAGACTGCGGTGACGTCCGTTTCATTCACAGACATACCTGGAAGTGTGGACTTGCGACCGATTTCGCTAGCTGGTTGAACAGAGGTTCTTGGACCTTGGCGAACTCTGCAGGATCCATAACCTCAAAGATGTCCTCTACCTCGTTCAAGAACATGACCTCTTTGGTGCTGTTGACCTTGGGCCAATATCGGAGAAGGCCGAGCACAACCTGGCCACATAAGCGTTCATCCTGGTTGCTGTGACTCACATACCTCTTCAGTCAACGCAGCATCCTTTTCGAGGAACTGCACTATACAGTACGCCAGCTGAGGGTGGTACATGCTGAGACTTTTGACCTTGTGGAGGGGAATTAGGACCCTTGTCAGGAAGAGCTTGTGTTCCTCCTTCAGCGGCAGTGCAAAGCCATTGATGATGGATCCCAGAATTTCGAGCAGTTCGGCTATACCGTTAAACCGCTCCGTCTCATATATGAACTGGAAGAAAACGTTGTTGATGGAGCGTCGGATGTATGACCGCAGATTGAGGAATTTGCCGTAGATGCGGTGCAGAGTAGTCTTCAAAAAGTCTCGTTCCCGCGGATCCTCCGAGTCGAACAACTCGAGCAGCTGCAAGAATCAGTATGCTAGTATTTGGTTTTGTCTGAGTACTCACATTCAGCACGAAGCTGTGATCGATGTAAGCTTTGGCGATGTTTGTGTTGAAATCTTGGCTCTCGATGAACCTCAGAAAGAACTCGTACACAACCTGGATGTGCGGCCATGCCACCTCCAGAACAGGTTCGTCTTCTTCCGGGTCAAAAGCCTCGCCTTGGGGGTTCATCGGAGGTGGTATGGGGCGGAACAAGTTCTTGCTGAACATCTCTACTACACGCGGGTACATTCTCTCCGTGATGACTTGTCTGTTGTTTGCGACGTAGTCAAGAAGCTCGTGCAGGGCGAGGCGCTTGATCTCCTTTGATTTCATGTCTCCGCTGGCATCGTTGAAATCAAAAATGATATTACACTGATCGATCTTTTGCATGAACAGATCTTCCCTTTTGTTCGGCGGCACTTCGTGAAAACCAGGAAGCTTCTCCAGATCCCGCTGACGCTGATCGGAAATGTCAAAACGCGATGAATGCTGTCGCCTTGGCGTCCTGATGCCCTCTATGTTGTCTTTGGGAGTGGTCTGGAGGCGGTCATACATGAGCGCCTTCTGGCCGGACTTGGGCGGGGGCAGGTCGCCAGGCATCGTCTCTGCTGCGCCCGGTGGAGGAACATGCTGTAAAGCGGTCTATTAGTCTGATGTTGGAGTGCGATAGGGGTGAGGTTAACTCACAGGAGCACTAGGGCTGATTATAACGCTAGGTGCCAATTGCTGGGGTCCTCTTTGCGGGGTTCCGGGGCCAGCAGCAGCTGCATTGCCAGCGCCAAATCCTTGTTGACCACCAAAGTGCGGCCCGCTGCTCAGTGAATGGGCTCCTGCCGACTGCCCGGGCTGCAAGTTGCTGTTGGCACCAGCTGCCCCATCTCCGCCGGGTAAGGGTTTGTTACGCGAGTCTACCAATTGCGTTTGCGAAGAGGTCGGTGTAGCCTGCGCGGAGCCGGAGGGGGATTGGGTAGAACCATGCGAAGGAGAGGACGTGCCAGAAGTTGAGTCTTTCTTCTTAGAGTTTTTGCCATCTTTGGCACGCGAGAGCTGTTCGTGCTAACCATGTCAGTCATCTGCGCAGGGCCCTGGCTGCATGGGCTATGCTTACCACCCGCTGCTTGAACCTATTCATATCTTGCGAAGGGCAGGGGAAAGCAGATTTCGGTGTCGTGTACCGAGAACGCAGCTCCGAGCTGACAATGACGCCTCTTGCGGGCCGAATAGGGGCGTGTATATGGCTCGAGGACGCTGGACTGCTACAGCCCTGGTGGGTGCGTGCGGGGCTGCACAGGGGGAAACCGCAGGGAGAAGCAGGCGAGCTACTGGTGGGGCATCGAGTTCGACGTTTACGGCAGATGTGAGGAATTAGGAGCGCGAAGGAGAAGAGCGCGTGCAGACAAGCGTGTTTAGATGCTGTCTATGCTGTGGGGTCAGGACGCAGGCGTGCGCAAGGCTTGCTGTCGAAGGGGGCGTCCGACGGCAGTCGGTGCGCAAAGAAGGTGCTGTTCGCACGGAAAGGGATCTGAGCAAAGCGTGGGAGCGCAACGAGGTGCGAGGTATGGGGATCGCGAGATGAGTGCTTGATTCTGGCGGGAGAGGAGTAGTGGCCGTCCTGAGCAGCCCATCTGGCTCGCTAGCAGCCCGCCAAGCCAGCTGGTCCGTGCTAGCTCAACGCGGGGGTTGCGGTGCTGTCAGGGTGTGGTGTGGCTCGCTGCGTGTAAGTGGTCGCGGTTTTCCACACATACACACACATACGAACAGACGTGGAAATATGCAAATACTCGGCGATGCCTCAGCAGCTTGTGGCGGCGATGCATGCTCCTGAGCTCCTGCTATGACGTCTGCAGACTACGGATGGCTGCAGAGAGCTTGTCCTTGCGCTAACAACCTCAGAGCTTTCCCTCCAACGTGACTAGCAGCAGCCTCACCGCGACGGAGCTTGTAGCGGCATCAAACTCCTGGATATGGATAACAAAGCAAACAGCGAGCATGCTGCAGAGCTCGCACCCTGGCTGCAGATCCCCGCGCGCTCGGTCGCTGTCATAGAGCATCCCTGCATCGTCAAGAATCTCGACAAAGGCATCGACTCTCTGGGCGGCGCTGTGAAGCTTAGCAATGCGTTGCGATCGAAAGCAGAGCCTTCAGATCCCAGCCAGACGGGCGATGGACCGTCTACGTTGAAATTGACCCAGTTCCTCTCCGCCTCACTGCGGCCAGAGGACCCCTATGCCAAACATGTGCTCGCCCAGGCGTTGGAGACCAACAACATCTTGCTGAAAGTAACGGTCCCTCGGCGGACAGGCAGGAAACGGAAGAGGGGCTCCTCTGGCCCTTTCCTGGGTGACCATGATGTTTCTATGAACGGCCACGCACCGCCAGATATGCCTCACTCCTCAACCCCGACGAGCCAGTACGCCGATGCACAGACAGTGTTTCGAAGCATACGCGACAATCCCACCAAGTACGAGGTGACGCCAGTAGGGATAGTCGATGAAACTCACCGTTTCCGTGGTATGCCTGCAAGCCCCCGAGTGGTTCTGACGACTAAGTGACCAGCGTTGCCGGACATCCAAGTAGCCACATATCGAAATGAGCTTCTCACGAAAATTAGGGAAGCCACTTCCCCGCTCCGATGTAAGTCCCAGCGGCCAGACAGACAACACCTCTGACGCGGTACAGTGAGCACAATAAAGAGCTTCTCCTTGAACACGGCCCCGGGTCCCGACCTTGAACAGCCCATGCCTGTGTCTGCTGAATACCTTCAGATGCCTGTGCACTACGCCTACAAGTGAGACCTCAGCCTCGATATCAATTCCATGCTAATCGAATGTCAGATTCCAACAGAACCAATTCGTCAAGTACACTGCCGACTCCAAAGGCGAGGTGAACATACAAAAGCGTCATACAGTCAATGGCTATTATTTCATCGACATGAATGCAAAGTCGGTTCCTACGAAGCCGAAGCCGAATCTCCCCCCAGAGGACACCCTGACTCCGTACGTGCAACGTATGATTGCGGACATCCGAGCACAGCTTGAGGAACGACCTATCATCACACGGCAGATCCTCTACAACAGAATCGGATGGGACAAGCGCGACCGCATTCGCGAAGCCGCTGTGTTCTGTGGATACTTCTTTACTGGCGGCCCTTGGCGCGAAGCTCTCGTCCGATGGGGCGTGGATCCTCGCAAGGACCCTTCTTACAGAAAATATCAGACGATATCGTTCATCTCTTTTGACAAGCTGGGAACAGAACGTAGCCGCTATAATGCGGACAGGCACCTGAGAGAGCTGGCCCAAACCGATGCCAGCGAGCTGCGGAACCAGCATATTTTCGACGGAGTTACCGTCGGCCATACTGGCAACATCTTCATGTTCTGCGACATCACGGACCCGATGATACGCAAAGTGCTGGACACTAAGGACATCCGATCCACCTGTGCACCTACGTTCCAAGGCTGGTACCATATCGGCACGTGGGCAAAGGCCACTGTTATCTTGAAAGACAAGATGTAAGCCCTTTGATGTATCTCTTGTTGGAAGAGAGACTTTGGATTGCTGCTGACGAGTGCAATTTTCAGGAACCGCATCATCAAGGGCGAACCACCAGACCCGGAGCTCTACGAGCGTGCCCTCTCTTGGCCAGAGATCTGGGACGACGCAGAGGTGCGTGAAACGTACAATTCGGAGGTCTATGACAAGGAACTTCACCGCAAGAAGGGCGACGAGCATCATCTATTGAACGCGATACGATGGGCAGCAAAGAGCCCACGATATGCCTTCGAAAGGATAGAGCGTACGAATAGCACAGCCCGCTTTGGAGAGGAGAACGCAAGTGAGAACATAGAAGACAGCGTAGAAGGTGCGGACATAGAAGAAGCCGAAGTAGAGGTGCCCGAAGATCTCACCGAGGCCCGCGATGACGAAAATGCTATCCTGCAGGAGGGCGGAGAAGACGAGGAGCAGAGCTCCAGTGAGGATGAGGGCGAATTCGACGATGAGGAGGAAGAAGAGGAGCCCAGAAACGTGGCTGAAAGTGAAGAAGTAGACCAAGACGAAGAGGATGTAGACTCTGAAAGCGATGACTAGAGGGGGTCAACTACAGTTGGATTGTTGAATCCATAGGGCTGAAATTATATGTAGCTGCGGAGATCATCTTACCTGTTTCGGCCTAGCGCCCTACTTTGGATGACATGGGATCTGCACATGTGGACGCGCGCGGGCACTCTCCATTTTTTTCTTAGCACAGCAGAGCCCCGCCAGCAGTGGTGACTAGACACACAGTGGCCCATCGCCGGTCCTCGGTGCTTCACCCGCACGCTTTGTCCATTGCTCTTTCTTCTCCCCAGTGGCCCATCATGGCGGCACCGGGCGACGGTTCGTATCTCGTTCTTCCAGGCTCTTCGGCCTTCTCGGACTTTCGCCTCAAGTCCCTTGCGCGGGCCATAGGCGCCACCGAAGTGCGAGCAATCTGGCTCCACTTCGTCAATCCGCTGAAGGAGCTCAACCAGAGGGAGTCAAAGATTCTGGAGCAGATTCTGCATTACGGCGAAGCCCCCAGTAGTCAAGACAGACTGTCTCAGAGCTTGATCGAAGCGGTCCAGCGGAACGGCGCCCCTCGAGACGACAACACTGCTCTGTTCTATGTCAGTCCACGCCCTGGAACCATATCGCCATGGAGTTCGCTGGCCACCATGATTGCTCGCACATGTACTCTCGAAAATGCGGTCAAGCGCATTGAGCGCGGCATGGTGATTGCTGCCACCTTCAACAAGCCGCTTGACCGAGATGCCGTGCCCCACGCAGATGCGCTGCACGATCGCATGACGCAGACCATCGGTCGAGAGGCACCCGATCTCAACCTCTTGTTCGGCGAACACGAGCCTGCTCAGGCGACGACTATAAGCTTCGAGGAGTATGATAGCCCCAAGGCGGCGCTGGAACATGCGAACCGCGAGTTGGGCTTGGCCATGGATAGCTCTGAAATTGACTACCTAGTGGACGCATACACCCACGAGCTCAAGCGCGGACCAGTGGACGTTGAGCTTTTCATGTTTGCTCAGGTCAACTCGGAGCACTGCAGACATAAACAATTCAACGCCGACTTCACTATTGACGGAATGCACAAGTCGCATTCCCTTTTCGGCATGATCCGCAATACCCACCAGCGACATCCCAATCATGTTGTAAGCGCCTACAGTGATAATGCTGCAGTTCTTCAAGGCGAGCACGCTAGCTTCTGGGCCCCGAACCATATCACCAGAGAATGGAATGGGACGAAAGAGGTAGTGCACATCCTTTGCAAGGTGGAAACGCATAATCACCCCACTGCTGTATCGCCTTTCCCAGGTGCAGCGACCGGGTCAGGCGGCGAGATCAGGGATGAAGGCGCAGTTGGGCGTGGCTCCAAGCCGAAAACTGGTCTGGCGGGATTCACTGTATCGGACCTCCTCATCCCCGGCTTCGAGCGCCCTTGGGAGATGAAAGACGTCGGCAAACCGTCCCATATCGCCAGTAGCTTGGACATTATGCTCGAGGCACCAATTGGAAGTGCAGCCTTCAACAACGAGTTCGGAAGGCCTTGCACAACTGGATATTTCCGAACTCTCCTGATGAAGGTGTTCACAAATGAGAAAGAGACGGAAATCCGAGGCTATCACAAACCCATCATGCTCGCAGGCGGAGTCGGCACTGTCCGCCCACAGCATGCCCTCAAGGACCCTGATATTGTTCCACCTGGGTCCCATCTGTTGGTGATTGGAGGACCAGCAATGCTCATCGGTCTTGGAGGAGGCGCCGCATCCAGCGTGCAGTCCGGGGAAGGCAAGGTCGACCTCGACTTTGCAAGCGTGCAACGTGGCAATCCCGAGGTTCAGAGGCGAGCCCAAGAGGTCATTGACGCGTGTCGATCCATGGGTGACAATAATCCTATCCTCTTCATCCACGACGTAGGAGCGGGTGGCCTCTCCAACGCTCTTCCTGAGCTGGTCCATGATTCCGGTTTAGGTGCTGTGTTCGAACTTCGCGAGATTGACAGTACGGATAAGGGTATGAGTCCGCTGCAGATCTGGTGTAATGAGGCGCAGGAGCGGTACGTGCTCGCAGTTGGCCCGAACGACCTTGAGCTTTTCAAGCGCATCTGTAACAGGGAGCGCTGTGGCTACTCTGTGGTCGGTACGGCGAAGCAAGAGCAGAGGCTAGTGCTCACCGACAGGGAGTCAAAGGACCACCCGACTCCCATTGATCTACCTATGCCCATCCTGTTCGGAAAACCACCTAAAATGTCTCGCATTGTCGAATCCAGGAAGCTCCGGTTACCCGCGTTTGACAGCAGCCTGTCGATCTATATACCGGATACCCCGAAAGATGGCCTGCTAGCGGAAGCAGTAGACAGAGTGCTCACTCTTCCGTCTGTTGGCTCCAAGTCTTTCCTCATCACTATTGGAGACCGCACAGTTGGCGGTGTCACGGTTCGAGACCAAATGGTTGGGAAGTGGCAGGTGCCTGTAGCGGACGTCTCAGTCACTGCCACAGCGCTGATGTCCGGGGTCAGGACGGGCGAAGCAATGGCAATGGGAGAGAAGCCCATGCTCGCTCTCATATCACCTGCGGCCTCTGCCAGAATGGCTGTTGCCGAGTCCCTCATGAACATTGCAGCAGCGAGCCTGTTCGATCGGTTGTCCAGGGTCAGGTTGTCAGCTAACTGGATGTCCGCCAGCAGTCATCCAGGAGAGGCCGCAGCTTTGTATGAGGGTGTAGAGGCGATTGGCATGGGTCTCTGCCCTCAACTGGGCATTTCGATCCCTGTTGGCAAGGACTCTATGAGTATGAAGATGAAGTGGACAGACCCCGACACAGAGACGGCCAAGGAGGTCACCGCTCCCATGTCACTTGTGATTACCGCTTTCGCACCTGTCGACCGCATCGACCGTACGTGGACCCCTGCTCTGGAGCGCCTGGAAGATGTTGGGGAGACCATTCTCATGTATGTGGACCTGGCCGCCGGCAAGAAACACATGGGAGGGTCCGCATTGGCACAGACATTCGGTCAAGTCGGCGACGAAGCCCCTGATGTCTATGACGCAGACGTGCTGAAGGATTTCTTTGACGCGGTTGAGCAACTCCACGAAGCTGGTATCGTCCTGGCGTACCACGACCGATCCGACGGTGGCCTGTTCACGACTCTGGTTGAAATGATGTTTGCGGGCCGGTGCGGACTGGAGATCATGCTTGACGCAATCGCTCCGTCGAGCGACCCCAAGAGCGCCATCGAGGCTCTGTTCAACGAGGAGCTTGGTGCAGTTTTCCAGATCCGCAAAACCGATGAAGTGGCTTTCAATCGCTGCTTCGCTACCTGTGGGCCACCACCTGGCATGATTAAGAAGATCGGGCGGGTACCGGCGGCGACAAAGCAAGAGATCACTGTCACACATGGCTCCACCGTTGTGTACCGCCAGAGTCGTCACAAGTTACAACAACGATGGGCATCTACTTCGCACCAGCTTCAACGACTGAGAGACAACCCAGACTGTGCTGATGCGGAGTTCGCGAACCACCTCGATGACAAAGACCCTGGCCTGTTCTACAAGCTCAGCTTCGATCCGAAGGACCACATTCTGCCCTTCAAGGCAGCCCTCTCCTCGGCCTTCACCGCAAAACCGCGTGTGGCCATATTGAGAGAGGAAGGTGTCAACGGGCAGGCCGAGATGGCTTTCGCTTTCCACATGGCCGGCTTCTCCGCCGTCGACGTCCATATGACGGATATCATCTCTGGACGTGTCTCGCTATCCGGCTTCGTCGGCCTCGCAGCCTGTGGTGGCTTCTCGTATGGCGACGTCTTGGGTGCTGGTCAGGGTTGGGCAAAGTCTGTGCTGTTTCACCAGAACACCCGCAAGGAGTTCCAGCAGTTCTTCGAACGACCAGACACGTTCACGCTCGGCGTCTGCAACGGCTGCCAGTTTCTGTCCAAACTGAAGGAGCTCATCCCCGGCGCAGGACTGTGGCCGAGCTTCGAGCGGAACGTGAGCGAGCAGTACGAAGCGCGTGTATGCATGGTCGAAGTCATGGATCCCGTAGGACCTGGACAAGAGCCGTCTGTGTTCCTGCACGGCATGCATGGGTCGAAATTGCCCATTGTGACTGCCCACGGCGAAGGCCGTGCCACGTTCCCCGCTTCGTACTCGTCGTCGTCGACGCCCGAGACTCTTCAGAACGAGGGCCTCGTCAGTCTGCGCTACATTGATAATTACGGTCAAGCGACGGAGAAGTATCCGTTCAATCCTAACGGCAGCCCCAAGGGTATCACTGGTGTGCGCAGCAAGGACGGGCGTGTGTTGGCTCTCATGCCTCACCCTGAGCGCACCATCCTCAGGGAAGTGGGGAGCTACATCCCACGAGGAAAGATGGAGGAGTGGGGCGAGTATGGGCCTTGGAACCGGCTCTTCCGGAGTGCACGGAGGTGGGTTGGATAGTTGCTATGCGGATAAAAGTCATGATACAGGAATGGCGTTCAATGGTGCGGAACAAAAGACATATAATTGATATAGAATGATAGATATTGGTTTCTGCCGCATTGGCGTTTCGAGCGGAGTGTGTTCGAGAGTTGTACGTCATTCTGCACCTGATGTATGAATTTGTGTACATTTATATGCAGGTACCCTTCACCTTGACGTTCAGGGTCGTCCCCGAAGAGGCTAGCTTCATGAGTGGGGCACGAGCAAACGTCACGTGAGCGTTTGCTTCTCCGGGTCAAGCTCATGCCCCATGCCCGCGTCGCCCATCGATAAACGCGCCTCACCGCACCCAAACCACCGACCTCCAATCCGCGAGGGCACCCTGCCCACCTGCCCACCCCGCCGCACAAAACTTCTCTCACTCCTCTTCTTCTCGACCATAACAGATTCTCGCCAATTCGACAGCCTCTGCACCAGGCCAGCAGAACACTCGATGCGCGAATGCCTACTTTCACCTAATTACTATCACCCGGAGCACAACCACGACGCACTGAGGAGGGATTGGAGGGACATCTAAGCAGCAGGGCTGCTGCATTGAGCGCCGCCATGGCGACTCACAACCTGGAGGCTCTGGCCTCAAAGCTCAACGATCCGGCTGCAGGTGTGTGCTCCCCATTCACAGCGTTGTGGTCGCTGTAGCGCAACTGCACTGTCATTTGGGGTGCGAATTCTCACTGACCTTCTCTAGACGTACGCCTCAAGCTGAACGTCGCCGTCGAGATAAGGGACAACATCGAAAGCTATTGTCAGGGTCCGCAGTACGCAGCTTTTTTGAGCGCTCTCATACCAGTGTTCCTGCGGCTGCTCGATGGCCAACCCGTATTCGTATCCACATCCTTTGAACAGGTGGGTGCATATGCGCGACTGAGAAGTGTGTGCCTATTGACATTCTGTAGCGCTTAAGGAACTGCCTCCTGGAAATCCTGCACCGGTTACCCATGAACCCGCCGGAAGCCGTCGAACCGTATGCCGCAAGGGTGGTGGACAAGCTCATGAGCTTGGTGAGGGTGGAGAATGAGGACAATGCCGTCCTGTGCATCAAGACTGTTATGGACTTTCAGCGACACCATACCAAGGTACTCGTGGACAGGGTGCAGCCTTTCCTGGACTTGATCAGGGAGATGTTCGAGACCATGGACCAGGCCGTACAGGATACCTTTAACGACCCGGCACCTGCAGCATCACAGGGCGTCCCGTCTACCCCGAACAACCAGCAATACTCCCAATCCCCTCGCCCAGCATCTCCTGCGACGGCCTCGACGACGGGGCCCATGACAGATATCGGCGCGGAGCAGCAGCAGACACGCATCATCCCCAAGGGTATGCAGTCATTCAAAGTCGTCGCAGAATGTCCCATCATTGTTGTCTCGGTCTTCCAAGCGTATAAGCACGTTGTGTCTGAGAACATCAAGCAGTTCGTACCGCTCATCAAGACCGTTCTACTCCTCCAAGCCAAGCCGCAGGAGAAAGCTCACCAGGAAGCCGCGGCTCAGGGCAAGATATTCACCGGGGTCAGTAAGGAGATTAAGAACCGTGCTGCGTTTGGCGATTTCATCACAGCTCAGGTTAAGACTATGAGCTTTCTGGCATATCTTCTTAGGACGAACAGCCAGCAACTCGCGGATTTCCTGCCTACCCTACCTGATGTCGTTGTGCGGCTACTTAAGGACTGTCCCCGTGAGAAGTCCGCTGCCCGCAAGGAGCTGCTCGTGGCTATCCGGCATATCATCAACTTCAATTTTAGGAAAATTTTCTTGAAGAAAATTGATGAGCTTCTGGATGAGCGGACACTGATTGGAGATGGACTAACCATTTACGAGACTATGCGTCCGTTAGCGTACAGCATGGTTGCAGACCTCATTCACCACCTGCGCGAACACTTGACCAAGGAGCAGATCCGACGCACTGTCGAGGTTTACACCAAGAACTTGCACGATCCATTTCCCGGCACTAGTTTCCAGACAATGAGCGCTAAATTGCTCCTTAACATGGCGGAATGCATCGCCAAACTGGAACCGAAGGAAGATGCCAGATACTTTCTCGTCATGATACTGAACGCCATCGGGGACAAGTTCGCAGCTATGAACCGACAGTACCAGAATGCCGTAAAGTTATCAGCCAACCACAGTCAGCCGTCCATCGATGCTTCACCAGAGTACCATAAAGCTCAAAAGGAACACCCTCCTGACTGGGATGAAATCGACATTTTCAGTGCAACGCCAATCAAGTCTTCAAACCCTAGTGAGCGGACTTCCGATCCCATTGCTGACAACAAATTCTTGTTCAAGAATCTTTTGAATGGTCTCAAAAATCTGTTCTACCAGCTCCGCGCCTGCAACCCAGCCAGAGTCAAAGAAGAGATAGATGTGGCAAACGCGCCGCAGAATTGGAACGAAGTCTCGTTTGGGTACAAGTCCGAAGAGGTCGACGTGCTCATCAAGCTCTTCCGCGAGGGTGCCAAGGTGTTCCGCTATTACGGGGAGAAGCCATCTGGAGATACGCAGGGCCCAGCGCAAGGAGACGCCCTCTCCAACGCTCAGACGGCGCAGCAAAGCAAAGAGGAGAAGGACCTGTTGGAGACGTTCGGCACCGTGTTCCACCATATCGACCCGGCAACCTTCCACGAAGTCTTCACCTCAGAAATACCACATCTGTACGATATGATGTTCGAGCACTCCGCGCTTCTCCAAGTTCCTCAGTTCCTGCTTGCTAGCGAGGCAACTTCTCCAAGCTTTGCGGGCATGCTGCTAAAGTTCTTGATGGACCGCATCGAGGAGGTGGGCACTTCCGATCAGAAGAAATCTTCAATATTACTACGCCTATTTAAACTCTCTTTTATGGCGGTCACCCTGTTCGCACAACAGAACGAGCAGGTCTTGTTACCTCATGTCCGCACGATAATCACGAAGTCGATACAGCTTTCAACGACAGCTGAAGAGCCGATGAACTATTTCCTGTTGTTGCGCTCACTCTTCCGAAGCATTGGAGGTGGGCGTTTCGAACTTCTGTACAAGGAGATACTGCCGCTGCTGGAGATGCTGCTCGATGTGCTCAACAATCTCCTGGTCAATGCGCGGAAGCCAAATGAACGGGATCTGTTCGTGGAGTTATCGTTGACGGTTCCAGCGCGGTTGAGCAACCTGCTGCCTCATCTCAGCTATCTTATGAGACCGCTAGTAGTAGCGTTGCGTGCGGGATCCGACCTTATTGGACAGGGCTTGCGTACGCTGGAGCTCTGCGTGGATAATCTCACCGCAGACTATCTGGACCCCATCATGGCCCCTGTGATCGAAGACCTCATGGCCGCCCTTTGGGATCACCTAAAACCGAACCCATATAGCCACTTCCACTCGCATACTACGATGCGCATCCTCGGAAAGCTTGGCGGGCGCAATCGGAAGTTCATCATGGGACCTCCCCCGCTGGAATATAAGCGCTACTCTGATGACGCCCCATCCGTGGATATCAGACTTATTGGGTCGACCAAGGATCGTGCCTTTCCTACTAGCGTAGGAATCGAAACAGCCATAGCGAAACTGCACGAAGTTCCAAAACTACCGGCAATGAAGAAATCCGATGCTTTCCATAAGCATCAGGCGTTTGGCCTGATCACAGCATACACGAAGCTGCTAATCGGTTTCGACAGGCTGCCGGACGACTATGCTCAGTTGCTACGCCTCCAGGCCACGGATTTGGTACAGCGGAAGTTCGACACCGCACCTGATATCCTCGGCAGCTCTGAGAGGGAGAAGTCTGTGGCGAAGAAAGATGCGGAGCAGGAAAAACTCAGGAAACTGCTATGTGCATGTATCTTTGCTGTGTCGATACCCGACCTCGAGACCGAAGCCGGAGAACTTGTCACGAATCTCGCAAGACATTTCACGCTACTGGAGATCGCGAGCAAACTTGCGCAACAGAAACACGTCAAGAAACCGTTCAATGTGCACTCCGGAGAAGGACCAGTGTACATTGAGGGCAACGTGTTCTCTGACGCTCTTGGAGACTCCTTGGCTTCCGAAAACGGCGCGGTACGTGATGCAGCAGAACGCGCCATCATCACTATGCGCGACACTGCCAAGATTGTGTTCGCATCCCCGGAGGATATCGACCACTTCCCGCTGTTCGAGGATTTGTCCAAGATCTTCTGCCACAACTGCCACGCGGAAGACTGGTTCATGAAATCAGGAGGCACCCGTGGCATCGAGATCATGACCCAAAAGCTTGGGCTCAGCTCGGCTTGGTTGTCACAGCGCCAGTTCGAGATCATCCGCGCATTGAACTTTGTCATGAAAGACATGCCATGCGAACTCAATGCGCGAACGCGCGTGCAGGCAGAAGGCCTTATCATGGCCTTGATCAGGCAATGTCATCAGCCGACAACCAAGGAAGACTTCGAAAAGAAAGACAGCCCTTTGCTCAAATTATGCGGCCAGCTTGTGGGTGACCTCGCTCATATGAACAAGAGTGTCAGAGACGCCACACAGCAGGCATTCCGCATCCTCGCTGAGGTGACTGGTTTCGGTGTGCACGAGCTCATCTTACCGGTCAAGGACAGATTGGTAGTGCCGATATGGACGAAGCCTCTCCGCGCTTTGCCCTTCAGCATACAGATCGCGTACATCGATGCTGTCACATTCTGTCTGAAGCTCAAACACAATATCCTCGAGTTCAACGAACAGCTGAATAGGTTGTTGATGGAATCGCTTGCACTGGCTGACGCCGACGACGAGGGACTGGCGAGTAAGCCGTACGAGCAGCGCAACGCGGAGCACATAGTGAATCTCCGCGTCGCATGCATCCGCCTCCTCTCCACAGCCCAGAGCTTCCCAGAGTTTAGCACAGCCCCTCCGAATACCTCCTTCCTACGTATCATCACAGTCTTCTTCAAGTCTCTCTACTCGAAGTCCCCGGATGTCATCGAAGCCGCCAACGCCGGGTTATCGGGTGTCATTTCCGCGACAAATAAGTTGCCAAAGGATATTCTGCAGAATGGGCTCCGTCCGATCCTTGTCAACCTCCAGGACCCGAGAAAGCTGTCGGCGGAGAACTTAGATGGTCTTGCGCGAATGCTCAAGCTGCTAACCAATTATTTCAAGGTGGAGATTGGAACGCGGCTACTTGACCACCTCGACATCATCGCGGACCCAGTGAGTCTGCAGAAGATCTCGTTCACCATGATTGAGCAGAATCCCAAGATGAAAGTTGTCGCTGGGATGATCAATGTCTTTCACCTGCTCCCTCCAGCTGCTGTGGCCTTCCTGAAACAGCTTATCGAAAAGGTCGTTGAACTTGAGCGAGCCCTGCGAAGGACACACTACAGCCCGTTTCGAGATCCCCTTATCAAATACCTCTCGATATATCCTAAAGAGGCATGGGATTACTTTGCGCCGCAGCTCAAGGACCGGACCTACGGACGCTTCTTCGCGCAGCTGCTTGAGAAGGAAGCCAGTGGATCCTTACGTAAAGAGGTTCTAGCCGATGTGCCTAAGTTCATCAACGCTTTCCAGTTCGACGGACCGGAGAAAGATGTCTGCCAGGCGCAGATCAATGCCATTCACATTGCGTTTGCGATGAGCCAATTCGACTCTACACGCGACTTGCTTGGCGCTCACGAAAACCTCAGGAAGACGCTCTTCGAGGTCGCCAAGTCGCTGCACAAGAAACTGCGCGCGAACAGCATCGATGCCGAGTTGCGCCTAGCTGCTGAGCAGGCTTGTGAGCAGATCATGACCGTCTTCACTGTGTATCTGACGCAAGAACCGGAGAATCTGGAGTTCTTCTTCGAGATCATTGAGGCCATCACGTCGGACGAGCTGAAGCAGACACCGTGTCTGCTACAGTTCATCTACAAACAGATGATTTCGAGCGAGTCGGTGGAGTACTGGAAGTTGCTCGTGAATCGCTGCCTTGAACTTTACAATGCGCGCAACACGACCCCAAGTACCAAAACGTTTATCTTCAAGTACATCGTCAATCCCATATTTGCGATGGACATCAAGAGGAACTGGGACAGCCTTTTCAGCCCCGACAACAAGGGGACCAAGCTCATGGATCGTGCTATGACCGACGCATTACACCACCGCATATGGAAGCCTGGTGCGCAATGCGATCCATCGGAGGAAAACACACAGCACGGGGTGGACCACTCACGAATGGAGGAGTTCCAGCTCACTGCATTGCTGCTCAAGCATCATTCTCCCATGCTTAACGAGCCTAGAAGAGATGTCATTAAGTACGGCTGGACATTCATCAAGCTCGAAGATGTCATCAACAAATATGCCGCCTATGTTCTCATTGCATTCTTCATCGCTGTGTACGAAACCCCCGCGAAGATCGTTCAGCAGGTCTATCAGGCTCTCCTGAAGGCCCACCAGAACGAAGGCCGGCCGTTGGTCATGCAGGCGCTTGAGCTTTTGGCACCAGTACTGCCAAAGCGCATGCCCCCGGGACCCCCTGCGGACCTAAAGACCGGCATACCTCGGTGGGCTCAGATACCTCGAAAAATTCTGGCTGAGGAAAGTTCCAATCTGCAGCAGCTTACCAGTATCTTCAACTTCTTAGTGCGACATCCGGACCTTTTTTATGAGGCGAGAGAGCAATTATCATCTATCATGATTACGGCTCTGCAAAAGATCGCGGCTCCGCCCAATCCTTCAACAGAGGCTAAGAAGCTTGCGTTGAACATCGTCAGTCTCATACGGAGATGGGAAGAACGTGCGGTAAACGAGCTCGTCACTGCCACGGGATCCCCCCAGTCCCCGCGTGCGGCGAAGCGGAATGCTGATGGGACGATTGTCGCTTACACAACGGGAGAAAAGAAACCCGTTGCGAGCGAGGCATTCAGGATGACTCTGATCAAGTACATGATTCAGTTCATCGCATATTTGCAGGAACGCTATCCCGTTGCTGCACCCAAGGTTAAGGAGTCCGCAGCGCCCAGCTCATCTGCAGCTCAACCAGCTGAATTTTGCAAGAAGAGTTTGGTACTGCTCCGAGATCTGTTATCTCCTGCCCTCTGGAGCGACCTGGACCTGGACGTTTTGCTGAAGAAGAAGATCGAAGAGATTCTGCTTGCGGAGTTGACACAGAAGGAGAAACAAGATGGAAAGCAAGAAGCATTTACCACAAGGATGGTCAATACCCTGCAGATCGTTAAGGTTATCGTCAACGTGAAACCGGATGGGTGGGTATTGGAACGCATGGGGCTCTTCGAGACAATGCTGGATAAAGCCCTTCGCTCTGAGAACGTGGACATCCAGGCCAGCCTTAATGCTACCGACGAGACGGAAGATGGCAGCATGAAACTTCAGCCTATCATCACGCGTCTCCTGGATGTCATGCCCGAACCTGTCAAAGACGATGAAGGTAACCTGGAGGAGTCTCCTGCGACCGATACTGTCAATATGTTGGGTACCATCGCCACCGAGGCGTTGTCGAATGGCTCATACATTTGTGCCATCAACATCCTATGGACACTGTCAAAGAAGAGACCCGAGGAGATTGATCAGCATATACCTCAGATCTTGAAGGCCTTCCAAGGCAAGATGGCCAAGGACCATATCGCGCCTTACCCTGGCGTTCCCGGTCAACCTGGAGTTCCGCCTGGTGCCCGCACGGAAGGAGCTGCCGCTTCTCAGGATCCGCGTGAGCTCGCTAGGGAGATGGAGATCCAGACGGATCTGATACTAAAGGTCATTGACATTCTTGCCTCGAGGATGAACGAATTGGGCGAGAATCGTAGACCGTTCCTGAGTGTGCTCGCGTCTTTGATTGAGCGTTCGCAGAGTATGCCTGTTTGCACGAAAATTCTGGATCTCGTCGAGAAGTGGATTTTTCATTCCACCGAACCTGTTCCAACGCTCAAAGAAAAAACCGCAGTGCTTAGCAAGATGCTTGGATTTGAGAACCGACCAGATCCAACGTTGTTGAACCGCTTCCTGGATCTTGTCATCCGTATCTATGAGGATCCGACAATCACGAGGTCGGAGCTCACGGTCAGGATGGAGCATGCGTTCCTCATCGGAACAAGAGCCAAGGATGTCGATATGCGAAACAGATATCTTTCGATTCTGGATAAGAGCCTGACTCGGACGGCATCTAATCGCCTGATATATGTTTTGTCCACGCAGAATTGGGACAGCTTAAAGGATACCTACTGGCTCAGCCAAGTCATTCACTTGATGTTCGGCTGCGTCGAGATGAACGGTCCCGCTCAGCTGCATCCAGACGACTTCAAGCTGATGCCGACGTCCGCCTTCCTGGGTACTTCGAGACAAGATCCGAGACTCGCAGAAGTAATGGTAACAGATCAGCTGGAGAGTCTCGTGAGCAACCACAGGCGGTTCTGCAGCCAACTGGGCGATGTCAAGGTCCGCGATATCTTCGAGCCGCTAGCGCAATTGCAGCATACTGATTCGAAACTCGCTCACGATATTTGGGTGGCCTTCTTCCCACTGGCTTGGACCGCGCTCATTAAGGACGATCAGGCCGAGCTGGAGAAGGGTATGGTCCAGCTTCTCACGAAGGAATACCACACTGCTCAAGCAGAGCAGCGCCCCAACTGCGTTGCTACCATTCTCGAGGGTATCGTTCATGCTCGCCCCCGGGTTAAGTTTCCGCCGAATATCCTGAAGTACTTGGTCCGCATATTCAATGCGTGGTACACCGGAATGATCTATATGGAGGAAAGTGCGGTCATCCCAACACTCGAAGCGCCCGCGACGCGGGAGTCTAACCTCGACTCGCTATTGGAGGTGTATGCCAGCTTGCAAGAGGAGGACTTGTTCTACGGCACCTGGAGACGCCGATGTCAGTTTCTCGAGACCAATGCTGCTCTTTCATACGAACAGTGCGGTATCTGGGATAAGGCGCAGAATCTCTACGAGGCTGCACAGATCAAGGCCCGGACTTCGGTGTTGCCTTTCTCTCCCGGCGAGTATACGTTGTGGGAAGATCACTGGGTCATCTGCGCGGAGAAGCTGCAACAATGGGAGGTCTTGGGCGACTTCGCGAAGCATGAGAACTTCAATGACCTCTACTTGGAGGCCATGTGGAGGAACTTCGACGTCTGGCAGAACGCGGAGCAACGCGAGCAGCTAGATAGTATCATCAAAGCTGTCAGCGATGCGCCCACGCCAAGGAGGGTGTTCTTCCAGACATTCATGACGCTACTCAAGCTGCATGCGAAGACGGAAAGCACGCCAGAGTTCCTTCGTCTCTGCGACGAGTCGATTCAGTTGACCATCAGGAAATGGCACCAGCTTCCCCAGCGTTTTACAAACGCGCACGTTCCTATCCTCCAACACTTCCAGCAGTTGGTGGAACTGCATGACGCCAATGTCATATGCCAGAGCCTTGCCCAAACAGATCGGAACAACCTGGATCAAAAGTCGCAAGAGCTCAAGTTGTTGTTGAGCACCTGGCGGGATCGTCTGCCGAACTTCTGGGATGATATCAATGCCTGGCAAGACCTTGTTACATGGCGTCAACATATCTTCCAGCTCATCAATGGCGTTTACCTGCAACTGCTTCCGCAGGCGCAGACCAATGCTTCGAGCAATTCATATGCCTACCGGGGCTACCACGAAACCGCCTGGATCATCAACCGGTTTGCGCATGTGGCGCGCAAGCATAATCTTCCGGAGGTGTGCATCAACCAATTGAGTCGTATCTATACGCTCCCCAACATTGAGATCCAAGAAGCCTTCTTGAAGCTGCGCGAACAAGCGAAGTGCCACTACCAAAACAAGACGGAACTAAACAATGGCCTCGATGTTATCAACAACACCAATCTCAGTTACTTTGGCGCACAACAAAAGGCCGAATTTTACACCCTCAAAGGCATGTTCCTCGCCAAACTGGATCAGAGAACCGAGGCCAACGAGGCTTTCGGAAGCGCACTGTTCTTCGACATCAAGTTACCCAAGGCCTGGGCGGAATGGGGTAGGTACAACGACATGCTCTTCAAAGAGAACCCAACAGACATGGATAAGGCCGAAGCTGCTCTCAGTTGTTACCTCGAAGCAGCGAGTCTGTTCAAGAACGCCAAGTCCCGAAAGCTTCTCGGGCGAGTTCTGTGGTTGCTCAGTCTGGATACCCCCGAGCGCAGGCTGCAGCGGAAGTTCGAGGAGTTCAAGGGCGATACCCCGGCTTGGTACTGGATCACGTATATTCCGCAGCTGCTGCTCAGCTTGCAGCGGCCGGAGGCGCCAGTTGCAAGGCAGATACTGGGCAAGCTTGCGAAGACTTATCCTCAGGCGTTGTACTGTCAGCTTAGGACTGCGAAGGAGGATTTTGCGACACTACGGAAGGCGCAAGAGCAGAGGGACAAAGTGAGGGAAATGCGGGAGAAGCAACAGCAACAACAGCAACAACAGAACTCGCCGGCACCGAAACAAGGCTCCCCAGACCGAAGCTCGTCGACTGGGGCCGCACAGAACACGAATGGAGACGCTCAGACTGCAACCAATGGCGTTGGAAGCGCAGCTGCCAAGCCAGAAGGGCAATCCGGCACGCCAAAGCCTGCGGGTGCGGAGGGCGCAACAGTGCCCAAGAAGCCCTGGGATCATGCGGAGGAGATCTGGAATATCCTCAAGACGGCCTTCCCTCTGCTTGCATTGTCCATGGAAACCATGCTAGACCAGATATCTAAGCACTTCAAGTGCCCACCGGATGAAGACGCATACCGACTGATCGTAGCTCTGCTGAACGATGGGCTGTCATACGTTGGTAGGCAACCTGGATACTTTGCCCATGAGGTCCGGCTCCCGCCATCGACAGAGGCGAATATTACTCGCTTCGCCGAAACCGTCCTCCCAGCGCATATCAGGAAAACGTTCGAAGAGGATTTCGTCGTGCGTAAGCCCACTATGTATGAGTATATCCAGAAACTGCGCACCTGGAGGAATCGGTTCGAGGAACGGCTTGACCGGAGGCAGCAGACTGTTCCGCTGGAGGTCTACACCCATCAGCTCAGCGAGTTCAGGTTCCTCAAATTCGACGATGTGGAGATCCCCGGTCAGTACCTGCAGCATCGGGACAAGAACTCGGACTTTGTGCGCATCGAGCGCTTCCTGCCTGATGTCGACCTCGTACGTGGTGTCGGTATCTGTCACCGACGTCTCAAGATCCGCGGCCATGACGGCAGTGTGCATCCGTTTGCTATCCAGTACCCTTCTGCTCGGAATTCGAGGCGCGAAGAGCGTATTCTGCAGCTCTTCCGGATATTCAACGTCATTCTCTCCAAGCGGAAGGAAAGTCGTAGGCGCAACCTACAGTTCCATCTGCCTCTTATGGTACCCATCACGCCAAGCGTGCGCATGGTCCAGGACGATCCGTCATACATCAACATGCAAGCCATTTTCGAGGACTATTGTAGACGGACTGGCGTCAACAAGGATGAGCCTGTACTCTTCGCAA
Organism: Sporormia fimetaria CBS 119925; assembly: GCA_010093795.1. Taxonomy (NCBI): domain Eukaryota; kingdom Fungi; phylum Ascomycota; class Dothideomycetes; order Pleosporales; family Sporormiaceae; genus Sporormia; species Sporormia fimetaria. The sequence goes on along the minus strand of MU006596.1, from coordinate 107,674 downwards.
TAGAGAAGCTTAGAAACCTCTCTCCGGTAATTACTTCTCCGTCTGCCTGCCCCACTGGATTCTTAACTAATTCTGCTCAACAGAAAACGCACGAAATGGCGAACTCCATCCGTCTCGAAACCTTCACCGCAATCCAGCAGAAGTTTGTCCCCAACACCATTATGCTCGACTACTTCCAGGCCACCTTCCCCTCGTTCGACGAGTTCTGGCTCTTCCGCCGCACCTTCAGCTACCAGCTCGCTTGTCTCAGCTTCATGACATATGTGATGCACATGAGCCAGCGGTACCCTCAGAAGATGAATATCTCGCGCGGCAGCGGACGCATCTGGGCGACAGAACTCATACCCAGCATGGCATCCGGGCAACCCCGCTTGCACAACTCCGAAGCCGTGCCCTACCGGCTAACACCAAATCTGCAAATGCTCATGGGGCCGCTGCACATGGAAGGCATTTTCGCACCGGGCATCATGAGCGTTGCCCGGGCCCTGCACGAACCAGAAGGCGAGATGGACATGTTGTTGAGCGTTTTTATGCGCGATGAGTTGTTGCAGTGGTACCAGGGTCAGCGCAAAGAGACGACGACGGAGCAGCTGAGAGAGGGCGTAGCGCTGAACTCGGATCTGATTGTGAAGAGAGTGAGCGCGCTGGCTGGACTGCCTACGAGCAATAATCTGCCGAGTTGTCAGACGGTGCTGGATGGTGTCAGTACGGCTACGGATCCGAGGAAGTTGAGTTCGGTGGATCCGTTGTGGATGCCTTATTATTGAGGCAGAGGAGGTTACAGTGAGAGGGTTGAGGGGAGTATGGTTATAATTTCTTTGGCGTTTAGACCGGAGTGCAAGGTGTTAGGCATGACTAACATGTACGGTTCATGGCGTGTAGATATACCCTCGGTTCAGGGCGTTTGTTTCGGGGCGTCTGGAATGTCTGTCCTGTGTATTACTGGCTGTCGCCAGATATAGCGTGTGTCAATGGAAGCATCATCTGAGCAAACGTAGTTGTGTTCATGAAGTGATGAAACGCGCAGCAGTCTGTCAATCGCAAGTGCGGGTTTGGAAGGATGAAAGTCTGGGTATGTCATGCATCATTCTATTCTTCGAACTCCTCCTAGCTAACCGCCACAGGTCGCCGACCTCCGCCCATCTCACCGCCACATTGCTCCCTTTAGTTTCCATCCCAGACCCTCGGGCCAGGCATGACATAGGACCTGGGGTTGTTCCACTTGTTGAAGGCGATTCCGGGGTCGTTCGCCGAGTAGACACCGGGGATCCTGACCTTGGGTTGCGGGTTGCCGCCGCCATTGCCCTCGATCTTGAGCTGGTCTGTTCCAACAATCAGTCTTCAATCCACACATTGTCAGGAGAATCAACTTACAGCACTCAATGTAGAACTGCGCACGCCCGACATGCCCCTCATGCAGTCCGATATGCTCAACACGCACCAGGTACTCGCCAGGCGGAATCTTCTGCTGAATCGTCCACTCGAGACGATCCTTCTGCCAGTTGCACCAGCTGGTATCCTGACCCGGAGCACTGGGGTTGCACAAGCCATTCTCCATCACCTTGACCCATTCACCGGAGCCATCGTAATCCTTAACCGCACCGGGCGCCTTCGAGATATACACGAAGCCCGGACCGGGATGCTCGATGAACTCGTTGTTGAAGAGCTTGAAGCCGATCCGGTCGCCGGCCCTCACGGTGTACGTGGGGACGTTGCCGGCGCGGGCACCGACGTTGCAGCGCAGGTTCTCGTTGTTGATGATCTCGTTGGGGAAGGCCGGGTTGTACGAGTTGGTGTTTTTGCGCACGTAGGCGTATTCGCCGCCGATGGATTGGCCGTTGACGATAAGGCGGTTGAAGATGTAATGCGCGTTTGCGCTGAGGGGCGCGAGAAGCGCGGTCAGGAGGGCGGCCTTCATGGTGGATGAGATGGAGGGGATTGGAGCGTGCTGCTACGATTCTTCCAAGTGAGGGACGAAATGTATGGTTTTTATATCCCGAGGCCTCCAAGGTTGACTGTTGGACAAGAGAATGCCATTTAGGTCCCCTGTTTCTCGTTCCATTGCTGTGTTCTTTTTCAAGTTCTCCGGTTGGAGGAATATTCACCGTCCTCGATTCACAGCGTTTCCTGTCCTGGGGTCATCTATCCTTTCATCTCAAGGTCCAGCGCCACGCCCGCTCGCATATTTCATACATATTGCACAGGATGGGGCATTTGCCCCAGCGTTGTCCATGCGCCAAGCGCCCCGGAAGAAGATCCCGGGAGAAAGTAATATGTAACCTAGGTACATATCCTGGTTATGCCAACCACAACGTAGGCAGGCGTACCGCCAAGATCTGGGGTATCATAAAGATTAATCTGGTAACTGGCAGATCCGAGCGTCGGTAACTGGGGTGCATTGCAAAAGCCGATGGGGAGCGTTGCACGAGAGGGTTGTTTGTCTGCCTCGGGGTTTTCTCGTGGATAAGGGAACCTGTGTGGGTCAATCTGGATGCTGGATGAAGTGGTCGTGCCCAGGTTGGGAAGAGACCAAAAGCGGTAAGAGACAGGGTTCAAGGTGGTTGTTCTGGAAAGTCGTGTATTTGTTCGAATCTCGGTTGCCCGGTTTACGCGACGTTGCACAGACCCAACGGTTGCGGGCTGTGGCGTTTTTGCTCAGAGCCTCGATGTTTCGACCTCGATGTGGTGGCCACTGCGGTGTTGGAAACAGCGGCGTGTTTGACCGTGTTTCAAACAAACACCTCTGCCCTCACCAACGTCAAGCGTCACGCTCATCGTCATTCCACCGCATGGCCTAGGATCGCAGGCCCGAATATTCCACTCCTCGGCGTTCTTCGACTGAAAGAAACCCAGATCCAGGATTACAGGACCGAAGAATCTGATAATGTCGATAAACAAGCACATGATCATGCGCACGTCTCGCTAGCCCTACTACATTGTTACCATAGGGCATTGATGCGACCTACCTGCAATCAGCAGTAAGCGATGTAGTACGCTATACGCGTGCACCAACTACCGTATATTCGTCCCGCCCTCATAGATAATATATTGCTTCGCTGAGCCTCGGTGGAATCGGATTATTTGGGCTTATATACCCTACGGCATAGGGGTTAGCTTGGCGGAGGAAGATTCTCCGAACCTATGCTGAAGCGGCGAGATCAGGAGCCTTTGTAACGGTCCTCGGCGTTCTCTGGGGTTTGAGTATGGGCGTATGAAGATGACGTAGGAATCTTCGATTGACGCAGCGGCGGGTCTCATTGAGACCGTCCTTCCAAAACGGGTCCTGCTTGGCTGTTCCTGTGGTGCAAGATGTGGAGAAGCGGTCAGTTCCGTCCAAGCCGTTCGTGACGCTTTCACTTCTTTCGAATGGCATAATCGACGGGCATTTCTTCTCACGGCTCTAAAGACTTCTGTCCTCAGTCTTGAAATACTTCTTCGGGGCTCAAAACTCGGCGATCGATTGGCTTGTTCACGGCGTCAGCTCGACTCTCACGCAGGCACATTCTGGGTTCAACTGACTTTCGACCTTGATACTCAGCCTTGATGGTTTGCCCACGGCTCACGAAGACCACCGAGCCAGTGACAGCAAATATGTGGGGTTAGGGCTCCGATGCGGGCAGCCTAAGACTCTTCTCATAACAACCGACACAGCAAGATCACTCTTGCTGCCACGGGGGTAGTTTCCAACAAAGCTCAGCTCCGTTGCTGTGCCAGACCAAACCCGGACCGGTGTGCCGCCTCATGGAACCCTTTCAAGCGTTGATTTGCACCCTTCGTTCTGCCAATTTCTCCACCAGCCACGGGACCAGGCCGCTGGCACCCTCCTCCAGGATCTGTATCTCCGCTTTCATGTTGAGCATGAGCATAACCTGAAGCTCGCGCCTCCATGTCGGTTCCATGCCGTTTTCAGTACACACGCCCCATTTGAGCATCTGACATGCTTTCGCACGATCTCGCGGGGTCAAGGCCATGAGACCTTGAAGGGCAGCAAAAGAATTCTTATTGGCGCTGTCACCTTGGTCTGTCATACCGGTCCAGTGGCGACTCCGGAGCCCAAGCCAGTGGAGCTGTGGCAATGCCAAAGTCGTTGAGCTGTTGGCAGACATAGTCTCATGGGCAAGGCGGCTTGAACCATATTTGTATGTTGACATAATTGCTATGCCGTCAGGATCGAAGTCCACCAGGGCGAAAATGGGGGTGTGCGGAGCAGTGTTCGCAACGCGGCAAAGGAATCTCCTTGTCGCCAAGTCGGGGTAGCCCTTCGCCTGTACCCTGAGTAAGCAATGCGTCGAAGGAATGAGAGATGGTGCAATGCCATCTAGTATTATCAAAGCATACCGTCACAATCAAGGTGTGTGGACTAAGCTTGTCCCACTGACAAGAGCTGAGCAGCGAACGGAATGTTGCCTCCTTTTCGATGACCACGATCGAAGAGATGCATGGCATATGCAGAGTATCCGAGTCCTGCAGAGCTGGCATCAGATTTCCCTGAGTTATAGTTAGTTTCGAATATGTGGAGAAGTGGTTGTACTTTCCTCCTTGTCACTCATGAGGTTTACGCTTGTTCCATCTGCTCTGCGTATGGTAATGTACCCTACGACAAGGCCTTTTGCAGCGGCAGTCTTCGTGGTCAGCAACTTCGCTTTCGTGAGCCCGCAATCAGCCTACCACGTTGAGTGAGGATCTGGAGAGCCCCAGGGTGCACGCGAGGTCATCTATATAACGGTCCACCACTCCTTGCTTCAGGAACAGGTCCGGATGGCGATAGTAGATGTCTCTGCACTCTATCAGTGACAAGGTGACAGCTGCTGAACTCGAAAATACCGTTTGGTCATCACGACATTCTCTACCAGACCATCATGGACAAGTTCCAAGATACGTAGCAACACAGCTTCATCGTATCAGTTACATGCGATGGACGAGACACTGTTGCTGACCAAATCTCCAAGCTTCCTGAGCATTGGCACCTGGGAACTTGACTCTCCTCGTTTTAACTGGTGATGTGTTGTTCTCCTGCTGCCGACCAAGACCCAGGGCTCGTCCAGACGCCCCAGTATGGGACACGAGTGTGATTGAAAGTTCGCGATCTCCAGCTAACAAGGCATCGACAATCTTCTCGAGCATTGCTTCGACACGTTCGAGGGCCACGGCGCTGGAAATTGTCAGAGCGTGAAGTCGCCAAACGACGAACGATATAACGACTTGTCCCTGGCAGGAGTGCAGTCTGCTTCGAGTTCTTCGAAGTCGAAGAGGCCGACTGCCATGTCATCGTCGTAGCTGAGTATGTCACAGTCAGGGTCAGTATCGGCGGGAGACAGCGGTAACGTCGAGTGCTCTGTTGTATCTAGCAACACATGGTCACAATCGTGACCTTGGTCAAGCATCGCCTCATCACTGTCACTGCCATCGCTGAGTGCGTCTGGAAATGCTTCCGAGGAGCAGAAGAGCATATGGTCATCGTAGTCTTCAAAATCCATCCGTGCGAACAATGCCTGATGAAATCGGAGTACAAGGTGCCAGCAAAGACGATGAGATGGAAGAGCGGGAGAGGTGGAAGGGGTGAGTCAAGACGAAGGAAGTGGAATATTGCATCTTGTCAAAGGCAGTGTGTGCTACCGTGCGCCTTCCCCTTACCATTCAGGGCAGTCGCGACCGACCTCCATACCGATAATGGTCAACTGGTGATGTCTTCCAAGGTTGTAATGATGGAGGGGTGGCCAGGGGGTCTAGCCCAGATAGGAAAATAATTCTACCACGTGACCGGCGAAGATTATTTCAACGGTTTCGGCGTTTCCCAGCCCGCGCACATACCCGACAGCGCACAGGCCACAACGTTAGCGCGCTCCGTACTCGCGAACGCGTCGCGTCGTTCCTTCCCCACGACGCCCGCGGCTCCACCTCCACATCCCGCTCCCTTTCTGTGGCTCCGTACTGTTGTGATCTCAACCTCATGGCCAATCCCAACATGGACGCCCAAGAAAGGTCCCAGAATCCATCAACTACATCCATCGCGAACGTCATGTCCACGCCGAAGAAGAATGCCGAAATGCCTTCTGATATTGAGGGATCCCCATTGACCGTTCTGTCGTCTGTTGCCACGCCCTCTCCTCTTAAACGTCCGGCTCCCCAAGCATCTGCAACCTCTACCAATGGCACGAGCCATACCCCGTCATCCGCCCCTTCAGACAATGCACCCCCAGCGAAGAGGAGAAGGTTTACCGAGCAAGAGAAGGAGGAACAACGCCGAGAAAAGGAGGCTAAAGACAAGGCTAGAGCGGAGAAGAAGGCCGCCAAAGAGGAGGAGGTACGACTGAAGGAGGAGGAAAAGCGTAAGAAAAAGGAGGAGAGAGAGGAGAAGAAGCGGGCAAAGGAGATCGAGCAGCTCGCCAAAGATGAAGAGAAGCGCAAGAAGGAGAGGGTATGGATATCGGACGGTATCAGAGGACACAATCGCTGACTTAGTACAGGGCCAAACGAGGCTCAACGCCTTCTTTGCGAAGCCGAAGCCAGACGAGGACAAGTCCAAGGCCACTGCTGTAGATACCCTCCGCAGCACAGTGCCCGATACAGCATTATTAGCAGTCGACGCTACGATGCAAGATACTAATCAAATTTCCCCCTCTCCACAGAAAGCCCTCAAGCAAGCCGCAAAGTCCGACTACGAGCGATACTTCCTCCCCTTCCAATTACCGTCGCACGCCATCATGGCACCCTTCAACCGATATTTGGGAGATCCCGCAAGGTTGAACGCTGCTCAGTCCCGATTGGAGGCTTTACTGTCCAACGCGGACAAGAATAACGAAGCCATAACCATGGAATCGCTGCGGATGAGATTCCAGACGCGCGGGCGTCGCGGTCATCGAGGTCCCGCCCTTCCTTCGATTGCCGATATCGTAGAACGCTACAACAGCTCGTCCGACCATCCCATTGATCTGACGACAGATGGACGTGGGCCTCAGGACCCCCTTGCGCTCCTCCGGCAGATTCCGATGAAGTATCTGCACTTCCCCGAGGATGTGCGGCCTCCATACTACGGTACCTATACCAAGCCACATACCTGGAGCGCGGAAAGAAAGCTAGCGCGGAACCCTTTCGCTCGGAGGCTTGACGATCTCAACTACGACTATGATTCGGAAGCCGAGTGGGACGAACCTGAGGAGGGCGAGGATCTCGACTCTGACGGAGAGGAAGATTTGGACGAGGAGGGTGAGGACGGCTTAGACGGCTTTTTGGACGATGACGACGATCCACAGGTCAAACGCAGGCTGATCAGTGGAGACCTTCAGCCTGTCAGTACCGGTCTGTGTTGGGAAGATGCTCGTGGATTCTCGATACTGAACGACGGTTCGGGAGCGATTTCGACCGAGTTCAAGGGGTTCCGCATGGGCATTTTGCTTGGTAAGTGGTCTCGTGTGTGCGCGAAGACGGTCCTAACAGCGACAGATCCCCAACCTCAGACCATCGACCCATTCTCCACAGCTTATTGGGCGCCAGAGCCCACGAGTGCTCCGAAAGCAGCGGTTGGCGCAAGCAAAGGCTCTACGACGGGCTCCACTATGCAGCCTCCACGGATGCCGCTCACACCGATGAGTAGCATGATGAACTCGATCAATGCGAGTGCGAAGACTGGCGCCGACATCAACGGCAAGCCGGGGAAGCCGCCAAAACGCTTTGTACCGGACGATCAGCTCGCCGATTTCAAGGCCGAGATACAAGGCAAGAAGCTGACCAAGATTGCAATGGTAGAGGCCTTGAAACAGAGGTACGAGCTTTGGACAGCGGAACGGAGCGAAACTGAGCTGACTATGTATCCAGGTTTCCCAAGCTCCCGAAGGACGCCATTAACAACACCCTGACGCGAGAGGCAGCGCGTGTAGGCCCTAAGGAGGTTGATAAGATTTGGGTGCTCCGCCCTGAACGGTGCTCGACTTGAACTGTAAGCGACATCATCGGGACATGTTTCTTGCTCTTACCCAATATTCCTTCCGCGGTCTTCATCGCGATCTTTGTTTCATCACTACCAAGGCACAGAAACCACTTTGCAACAGCCGGGCGTTAGGCGCCTGTTGGGGCGAAGTCTTGTTGTGAGTAACTTCATGTGGGCGTTCTTAGCATGTGTTTCAGCAGTTAGCCAAGCGCAGCATGGGTTGGCGATGGCGTTTTTCAAAATATTGGTACACGACGGGGAGAATTACCACAGATATATGTATGTTTACATATTGATATATAGGCATCATTGACTCTTCACAGCAAATTCATACCATCACAGTTCACCTCTTTCTCAGCGCTATGATGCCCACTCTAGACCTTCTGTGCACAGGCAGGGCGAGGATGTAAGCGCCTTATCCGGCCGTCAGGCGGACTACCGCAGCTTGCAGTTGTACAAGGGTGCCCACGGCCTTGCAGGAGAATTGTGCGCGGTTAAGAGTGTCGTTTCGAAACGCTGAGATTCTGGAAACACACACCTGAACTACATCAAGCGCAACGCGAACCATGATCTCCACCAACATTTCCAAACATACGTAAAGCACGGATGCGGCAAAGTTCAAAGATGGAGGAGGCTCGAAATAGCAGTTCGGCTTACGTCGTACCCCGGACACAGATCGCCGGGCGCTTAGCGATCCCCTGTGAAAGGCTCCGAACCAATCGATATTTCTGGTATAACGGCTCGTATGCGTGCATCCTATCACGACACACCCCACATCCGCCCTACTCAACCACAAAGTATGCCTCGGATGGGAACAACTTTCCTCCACCTGGTTCAGGCGCCCTTCACTCTAAACCCGTACTCCCATGGCAGTGTCAGCAGCCGCTTGTCCGCCCGGGCATGCATGTTTGCGGCTCCCTACCCATGCCACAACATGCCGCTGTGCGCTAACAGAGTTGCGCAAGAATAGAAGCCATGGATCTGACTGGGCGGTCTACGGTTGCTTATGAACCGGGACGGCGGATCCCGCATACAAAGACAAACGGGTTCTTTTACACTGCCTCTTGCTGTCTGAGACCACCATCGGCCGACACTACTCGCCCCAACTTCATATGACTTTCGAGTCGTCTTCGAAGCATTGCATCTGTATTCAGATCGGATCCTCGCCTGCAGGCCTCAAGCGGCTGCCTCTCACCCGTGTCGTGACCATGGCGTCACTGGCTGTCTACCTCTCCGCGACTGTCCTGTTCGCTCAGTCAACAGTCGCCTTCGACTGCTCGAAGAAGCCCATCTACGTCGACATACACAGACGGGCAGTCCACGAATCGTCGGAGTTCCAATATGGCTCGTTCATCGGCGTTGGGACGCCGGCACAAAACCACAGTCTCTGGCCATCGCTCTCGCAGAACCACACTTCATTCGCGACATTAGACTACTGCAACAACAGCACACTGAGGAATTGCGACACTTCGACAGGAGGTCGTTTCACGCCACAGGACTCTACGAGGTACGTTGTATTCAACCATGGACATTGCAGCTCTCATAAATGTTAGCTTGACCCTCAACGACGACATGAGGTCTCTCGACCCTAACCACAACTCCTCCCTTTTCTCCACCTCCCTTGCCCAAGACACACTGCGTCTCTACACGCATTATCTCGAAACCGACCCTGCCAGCCAAACCCTTGTCAACAACACCACCATTGCCCTTGCCGAAACCGGTGTCATTTCTCCCGGTATCGTGGGCATGGGTCCTTCATCCTCTCTTCTCTCCAGCCTCGCATCCCAGGAAATCATCGCAGCCCGTACATACTCCCTGTACATTGGCCAAGCCTTCGCGCGAGCCGGCGGCGCTGTAAACGGGAGTAACGTATTCGGCGGCTACGACGCTGGACGCTTCACTGAACCCGTGCATACATACGCGATGAAAGACACAAGTGCCAGCCCCTTCACTGTAACAGTCAAAGACATTGTCATCACCCTTCCCGACGCAAGCACGGTATCGCTACTCGACTCTGCCCGATTCCCCTCTACCGGAAATGCTACGACTGCTAAACCCGCACCCTTCGAAGCCCAGATTTCCACACATCAATACCCGCTATCCCTACCCTACTCCATCACGCAAAACTTCATGCAGCATGTCCAAGCATCTGAGGATCCGGACAATACGTGGGGCGATTCGTCACTCCGGACATCAGCAGACTTCGTACCCGGTACGACTATGACCATGATCCTCGACGACGGTTTCTCTGTCACGCTGCCCTCGGAAGTCCTATCCAACGCATCCAATATCACACCCATCCAATCGCGCTCCCCTTCATCAACCCAGCCATTCTACCTCGGCGCAGCATTCCTAACCCAAGTCTACCTCATGGCTGACTACGAATCCAAGGCCTTCTATCTCGCGCCCGCGGTGCAGAAAAACAACTACGTCATGCCGCAAACATTCTGCCCAAGGAGTGTACCCACGCCGTATGTGCGTAATGTGCAGCCGAGGTTTGTGAAGGAGGGGTTGATTGGTGCGGTGATTGGGGGTGTTGTTGGGTTCGCGGGACTGACGTTAATGGCATGGATGTTTTTGAGGGCGTGGTTGAGGAGGCGGGATATGAGGGAGAGGGAGGTCGAGGAAGGGGGTGGGAAGGTTTGGATGAAGAAGGTGGGCTTGGGGAAGAAGGAGAGGGTGAAGGTGGAGGAGATGGAGGTGGAGTTTGAGGGCCCGCCGAGGAGGGAGAAGACGGCGTGGAGGTGGTGGAGGAAATAGGGGGCTGGCAATGGCGGTTTTTTGGGCGTTTGTGATGGAGGATGGAGTTTGGAGTTTAAGTTGGAATGCCGCATCATTATACCCGGATTGGATTTGTTAGGATTGATACTTGCTCGAGAATTTCCGAAAGCGATTTTGCACATTGTGCTTTTGTTATGGCCACTCTGCCACAGTGATGAGGACGGGTTCTAATGTTCTGTGCACATGGGACGATTGCAAGTATATCGCTGACAGAGAACCGTTGGTTTACACTGAATTAGAAACTCTCTGTACCTGCATGTCCCTACTTAGGTAGGTAGCCTGAACCTTTGTTGGTTGGGGATACGGTGTAGAATTCACTGGGGGAAGGAGCTCCTGTTACTAGTGCCTTGGCACCGGGGCTCATGTAGCCCGACTCTGACGCCCATTTCCATTCAACCCACTCATTACGTCCCTCCGAGAAATCATACGTTCTTCAGTGAACTATTCTCCCTCCCGTATAGTAGGCATTGGGAAGCGTGCCATATCCTCAATCAACGAGATTCACTCCTCTGGCTCTACCTCCTGTACAGACGGCATTGGGAAGCGTGCCACAGCCTCAATCAACGGAATTCACTTCTCCGGCTTCACCCATTTCCCCAATTTCACCAAACCGGCCTCAGTCTCCTTTGCAAATCTCAGATCCAACACATGCCTCAACTTCATCCCAGCCCGTTTGTAATCTCGCATATCCTACTTCACGCGCACAATCGTTCGAGCGGTTTGCAGGCGTTCCGAACACACTTTGTTTATGAACAAGACTTTGAACATGCCGGAAGTGAGCTCACGGCGATACATGTTCATCAAACACCGTATCACTCTCCTCCTACCCTTGGCCCTCCGAACGTTGATGTCGTGTTCCGCGCTCACTATCTCGAGGTGCGCCGATTCGAGATGAAGACGAGCGAAGGCAGAGAAGTCGATGCTTGGCTCGATGTGTGTGTATACAGCGCGCATTCCTGTAACGCGGTCGTCGATAGTAGTGAATACCTCGGGTTGAGAGCCGTAGAAACTTTCGAGGGGCATCTGGATCATGACACGAGAGAGAGATGAGTAGATCGGTGAGTGCGTGATGCTGAAGCCTGTCACTCCTTGGACCGGCATCGTACGAGCGAGTTCTTGTAAGTACTTGGCGAGGATCTTGGGGATGTGATACTCCATTTCGGACCAGATCTGCTTGCAGGAGAGATACAAGCCGTGGTATGCGGAGTGGGGAGTGGTAGTAGGGACGGCGATAATTTCGTAGATCTTGATGCGTAGTTCCCCAGGGAGGGAGAGGAAGGGCGTAGGCATTTTCAATGTAAAGTGCCAATGTTTCTGCAACCGGATTATGGCAGGCGAATAACCGCAAAAGTGAGTCGAGGTTGGGATGTAAGTAATGGGGAAAGTAAAGTGTGGTCTTTATAAACGGGTGCAGTGCAGTGAAAGGCATCCCGTGTGCCATAGTTTGGAGTGAATTGATTCAATTGGTGAGTGAAATACCACAGCTCACGCAATTTCGCCAAAGCAAAATAACTAGAGTGAAGGGAAACTGGGTCGTATTAAGGGTACACAATGTTGAAGACGTCGAAACGACTGATCTATGGAATGCGACATGTGCTTTCAATGATCGAAGTTGACATGTGTTGAGAAGCTCAGATGCCGCTTCAGCCACCAGTTTCTCTAATCCCCGAAGATACCATGTCGCGGTTCGACGTGATGGGACGAGCGCGGAGTGTGAATGGGGACGTGACAGCTAAGTGAAGCGATGGGCGCCCCGTGAAGGCTGTACCGCCACAACGCATGGCAGGAGCAAAGAAGGACCCAAAAGAAGAACACCAACCCAGTGAAAATCGAACTCAAGCGCCTTCGACAGCGGTGGTGCAATTATCGGTCGTCACACCATTGAGTCCAGTCGACGTAGGTTGATGTCTACGTACTGCTACCAAAAGATTAAATATAGGACAACCGCCTTTCCCAGTTTCAAAACCACAAATCTATAAAGCGAGTATGAATTGAGCACACTTATTTCCCTCAGTTGAGCCCCTACGAATGAAGGATTGCACCTTACTGCGCGGTACACATGAAGCGCTGGTTGCGCATAGACGGACATGAGAGCCGCTCCAGTAGCGCCCAGTCTCACGTATCTTCAGGATACTCAGCTTCAACCTTAGTTGCTTACAACAATCTACCATTCCCACACACTGATACATGTGAGTCTATGATTGTCTCCCGCCCTTGACTGCGATGGTAGTCTACATGCTTTACACACGAAGGGAGCAAGACTGGGAAATAGGTATAGACACACGAGTAATAGGTTACTAGGCAAGGGGTTTATCTACTCAACATCCCAACTACAAAGAAGACGGTCTAGGGTATCACACGTCCTCGAAACTCACGTGGACCAACAAGGTGCAACTCGTCTCGTGCCCCTTGAGATCCAGCATTCTCACAAAGCTCCATCCTTGGACGGCATAGTGCAGTCTCACCGCAGCCACTGCAAACGTAGGGTTACTCGCAAAGCTGTCATCGCTCTTGATCATGAGTCTCAGGAAGACCAGCTCGTTATCGTCGTATTCCCATTCCAGAGTCTCGTCCCAGACAGGGTCCGTCGGCGGGGAATTTGTGCGATGCAAGAGTCCCGTGATCTTGTGAGGCTTGTAGGGCGCCGTCTTGCGCTTCGGCGGCTTGCCCTCAAGGTCATCAGGATGCATCAGAGTGCAGGTCAGGTAAGGCTTGATCTCGTCGTCGCGCTTAGCGGGGAGCGGGATGTCTGTCGCTCCAGCGACGCGGAGACGGAGCTTCTTCCTGGTCCCTGTGTTGAGAATGCCGCTGCCGCCAGCGCGGAGGGCAGCCGGCTTGAGGACGTAGCCGCTGGAGCCGGCGAATAACGCGCCATTGAGCTGTGAACCGGGGCCGAAGGTCTGCCAGTTCAATGCGCAGATCTGGGCTCCAAGACCCCAGAATGGAACGGGGTGTAGGTTCCTAGATGAGATCCGCGTTCCTTTGGGGTACACGCGCATCAGATGCTGTGCATTGTGCCGAGCGATACTAACGTTGTTCTTCGGCATATGGGACATGAGGCCGGTCTCTGATACATTGATGAGATGGTGATGGGGCCCATCCTCGAGGCTGCTTCGATACCAGGAGTCGTTTGCTGGCTTCACAGATTGTGCGTAGACACCCAGTTCGGCGAGCTCAGGAACAATGACAGTGCTCACTTTCTTCTCCTGCTCGCGGTAGGCTTGGTGGGCCGCACGCTCTTCCTCATCCTCGGAGCTTGAGCTGCTGTCGTCGGGCTGCTCTTCCGGTAGATGGTACTCTACGATGACGACAATCTTGCTGCCGAGGTCTTGGAGAGTGACATGTTCGCCGGAACCTTGTTCCTCGCGGGCACCCTTCTCTCGAACGGCCTTGCTGAGCAGACGGTCACCCCACACCTCCCGCATGATCTGGGCAAGGCGCTTCTGGCCATGCGGACTACAGTGATTCTCCAATGAAATCATGATGGGAGCAGCATCCGGACCATCAGCCGCCTCCCTGTCGACAACATCCCGGATGACTTCACAAACTTTGCGAAAGGCGATGTTCGAGACCAAGGTATAGCCATGCGTGACCTTGGGCTCATCCGTGTTGTTGTCATCGTCCCAGGCGTCTATCTCGACACAACGCGAACCGGTACACAGGGCGGTCTCGTAAGCACCGGCAGATGACTGTCCGTAGAGCTGGTGGGCTATCAGGTAGGTATTGTGGCTAGAGCTAACAAAGTATTCAGGCAGGGGATGGCTGCGGTCCAGGACATGGGACGGGACGACGATGTGGGGTCGTCCTAGGAGATCTTGCAGCACGGGAGACGAGTGCTCGGTGCTCAGTGCCGCGTTATCCTCGTCTAGCATGCCCTCTTTTACCAGGAAGGATTTCAGAGCCTGGCTGACCCGGAGCTGGCGCTTCGATGTCGCTGACTGCCTTGCTGCTGGGCCACCTCCAGCAACCGTGGCAGCATCGATGGCCTCTCCGACGTCGTCGTCCTCATCGTCCCGCGGCCGTCTTTTGGAGAAGGGCCTCAAGTTCGCTAATCCCGAAACCAGACTAGACATTGTATTCGCAACCTCTGGAGTGTTGAAATGCCTGTGATAGCGATTATTTAGTAGTAGGTAGTCGGTAGTAGGGATGATTAGACTTCAACACCAGGGCACTGGATGGCGCGACGTCATTCAGATGGTTATTACGCTAGCCCAATCAAGCTTAGCGAGGACTTGGCGACCTCGGGAACAGGGTTCCGCCTGGGCTCGCGCATCTCCGTCAACTGCGACTCGATGCTCAATCGCTTCCACCAACCCCCAAACACTCGCATCACCGTTCTCATTCGCAGCTTGGGGGCTGTGCTCGATCGTCGGCGCGCGTATCTTGAGCCACGGGATGCCGTCTCTGCGGCCGGACCCAGCCAGTCGGTATCCTCGGGCGCCCATCTGAGCTGTGCCCCTTGGGCGGCAAGCCACCAGATCCAGCCACTATATCCCATCGATCTGGTTCCGCCGTGCCTTGACAGCTTCGCCCGCCGTCGCAGAAGCTCGGGGGAACTTTTACTCTGCACTATTGGACCAGGAGGCGTGCACATGGTAGCTTTACCCAAGGTTTCTGTAAACTTTCTTCCCCGTCAGCCGACGTGCTGCCCAATGGCGAAGCAGTGTGATAGTCAACAGATACACCTAGACATGTATTGAGGCGGCGTGGGTCCTATGTGATAATTGCCTCCCCGAGAATTCGATCTGGGAATGACAGCTCCTGCTCGGCCGGCCGAAGAAAGCTGCCCTCCTTCCGTGTTCGTATGCGCCCAGGGCTGCAGACACCCTGGACATCTACCAGTGGCAGACGTGTTCGTCACTTTTGCAAGTGCGCTGAAGGTCTATCACGATCCCGTCACAGCTGAGCCCACGGCTTCGACAACATCCGGGTTGCTTGCTCTCGGTGCACGAGACTGAATTGGTGCCTTTGTCCTCGAACCCGGCCTCCGGAACAAGTCAGTGTTCCATAGGCACACACTGCCATAGTCGCCGACATGTAGCTTCGACGCCGTCCTCCGTCCACCCCATCCTTTTTCATCCCACACTGACTGAGCAGATTGACTAACCGCCCTCAATGACGCCTGAGCTACGAGGAGCCTGCTTGCGGTTATCTGTGGACATACACGGGGTGCTAAAGACAGAAGTGCCGCATGAGGAACTTGCGATGGCGTTCAGGGCATGCGCGAGTAAGCCTGGGCACCTATATATACATGCGCGTCAAATCATGGTGCTCAGAATCCTACACGTTCCAGTATACCTCTTCCGTCATAGACGACATATACCTAGCCCAGGAAGGGCAGATGGAGTGGCAGTGACGCCGATCCTGATTCTCATCGCCTGGGCTCCAATTCTCTCAGAGCCAGTCCTGTATTATCCTACATACTTACGAGAACTCGTTATCCTACCCCCTTTTCCTCCCTACCGCTTCAAAAGTCAGACCTCCTTGCCACAATTCATCCATAGCATAGCTACACCGCAGCTGAACTGTACGAGAACAAGTGAAGCGTAACCACTCTCAGTGGAAGGGGCGAGATACAGTTCAGCGTCATGCACTGCATTATGAAAACACAATGGCTCCCATCATTGGTACGTTACAAGCCTGGGTCAGTGAAGCAGTGAGCTGTGTACACAATGCACATTTCTCACAATGTCCCCTAAATTTTCCCAGGGGTTTATAAACCTCCCAACACTGGATCTACCCTACTGACAACCCACCCACCAGTTCTACACACACGTCCGGAGCGACATGCCCATGACTGAAACGGCCCAGCAGCCCAAAGTCCGTAGCGTCATGTCCCAGTCCGGAGCAATCCAGCGGTACGGAACTGGTAGCGTCATGTCTGAGAAACTCCTCGACCAGACGGAACTCGAACACGATATTCCACTTCTCGACAAGCCTCAAGTCCTCGACGACTTCCAACTCCTCAACCCGGCCCCACTCCTCGATCCGGTCAATCTCTTCGACAAGCTTCAATGTCTTGACAAGGCCCAACTCCTCGACCACCTTAAACGACTTGACAAGTCTCAACTCTCACATCTTCTTGGGACTCTCTGGCTCGTCTCTTGCGATCAGGTCAAGGATGTCATCATGCCCGCTACGTTCTTTGGTCTCTGCACTGCGTTAGCTGGGTCTGTCCTCAGACTGCCCTCTTTCACAGCTCTGACGACCCTTCAACGTGGTCCAACGGTCGTCTTCTACCTCTGGGTCCTCGTCCTGCAGTTTTGTCTCCACAACCAACGCCACACCCATTCGATTGAGGAGGACCTTCTCAACAAGCCGTGGCGCGTACTCCCCTCCGGCCGCATCTCCCAGAAGCAAGCGAACACCATCCTTCTCTTCACCTACGTCCTGGGAGGCGTACCCCTGAGCATCTACCTCGGCACGACCAACATCTTCGCCGTCTACACCATCCTGACCCTCGCCTACAACGAGTGGGGCGGTAGCGATGCCCTCGGCTTCATTAGAAATGGGCTGTGTGCGGGCGGCTACGTCTGCTACTTCGCCGGCGCCCTCAAAGTCGCCATCGGCCGGCAAACCACGCTGACCTCCTCGTCCTGGATCTGGATCTTCCTCCTCGTCACCGCCCTCTTCACCACCTTCCACTCCCAGGACTTCCGCGACGAACTCGGCGACAAGGCCCGTGGCCGCAAGACTGTCCTCACGGCTCTTGGAGACCGTGGCGCCCGCTGGATTCTGGCTGTTGCTTGCATCGGCTGGTCTCTCGTCCTCCCCATGTTGTACGGGCTTACCTGGCGGGGCGGACTCCTGCCCTTCGTTATGGCTATCGCCGTTGCGGTTATGGCGCTCATGGGTATGGGTAAGCATGATCAGAAGTTTGATGCTAAGATGTATTGGGTCTGGTGTGCGTGGATGATCTCCCTCTGTCCTACGGCTCTTCTGGCGGCGTACTGAGTGCTCATCCGTGTGGAGTACGTTTCGGTGGGTGAAGGGTTACCGTCTTGGACCGAAACTTGGACATTTGGGTATGTCCTGACGACCGCATTGCTTTTCCTTTAGATTCGTGTTGGGAGAGAGTAGACAGTGTTTCGTACCTGTGGGAGGATCCCGCTACGGAGGATGCACCTGACTCTTGACGACCGCATCGCTTTTTCCTTTAGATTCAGCTTGGGAGAGAGTAGACGGTGTTTCGTACCTGTGGGGACTAAAGACCATGGTCCCCGCCACGGAGGAAGCACTTGGAGGGGAGTAGACGGTGAGTGCTGATCGCTCTGGTGTACATGGTGTAGATGGGTTGTCTGTCGTTGGCTTGTACAGTTGGAGGCGCATCGTTTCCTATCGCTCGTCGCCTTTCTTGTTTTTGGCGCGCTCGTTGGAAACATTTTAGGCCCCTTGATGGACAGCTTGGAAGGCGTCATTCGTTCGCAGAGCAAATTTTCGCAGGAGCCATTTATCGGCTCTCAGAGTTGGCAGGTAGCGAGGTCGCGCCTGCCCGTACAGAAGTCCTGTATACCCCTAAGATATCATAGGCATTGGTCGCTGCAGACCGTTGCCAACTTACTGCAATATTAATAAATCAAGATATGAATAGTACTATCGATCCGCTGGTCCTGACTTGAGAACGTGAACCATGAGAAGCGCGCTGACCAATGAATGCGGTTTACACACTCTGTGATAATGCACCAAACTGATGTCAATCCGGCCAGTTCGTGTCAATCTGTCAACTTACAAAGTGGTGAAAGATAGGACGTCGTGAACGCTTACATTAACAATGCTATGTACAATGCCCCCTTTGCGAATGTCGAAGCGCTATTCTTTCCCCCCGCAGTGTATACAAGAGACTAGCTTAATGCTTGAGACCAATCTCAATAGCAGAGAGAACAAACTCCATAAAACCGGCGTTCGTATCAATGATATTCTGCACATACTCCTCGCTGGTGGGGTAGAAGTTGGTCGCATAACCGAACTCCAAAGTGTAGCCGTACACCTTGGTCACGCTCTTGTCCTTGTGCCAGCGGCTGAAGGCCCAGTCGTCACTGGCACCCGAAGTGGGGTACAGGCCGACGGCCTGTTGAGGAATATACTCGCGTCCGCCCGCGGCGACCATGGCGGCCGTGGTGCGGTTGGCCTGGAGGGCAACGTTGTACCAGTCCTCTTCCGAAATGTACTCCTTGTACACCGAGTCTTCGACAGGGCCACGCTTGCCATCGTAGGCAGGGTTGAAAAGGTTCTGCTTGGGATCATTCGACTGGTTCACATCGTCGCCCCAGGAATAAAGAAGCGTGCCTGCTGCAGAGTGGATGTCGACAAACCAGCTGATCTTGGGGAAGGCATCGTAGACCCAGCGGTAGTTGCGCGTCTCAGGCTCCGAAAACGGTGCAGTCCCGTAGAATGCTTGAGATGCCGGATTGGTAGAGGCGGGATCTACGCTGGGGTCGAAGTACTTGGTGAAGTTCCAAAGGAAGTCGAAGTTGCGGTTCAGATCGACGCCGACGCTGAGGTCGTTTCCTGGGATGGCGCTGGCTGGGTTGCGGTTCTTGCGCCACAGGTTGCTGTTGGCCTGGTCGTGCCGGACACCGTCGGGGTTGGTGAGCGGGATGAAGACAATGCCCGCGCTGAGCACCTTCTTCACTTGCGCATGCGTGTAGGATTTCTTCCCGTAGGTAAGACCAGTGCGGTGCTCGTTCGCATACAGAAGATCGCTGATGAAGTAGATAAGGTTGTCGGGGCCGCCGCGCTCACGGGCGTGGATACCAGATGTGAAGAAAATGTGTTGAGCGTCCTTCTTCTTCCCCTTCTTGTCTTTCTTGCCCTTTTTGTCTTTCTTCTTGTCCCCGTCAGCGACACCACCAACAACAATCTGGCCCTCGTATGTCTTGAAGGGGGCGGTGAACATGTCGATGTCGTATTCCTTCTCCAGCGCCTTCATAGCGGAGTAGACCTCGTCGACATTGAGAATGGGTCCAAGGTTGACCTGTTCTCCACGCTTGCGCGAACCCAATCCGCGGGGAGCGACCTTACCGCCCTTGAAGCGATCGCCTTTGCCGATGGGTGCCGTGGCTTCCTGCCTCTTGTTGATGTGGTCCATCGTATCAATCTGGACAAGGCTGGGATCCAGGCTGCGCTTCAGCGTGGCCAACTGGTCCGACGAAACGAGGGCGTGGAGCTTGTGCTCTCCCTCAGA
Organism: Sporormia fimetaria CBS 119925; assembly: GCA_010093795.1. Lineage (NCBI taxonomy): Eukaryota > Fungi > Ascomycota > Dothideomycetes > Pleosporales > Sporormiaceae > Sporormia > Sporormia fimetaria. The sequence goes on along the minus strand of MU006596.1, from coordinate 87,782 downwards.
GCGCACAATCACCGGCTTGCAGCCATAGTCGAGATGGTTGTTGCTGCGAATGACTCTGTGCAGCTCAGTGGCGTCCTTTGCGCGGAAGGCGATGCTAAGGATGTCGGAGGCGACCGCGCAGGCCGGGAGCAATGCGAAGAGCGCAGCGGTCTTCATGATGAGGATGGCGTACTAGGAATGCGTACGGTGAGGGAGCAGAACCACGGGTTTCCCAGGAATGTTTATATGTTGTGGCGACACAGGCCGCGGACCCTGCGATCGACTCATGGCTCTTTCCCGGGGCCTTTGGACCGTGACGTCCTTAACTTTTTTCCTCTGTTTTCAAGGTTGCGACAGGTGCAACCGAACTCTCGAAGCAAACCATCGCGGGGTACGGCTTCTCACCTGCCGTTTTAGGCAGGAGACTGGCGGACGGCAGAGAGCTTGCAAGGAGGGAGCGGACTTGGCCTACCACTATGGTATCGGATCCGCCAGCCATCGCATCATCTCGTACTCGACCTCGGTGACCTCATCACCCTTATCAGTCAAAATTATCCGCACTTGAGTACCTTTACCGGGATATCAGTGCCAAGACGCAACACAGCGAGACCTCGGCAGATCTGCGCCTCGTCCAGGAGGATATGACCTGGTACATATGCAATATGTTCGTAGAAATGGTAGAAGTACAGGTAAGGCGCCTGCGTTCGAGCGTCTTTCAATCGTCCGTGAGGTCAATCACAATGGGTGCCGCGGGCGCTGCATCACCCGTACCTGACTGAGAGGCCACAACTGTATCGGAGGCTCTCTTGGGCCCTTCTCCACCATAGTAACGCAGGCGGACCCTGCGTATCTGCTCTATGTTGGAAATCTCAGAGTTTTCGATCATGTTTGACTGGAGCTGATTGCTCTTGGGGCCTTTGCTCGCGGTGGGGGTTGGAAAGGCAGGTGTATAAGTGGACCACAGAGTTCTGTTCACCGTGGGCGCGCACGAGGACCGACCAGAAAATGTGCTATACTGCCGATGTTGGGTTGGACTGGTGCTTCCAGTTCCTGGGATGGTTGCTGTCACATTGGACTTTGAACTAGAGCAACGCGGTATGGCATCCTGTCTGCCCGGGGTCGATAGATCCATGCGCAAGGAGGGAGAAGTCCCTCGAACAGCACCGGGTCGTACTGCCGATCCCGAAGGACGCCCCAGTCCAAAATCCAGTTCTTCATGCAGATAGGAATCGTCAGAGTCAGACTCGTGACACAGATCAACGATATCAGCAGCGAAAGCACGCCTACTGCCCATCGTGGGCGAGCAAGCCGCTTTACGATGGCTTTCTTCTTTTTTTGTTCGAGTCTTGGTATCTTTTCTGGATGGAGTCTTAACAATCCTCTTGGGTGGAGTCTGGGCATCCCTATTGGATGGAGGCGCGTCGTCGTCGAGCTGGCGCTTGCGTTTCTTCTTCAGAGACGGCGGTGGTTCCAGTGTCTCAGCCGGTAATGCTCGCTCCAAAAGATAAGTGGGAAACTCCCAGGTCACACGATGGTCTGGGTCAAGTGGTGTGCCTTTTCATCCCACGTCTTTACCAAGTCTTGAATAGTGGTGAGCTCGAATGGCGAAAAGGTGACTTTTCGCTCCAGTGTGCGTTCCGGCGCATCCGTATCCTTCTTGATCCTTTTGGTGAGCTTGATGTCATAGTTGGTGATTTTCTCGGAACAGTCTCTCATCTCTCTGGTGAGCAATACAGGCGCTATCCAATTGAGATAAAACTTGCACCACAGGTTGAAATGGTCGCACGTCTGCTTGAACAACTCTGCTTCGTTGATGGGTCGTCCCCAGCCGTGCCGGAGGCCTCTCAGGTTGCGAAGCTGTGGTTATACTTGTTCACAGTTTTGTTATCCGGAAAATTCAAAGGCATATCGAAGAAAATCTACCCAAGGCTTGTCGTAAGTGTCTCTCTCCACATGTTGAGCTCTGCCTTAGTTGTGCATTGACATAGAGCAGCTCCAAACCCCGCTCTTACAGCACGGAGTGCACTCGTCTTGCCGCATCCCTTGAGTCCTTGCATGTCGTAATCACCACCAACAAGGACAGCAAATTACACGAGGCCTTCACGGCTAAGGCTGTGACTGCGCTGTATGTCCTCGCCCTTGGTCACTCTTACCAACGTTGCACTTTTCTGAGTGCTCTCCTTGGCCCGGCTCCCTCCGGCCGCCTTCGTTACACGTTCATCGCGGATCAAGAAATCGCAACCGAACATGAGGGAGTCGCAGTCTTAGGAGTAAACAGCGTCGACAACTCCGAGCTGCTGCAGGCGAGCGCACTCGGCCTCAGCTTCAGCGGGTGCTTCATGGTACGGCACAGCAAGCGAGCGCAGAACACTTTTGATCAGGCGCAACTCTTCGTATTTGATTTGGCCTTGGCCCCGTCTCCCACGTTTCCAGGGCCGTCTTTGGCCATCGAAGACGAAGAGGAGCTGGATGTTCAGGCTGAGAAAGCCGCAGATTCGATAAAACATGGTCTTCTCGATGCCCCGATACGCCGGCTGATTGGAAGTCTGTTGGATGTGGTAGACCTGCTCCTTGGTAAGATTATTGAAACGCTAGTCTGCCTCGTCAACAGCAATGCGCAGCGGCCTCTTGTACTTTCGAAAGTGCTCCTCTGACAGTTGAGCCAGGGGTATAACCCGCTCATGGTCGCGGAGAACCTCCCAGAGCCTGCAAATGGTCAGCTCTGTTTGGCTGCACTAGACTTCAGTATAGAGCAAGCTTACTGATTGACACCCATAACACGACACAAGGGAGGTGATTGTGGGTGACAATTGCTGCGAAAGCGAGTGGTGATGGCTCCTGAACGCGTCCATGCGGCGTAGCGGGGCAACTACGGACATAGAAAGACGCGCCATCACGTGGACGCTAGTGTCCAGCTCCTTCTTCCATGGTTGCCCGCTGGACAACCTTCCTCTCAGCCTTTCACCTTCACATCCTCCGCTTACTGCCCATTTGCCCTGCAGGTACAGAAGTACAATAAGCGCTGCATAGTATCCGTTATGATTACTGCGGCTGCCTTCTCGGCTATTTGCCCGTCGGATCCGCCTGGCCTGCGATTCATTTGTGGCACTGGCATTCCTGACCGACCCATGGACTCGGGCACCCGTTGCCACATATTGCCATCATGGGCTTTGGATTGCCTCCAAGACAACTGCTAATGTTCCCAGGCCATCAGCTGGAAGCATGAGGGGTCCCAGAAAATGGGCAGGCCTTGGAGCATCAACACGCGAGCACACCGGCCCTGTCAATGTCCCTGTCCTTCACACCTTGGGCAAACACTAGACAGCAACTAAGCGCGGGTTCCATTACCTCAGAGGCGTCGCATCGTTGATCTCATTCTTGTTCGGCCTACCATGTCTGGAATTGCTCAGGGCCGGCGAAGGCAGCTGACCACTTCCACTAGGTTTGCATATGGCTATGACTTGCGCTTGTTGGCAAAGTCCGGAGCCAAGAAGCAACCTCGAAGGCCTTCCACTCGGGGTACAGAAATGCTGCGAGGTTGATCGGTAGCACGAGCAACGGTATCGCATGACAGATGCACGTCGCCGTATCCGTGATTATGGCGTCGGATCCTCCGAGCTGGGAGCGATGGGGTCCCTCCTACACCACAGCTCTTTACCTGCTCGAGGACAGCCTACTACTGCCCAACGTCTACTATAGAGAGGTATAATCACATTGCACATTGACCAAAGGGACACGCCCGGCGACTGGAACACTTCCACCTTCCGCATATCGACATTCTATCATCTCTCTTTTTTTCAGCCCGCTGCAACCATCAACCGTCATTATTCAATACTGAATGTTTCTATTCTGGGGTCCCGCAAGGACTCGCAGACTACCGCGGCCCAAAGCGAGGGCGCGAACTCGGATCCGCCCACCAGGCCCGCTTAGCCCAGCTGCATCAGCAACCTAACCTTTTCTCGTTGCGCCCAAGTCTTAGCCTCTATCGATTCTGCAAGCCGCAAAGCCAGCATCAGCAACTTTCTGCAATGTTGAAGCAAGATCCATCAGCTCATCACCTGGAAAATGCGACATTACCGCATTGACCGTTACGACTTGCAACTCGACCATGTGGTGGCTCGTAGAAGTCCACGATGAATGGCAAACCGTTCGTATGGCACCCGTATCACCAGCCACATCTGGGTTGAATTCGGCACGCGCTCCGACCCACCATGCTGATCGCAGCCTGCGAGCTCGTTCCCAAGCCGAAGAGACGGTGAGCGCACCACCTTTTGCATGCTGCTCAGGCCAAGCTCGTAACTTTTTTCCTGTTTTACTCTAATCCTCGACTCCATTGCGCTGACGATGACAGCTTGTCTCCCTGGCATCGTCACCTGCTATTACGCTGAGTTTCTAAAGTCAAATCATGGTCCAGCGTTCGGATAGTCAGCTCAACTTCGGCCGTCTTCCGTGTTCTGCCTGTAGCCCCAGGCTCAATTCGCACAAGCGCAAGAACGATGGGGTGAGCTGACATGGGCTAGGCTGTGGCTTTGCATAAATTGAAGAGTCGACATGCACACATTGCCGGGCTGTATGCAGGGCATCTGCATATAAATCCACGGGTCCCCTGAACGGAGTGAGTCCTTCCCCTCTCTATCTCTGCATCTTCATGGCGCAGTAGCATCAGTTGGATTTTCCCGACGCTTACCCTCGTTAATTTCTAGCTTGTACGAAGCATAATTCTAATTCCTAATTGACCCCTCCGAAAGGCGCGCCGCTTCCCCGTTAGCAGCAGTATTCACCTCCGAATACTGTGATCAACAAAAGAAAAAGGATACGCACCTGCAGTCTGTCAAGAGCCAAACCTACAACACACAATGCTTATCCCAATCCTCTCGAGTCTCCTGGCCATCAGCGCCATCGCCGCCGCCGTCCCTCAAGGCAATAGGCCCCGCCTTGCGCCCAAACTACCTCTTTCTGACTTCAACACCACCAAGTTCTTCCAACCGATCACCTTGGAAGAGGCTCTGGAAGGTGCCCGCAATGACAAGACTGCCGAGCCTGAGCCTGCAGAGTTCAGCATGGGCATCATGGCCACATGCGCCAATCCTCGCGTTCGAACAGAGTGGCACTCGGCAACCACCGACATGCGTCGCGCATATGTGAATGCTATCCGCTGTCTCCTGGGCCGAGCACCTTCTGGCAATTTCCGCGGCGCGACAAACCGCTACGAGGATGCCGTTGCGCTGCACCAGTCGCTCACCCCCAATGTCCATGGGAACCATAAGTTCCTGCTGTGGCACCGTTATTACCTGTGGGCCTTCGAGGACATGCTCAGAGGGGAGTGTGGGTACACCGGCAGTCTCCTCTGGTTCGACGAAAGCGTCTACGCTGGACGCTTCAGCCAGAGCAGCGTCTTCTCGAACGACTACTTCGGGGCGGTTAACTTAGGCGGGAACTGTGTGACGAATGGCGTAAGTGCTTCGCAACTTCACATGCAACTGTCACAAACTAACACACAATAGGCTTTCGCCGGCTTGACCCTCAACATCGGACCTGGGACCTCAAACAGACCTCACTGCCTCGCCCGCAACGAGGACAACACCAAGACCGCCAACACCAATGCCCAAATCGTGGACGCGTGTAATCGGCGCACCAGCTACGCTGATATGGCCTCTTGCTCTGAAGGTGGCGCGCACGCCTGGGGCCACAATGGCATCGGCGCCGTCATGCAGGACACGTACGGTTCGCCCGGCGACCCCGTCTTCTGGCTTCACCACGCCTGGATTGACCGCAACTTCCGCATCTGGCAGAACGCTGATCAGTCACGTTATACTTATATCGATGGAACGGATCGTGCGGGCAACCCTTTGACGTTGGATATGGGCATCAGTCTGAATGGGTTGAGGAGGGATGTGAGGATTCGGGACGTGATCAATACCCTGGAGGAGACGATGTGTTATAAGTATAGTTATTAGAGCACTCTTTTCTTTGTAGATAGAGCAACGCGCAATCATCACGACCCACCTATGGCTTGTACAAGTGACTAGCGCCAGTAGCCGACCTCTCCTTTACCCCATAAATCAATGTACGTCGGCCTCACTTCAAGACATTGCTCGGTCTAAGCCGTCGCATCTCCAGAACCACGATCGAGCTACAGTACTAGCCTCATTGCACTACCATGACTTCCCGGGTATGTTCCCAGATAATTGGAGTGTAAAGTCGATCCAGTACTGATTGTCCAGCACCCACAACACCGGCGTTGAATATGTCTTACACTTGTACAACGCCAACACATCTAGGTCTCCAACGCTATAGACTTGCATACCACCGCAGGGTACCGTAGGGCACTAGATAACCAGACCTTGTACCTGCATCTAAGAGAATCGACGTAGCTGCCGTCTCACAAAAGGATAATCCCCGGTTCGACATAGAGCATTCCGTCCCGTAGGGTACCAGGAACCCAGGGTGTAGCACAAGCGCCCGAAACACGATAACTAGATAAATTGTGTAGTTCACCAAAGCGCAGATCGCGATGGTAACAAGACAATAAAGCCCCTGCATTAGCAGCTGCGGGTATGTGTAAGCCCCGCGGCCGGGGAACTCTTGGGGGTTTTGCCAGTTGAGATGTTGGAAAAGAGCATGGAGCCAGGCAAACTTCGTCACAGCGACCGATCGTGGACTTTACCAAAGCTGATGCACAGGATAATTTGAAATCCAGCACCCAAAACCTCCGAGCTTGAGGATATCGCACAAGAACCGTATTCATCGCACGTTTGACTCCACCGCCTCGTTTGCCTCGTCACATCATAGCCACCAATAGACGCAATCTTTTCACATGTTTTTAATTCTGATAAAGGGAGTATATACATGACTTCATCCCACTCCTGATCCTTATTACACTCAAGACCAACTCCCAGAAACCCGCAGATCCGCCTTCTACCGCCCACCCCTCGCAACATTCTCCAAGAAACCTCTCAAGAACTCCGTATCCACAGGACTCGTTGCCTTTGACGCCGCGCTTGCTGTTGGCGGCGCGGGGATGGTGAGACCATGCTGCGGGTGGACGGTTGTATGTTGTCCACCGGATTGCGCATGCGACGCATATGGCATTCCCAGTGGCGCACCCAGCGGAATCGGCGCCGCAGCGGTGTTTATTTGCGGGTAGTATCCATGTCCGGCTGTGGGTATTGTCGTCTCGCCAATCGACGAGATGCGTGACCTGTTCGCTAACATCGCGGGACTGTCTGTTGAATTGCCTACGTCACGGAGGGGACTCACGGGGCTCATGACGGCGGGTACGAGACTCCGGGGCGAGGGCGGCTGTGGGCTAGCTGGGAACGGCGAAGGGAATTGGGGCGACTTATGGGGAAAACCGCCAGATGGCGCTGGGTTCGAAGTGGGAATGGGAGCGCCGGACGGTTGTGTTGGCTTGCCGAATAGAGAGAGTAGGGCGTCTTTCTGCGCCGTGGTCTGCGAGGCCCGGCGGTCAAAAGATTGTGTTGTTGGAGCTGCTCGTACGGGCTCACGAGTTGCGGGAATAGGTGTAGATATGTTGGCGGTATCCGTAGGGGGCTGAGCTTTGGGGTGCGGTGGAACCTCGGGAGCATTGTGCTGCGCGGGTACACTGGAGGGCACCGGTCGCGGAACAGGCGCGGACAGTGGCGATGGAGACACGGTTTGTTGAGGACGCTTCAAAATCCGTGGCTGGAAAGCCTTGGGTTCTGGTGTTGCGGAGCTGGGTGCAGGAGCCGGGCTGGCATTGCTGCTTGGAGCGCGACCCTCTGCTGGACTTCTGGTTCTGCTTGCTTGACCAGGCCGTTTCAATATCTGAGGTGCAAACCCTCGCTGGATGCTCTCGCTGACCGGGCTAGCGTGAGTGCGTTTCTTGACGGTGTCAAAGTCCGGCACATTGACCGGTCCACTGACAGTCGCCGAGGTTAGTTCTGGCATCTGAGAGACTCGACTGGCTGGCTCTGCATTGATGCCTGCCGGAGACAACGGAGGTCCTCCTTGACTACTTGGGGCGTTTGGGTTCATGTGACCGGGCGTGCTTGGGTAGGCTGAGAGCTCAGCAGGGCCAGCATCCTTCGGCGGTGGGGGAGCCCCTGCCGACAGTGTCGTGGATTTGAAGAGGTTGAGCAGCGATCCTTGGTGTGCGTTAAGAGGATTGGACTGCGCGGATTGATCAATGGAGCCTGGTAGGGCTGGTCGAGGAGGCGGAATGGGCGACATAGTATGAGAGCTCGGGACTGGCTGCAATGCAGCAGGAACTGGTCTAGTTGTGTTTTGTGTGGCTCGAGGCGTGGACAAGATACCTCGGGAAGGTGGACCATGCTCGGCGAGCGGCTGTGGTGGCACGTCGGGAGACCCGAATGACGCTGCATGAGCCATCTTGTCCTCAACCTTCGCCGGGCTCTTGAAAGCGCTCAACAAATTCAATGCCTGGGGAGTAAGCCGGGGAGGAGGTAGATTAGAACCTGAAGGAATGACGGGGCCATGCACTCCGGGGAACTCGGGTATACCGGACCCCTGAGGAGGCAAAGGAGCACCCAGGCGCTCATTGGTGGGCTGTGGAATATGGGGCGCATGAGTGATAAACGCCGGCAAGGAAGAAGCGTGTTGGCGGTTTGAAGGACCGGCACCAGGGGGGAACATCGGATGAATAGCTTTGGGCAAGGTGTTGCTGGGATGGGAAACGTTGGGCGGAGGAGGGCCCACTAGGGAGGAATGACGAGTGGGATCGAATGATGGTGGATGCTAGGCTTGATGTCAGTCAAAGCCTTTGATTTGCAACAAAAGAGGCTCACTTCGAATGGGGAGAAAGGATGTGGGGGTGGGGCTTGGAACGCATGTTCATTTGCAAGGTGAGGCATCCGAGCGTCTTGATACAGGTTGCGAGGAGGCTCCGGAGTGGGCATGTCGGGATGAACGGGAGCATGCGGGACGGGCCTTGGGTGTTGATTTTCGGGCCGCAGCAGCTGGGGAGCAGACGGCGGAAAACTGGGTAGGCCAGGAATTTGGAGGATGTTCTTTAATTTCTCAACTTTGATCATTTCATCAACCGCATCTCGTCTGGGCGGGATGTTTTGGCGGGGGTGTTGCAAATATCTTGCAGAAGCATCGTCGGTAGGCGCATCATCCGCAGTCGTCTCTCCAGCGTCGACGTCTTCGGCGTCAGTCAGGCCAGAAACAATGCCTTGGGGAGCACCTCTCAGGCCGGCGCGCTCCCTGTCGAGCTTGCGCTGCTGGCGTATCCAAGCTTTGAGCGGACCTAAGAAAGGTGCCACCATGTAGAAGCTGTTGCCCCTCTTGTCTTGTGCCGCATTTTGCTGGGCTTGTGTTTGCTGCATCGCGTTCTTGCGTTTCTGCGTGGGGAGGTCTGAGAGCTTGTACCATTGGATGTCCTGCACTTGTTAGCAATTGGGCATATTCCAGCTGCAGGGAAAAGGACTCACCGAGATCTCCTTCCTGGTACGTGGAGCGAAATACGTGTCCTTGGGAACGCCGCGAAATACAAAGAGCTTGATGTCCTGTTCTCTGATGGGCACCTGAATGCTTTTCATATCTTCCTCTGGGGCGACCAAGCCGGCCTGCTTCAGGTCATAGCCCGTCTCTTCGTAGACCTCTCGCACGGCGCAGACCAGGTCGTGCTCCTCCTTGTTGAGTTTGCCTCGCGGGAAGCTCCATTTTGCCGATTTTTTCCATCCTTTGACGAGCACGACTTCGGTCATATCATGGTTGAGCAGAATGCCACCCCGGACAGGCACGCGGGCCTTGTAGGCGATGAAAGCTTCGAAGGCGCTGACGCGCAAGTCCTCGGGCCAGGTCTCGAGGAGCGGGCAGTGCGCCATAATCTCATAGGCAAATTGGCGCATATTCATCGATGGCAGGTCCGGACTCTCCTCGCGCACGAAATCCTCGTAGAACCAATGAGCCTCCTCGATCTGGAAGCAGATGCGAGAGGCATCTTGCAGCTCCTCGTCGGGGAGGTTGACGAGGAATCGCACGGAGAGGTCGTCGAACCAGTCGCTGAGCTTTAGCCTAGTCTCGTGTGGGAGCATGTCGTAGATGGGGATGAGGCGGTCTGCTTCGGTATCGCATGCCGCGGAAAGGCGGGTCGGTGTCGGCAGGATCGACGGTGTCGGCGACGGAAAGGCGCAGTTCGAAACGAGAGCGGTGAACAGAGGGCGAGTGTTGTGGATAGGACGTGGGTGGGGTTGTGTTCGGAGGATGTGTTTGTGTTTGTGGCAGTGTGGGAGCTCGGGCGTGGTGATAAATGCCAAGCCGTAGCCGTAGGGCTGTGAAAGTGAGGGGAAAAGGTGAGAGAAGAGAAGTGCAAAGAGAGTCTATGAACCATGCGCTGCGGAGCTTGACAGAGCTTCCGTGAAGTCCCTGACCCTTTCATGAGGCCAGTCCGGCATTTGGGCCTCAGCCAGGAAGAAAGAGGAACCAGGGTGCGTATGTAGGGTAATAATCTGCCTAGGCACAAAGAATAGCTAGGTACTCCAAGTCGGTCGCTATCTGATCGCACACAACATATGCTGCGTTTTCACGGCCTAGGTACCCAGATACGAATAAACAACGCAGAATAGTAGATATATGTGTTGACGGTAACTCTATCTAGAGGGTCTTCAATCCAAACATTCGAACCAGTGGGATCGGTCGATAATCTGACTTCATCACCCTGGACATTTAAGCTTCTGCATTGCAATGCCAGCAAATGACATCCACATCGAAAACCGTCGTCAATTATTCAACGCGTCCGCCTTCTGAGTTATGTTGATAGATCTACACATTTTGAAATGCCGGCGAATCACATGTTTGCGCCACACTACTGCGCCACGCCGCCACACACTCTTCCATCCGGAATGACGTCGGATGCATCGTCACGTCCAATTCCAGCAGCGCCAGACGGTTGGCGACCTGCCAGCACAACATATAGCCGCGCACCGCCCTCGTCTGTTTTCTCTTCTCTCTTCTCTGTCGCTCCTTGTCCTCTTGACTGCTGTCCCAGTCTTCCGCGCGTCGCTCATACCCTATTCTTAGAGGCCTCGCGCCTATCCGTTTCAGAATCTCGAAACCAGACAGCTCCAAGCCAACCAGAGCCCGCAGACGGCAAAACCGCGACATACTTCCCCAGCTTGCTTGATCCAGAGCCGCACCACTCCTGCAACACCTGGGAAGGTTAATTGCCAGTTTCGAATTATAAAACCTCTCTGGTCTACTCAGTCGCAGCCAACTCAGAGGCCAAACCCCTATTCCTTCCCCTTTACGTCAATTTCCAAAAAATCGCACCGCACCAACAACCATGGCTTTCCTTGTAAAACTGGCAACCAAAAAGATGCTCGCTGGCGAGCTAGAAAAATACAAGAGCAAGGATGTCGGCGGAAAATTTGTATGTCCTACCATCTTCCCAACAAGGTCACCAAAAGCTTACACCACGACCAATAGGATCCCTACTACATGGAAGTCCCGAATCCTAAGAGGCCCGGGAAGATGAAGAAAGTCAAGCGCCAAATCCCCGACTACATTCCAACTGAAGATGCCAAAATCCTAGCTCAAGCCCGCAAACGCGCCTACAAGCTGGACTACAGCCTGTTCAACTTCCTCGGCCTCCGCTTCGGCTGGTCTTCCGTCATCGCGCTTGCGCCTGCAGTCGGCGACACCGTTGATCTCGGTATCGCTGCGAACCATGTGCGCAAGATGCGGAAAATCGAAGGCGGCATTCCTGGGTTGGTCCTGTTCAAAATGCTCCTCTGGATTTTCATCGACTTTGTCGTCGGCTTCGTACCCTTCCTAGGCGACTTGTTGGATGCAGCCGTCAAGTGCAATTCCAGGAATGTGCGGTACTTGGAGGAGGTTCTGGACGAAAGATATAAGCCCAAAGACGTCGAGGCTGGCGGCGTCCCTGCGAATGGCGGCGAACCTGCGACTGTGTGGGAGGACTTCTCGGACGATGAAGAGGCCAAGGGTGCTTCTGCCGGGACTCCTGGCCCGAATGTCGTCCCGCAACCAAGTCAGGCCCGTACGAGGGACCGCCCTCAAGTCGCGGCGGCAAGCATACCACAACGGAATGGCCACAATTAGCGACAGATGCCTTGCCTCTTCCTTCCTGTTTCACTTTGTCGTTGATACCTCTCTGCTTCGTCGCTACGTCGAATTGGGTTCCTTCTTACCTCCGTTTTACTTATTTCCCCTGTTGCTACTATACCCGATTCCAACGTGCTGATATTGGCACAACCCAGACGGGCTTGTTGAGATTCAGCGACCTTATGTACTCGTAATCAATACTTAATCCTAACTCTTACCAAGATTTCACGATCAGGTAGACGTGCGATATCTGCTGTTGGCCCATGATACACCCAGGTCCAGCTGATATCGGCCCATCATAGCAAGAGTCTCCAAAAGCTATCAGTTATTGAGGTATTGTCTGGATTTGAGGTATTCTAGATTAGAACGGTGCTCTGCGCTTCTTGCCTCGCTCACACACGTTCACTTCAAGCCGTCCTATGCCGCAACCCCGTTCTTCATATTCATCTCCCGAATCCGCTTTCTCTGCACCTCCCTCTCCTCCAACCCAATATTGATGTTGAAGTGCCTTCTCCGGATCCCCTCATACCACTCCCCAGCCTTAACACCAGTGATAGGCTCCGCAAACTCCCCCGTTATGGGCGTTGCCAAGCGGTTCGTGTCGACTTCCACATCTTCATCCGCTCTCAGCACGAACACAATGGAGTACCGATACCCATCCTGCCCCTTTCGAACGGTGTCGTCTTTCGCCGGGTATCCTACAACTCTATGCCCGCCGGCAGGCAGTCTTCCATTACTCAAGGCTTCGAGTTGTCTGCCAACGAGAACAGTCGCATGACCAACCTTTTCCATATCTCCAAACTCCTTCTCAACAGCATAGAAATCGGTGCCGTCCCAGACTTCCAGCCCAGCCACGTTGCCCACAACAACACTCAGCAAGCCCAAATCCGCATGCGGCTCAGCTACAACTTTCGCCTCCCCACCACCACCACCAACACCCCCATCCCCATCTTCCTGACTCGGAGAAGAAGCAGCACCCTCATACCTGAACAACCTCAACAACGTCGCACACCTCTCTTCCTCCCCTTTCCCCATCCCCTCACAGCGCCCAACATACCTCTTCAACTCGCCCTCTTTCAACCCCAGGGAAATCTCCAGCCTCCCCAGGCAATTCTTCAGATACTCACCCATGAGCGACCAATACCGCTGCGCCGCCTCGCGCAAAATCTCAGGGCTCCCTTCTACGGTACGCAACGTGATGAATTCTTTTTCTCCGGGAACATGGTTCCAGCCTTCTTCGGTTTTGAAGCGCGTGTTTAGGAAGTTTTGTTTGGAGGATTGGGGGAGGGCGAAGAAGGATTGGCTGGCCGTGAAGAGGTCACGGGCGGCGGATTGGAGAGGGTGGTGGGTTGATAGAGGTGGGGATGGGGCGGGTTGTGATCCTTGCGCGATTTCCGAGAGCTGGGACAGTTGCGAGAGTTGCGGACCTTGCGAGGACTGTGATGGGGGGGTATTTCCAGGAGGCCCCGAAGGTTCAGGTTGCGGAAAGGTGAGTATAGTCCAGCCAAAATTTGCGAGTGAGGCCTGGTGTACTGCAAGGACCAGTGGGAGCGGAGATGGGAGTAGAGGTTGCCTTGGGTCGTGGAATGTGAACGGTTCGGGCGGGGAAGGTTGAGACTTCTTGCGGAAGCGTGATAAGAGGCCCATAGGATGGTATTGATGCTTTACTACTAGTAATTAGGTGGAGGATAGGGTTTGTTGTTTTGGTGAGCTCTCCGGTTGCATGGGCTGAGGTGTAGGCCGATGACGTCACGTGGCCGCGCGTCTGACTTTCCTCAGCGAATTCGTGCTTCCTAGCTTTGACGGCTGCAATACGGAAGCCTGCCACTATGCCAACTGCTCTTCAGCCTGTCGCTTGGGCTTGGTTTTCGCCCAAACATCCTTCTCGCGCCTGATGAGCCAGTCCGGCAAGAACGCCTTGACCCTCACTGGTCTTGTCTCCTCCGCCTCAGCCGTCTGTACACCAAACTCTACACCAGGCTTGAACGAACCACCTTCAGCACTAACGCGCATCGGTGTCATCATTTCCAGTCTGCAGAGCCCGAGACCCACATTCCCATACCTAGCAATCAGTTTCCCTGCCGCTCTGCCCCTCTTGATGCTTCCCAGATCATCCAATTGCTTGATATCCAGCGCTTCGCTCCTTAGGTCCGTGGTTGGTTGCCACTTTGCGTCGAAATGGGGAAGACCCGTGGCGTCATCTTTGGTGGAGGGAGCCTTGTCTTCGGAATTGTACAGCTGGACCGGCAGCACGCGTTTCCTTACTACACCTGTATGCTTTGTGCGAATTGTAAGCTCCTGACCAACATAACAACCTTTGCGGAAATCGATTCCCTTGGCCAGCTCTATGTTGTATTCCATGGGCAATGCGTTTTCTCTCGAAATCTCGCTTGGCCCTTCGGGAACGCCGAATAGGTATCTTCTCAACGTGTATTGCTGCAGCTCTAAAACCGTTATTCCCGAGTCGGTAGACGGAGAACTCCCTCGAAACAAGAACCGTGTCGCGAAGTTCTCAAGCGAGTCTCCTGCACGGGGGTCTGGCATGGATGCGATAAGCTGTTCGGCCTCGAAAGCGGTGATAACATTACTGCCCCATCCAGCCCACACCGAGAGACCATCAGCGTCCTCTTCACCCAGAACTTCAATTGTGATCTTAGACCGCAGTTTATGCCTTCTTAGATGTTTCACCAGCGCGCCTCTCTCCTCGCCATCAATCTCGAGCAGACAACCCCATTGCTCTTCCGAAAACATTGGCCACACAAACACGTCCCATAGTACCCGCCCTCTTGCATCGAGGAACGCTGAGTAGAATGGCTCAGAGCTCGTCGATTCGACATTGTTGGTGATGAGGCCTTGCAGGAATTTCGCTGTGTCAGGGCCAGAGAGCTTGACGAGGCGCCGATGTGTGAGGCACACGATGCCTGAGTCTGCGGGTCGGATCTCGGTAGCAAACGATCGGCGCAAAGGGGGATTCTGGATGTGGGCGAACGCCGTTGAGTGAGAGGTTGGGCATAGGTTGGAGCGGTAGCGCAGCGTGACGGGTGCTGAGTGGTGCGATGTGTGGTTTGATGCGTAGGTTCGACGAGGTAGATGTTGGATGGAGGGCTCGGTCTTGGGCGGGAAGCGGGCAGCAGATCTCCTCAGGCAGGCATTGCAAACGTATGGAATAGTGGTCGGCCGTATGCTCATGTCGAATGGCGTTAGGAGATGGGATTGTTGTTGATGTCGGGAGGTGACGTCGAAGGTCCAAAGCTCGGCCCAAGATTATTTATTTACCCCAATCTTGGCGACCATTTGACCGCACCATCAAACCCGAAAGCACGAGACCCGTGGACTCTCTTACGACAAAAATCAATCATGATGTGGTTTCACATGCAGGAAAGCTCAACGCGATGGTTCACACATCTATAAAATTCACATTCGAACGGTATATAATACAGAGACAAGACAACCATGAAAACGCCGACACACGAACCGCAACCCCAGCCCAAATGCTTCTAGTTATGCATGAGAAAAAGCCTACTGCTCGCGACACTTAGAGAATCCTCGTCCTCGCGTCCTAGTCATTCTTTCGCGTGGTCAGACGCGCGCTTTCGCCCCCGTTGTTAGGGCTTGCGAGCTCCGACTCGTCGTCGCTCCACTTGTCATCCTCACCAACCGCGAAGATGGTCTCTCCATCCAAGCTCTCTCTGGGCGGTACTACTGGTTTTTGAGCCCTGGGTGCGGGAAGTGGTGAAGCGTTTCGGTCGAAATGGACGCCCGGAGGGCTCTGGTGTCGAGGCGCAGGGTCATAAGCAGGTGGGTGGTCTCCGCGACCCTCTTCTGAGTCAAGAGAATCGCGCAGAGAGGCGATTTCAAAACCATCGTCGTCTTGGGCGATCTGTTCAGTCGTAAGATATGGGCCAGCTGGAAAGGACGTGACTGTCTTACCTCGTCGCTCATGGCGAAGCGCCTGTTATTTGCTGTGGGCCGCCACATGTAGGCGATGAAACAGACATCGGCCAAGTACACGATATTGAGCCATCCGTCGAGGACGAACCAGCGCGTCTGCCAGTGCGTAGGCGCAAAGTCTGGGCTGGACGTGCCGGCGAAGGTGAAGCTGTTGATGAAGAAGAAGCCGAAAATGACGATGATACTGGTCAAGATGCACCACCATAGCTTCTTGTACATGTTTGCCTTGACATGCTGCTTGCGCGCGATGAGGTCTTTCATGGTCAGATTCAACGAATTCAGGGTCCAGATATAGAAAGCGGTGAGGGTGGCCGACAAGGGGAGAATGACAAGGAGGACCAGAGGGCCTGCATCATCGGGCCGGACAGTGAGCGAGGCGATGGCATAAATAACTCCGAACACGAAGTGACCAACAGCTAGGTAACGGACAATCCACATGGTCTTACCGAGTGACGGTTTGACGACGCCGTATCCCATGCAGACGATGAGGAGCAAGAAGAATGAAAAAGAGTTTCGAAACGCGTTAAGAATCGCAACAATGATCATGAGGGCCTTGGCTCCGGTGTTGTTCCCATGGCGGTTCTGGTAGTCGTAGAAACCCCATGTCATCAGCATCTCCAGGACAAGGAATACGATGATAGCCGTGATGTAGTTCTGCACCGGGAGGATGTCGTGGCGGTGTTGGGCATAGAGAAAGCCCCAGAATATGCCAATCAAGGCGTAGAGGATGGTGATGCCGCCATAGAATGGCAGCTTAGCTATCTGGGCCGCCGGAAGCTCCCCATAGGCATTTTGGAAGGTAACAACAGCTTCGTATTCTACGCCCTTGACCAAGGGCTCGGTGGCTACGCAGTAGTAGCCGGTCTTCAGGGGTGTCTTCTGTTGATTGGCAGAGGCTACGGGGTAATTGATGGCCTCCTTTGCGTTGAGGTGGAATGCAGCGGTGCGGATGTAGTTCTTCGATTTGGTCTCGGCGTCATCCTGGAGGATATACTCGCCCTTGTGTTTCGCGTCGCATACTTTCCGGTCGATGTTATCGTCGTTGCAGATCCATTCGCGCTTCGCACAGTCAGCTAGAGGTATGAGGCAAACAGGATTGAGAGTTGCGCACTTCATCAAACGGCCGATCTGCAGGTTTCCCTAACAGATCCGTGTCCTTCCACTCCCAGATGACAACGGCGACAACAGGGTCCTCGACTTTAACAGGTTGCTTTTTCCCTGCATCGATGAATTTGACCATTATGTAGGGTTCGATGCTGCCACCCCACGACTTCTTGCTGTACATGCCCGAACATTTCTGCGAGTCCTCATGCGACTGCGGCTGGTTAGCTTCTGGAGCTCAGGCGGGCGCCTGGCAGGCATACAATGACGACGTCAACAGCGCCGACGGCAGCAATGGCGGACGCGAGCAGCCATGCCGGCTTCATCCTGCTCAAGAGGCCAGCTGGCAAGCGGGTGACGGCGTTTCAGTCGTCTACGTAAACTCTCGATGATGGCCGTATGCGGAGGTATGGACGGGCAGACACAGGGGGCAGTAGAGCTGCGAAGCTCCAGCGACGAGGCGGTCGGCGTCAATCGGTTGTCGAGTCTCAGTTCGAGGCGGAGTAGTGCAAGCAGTCGTAATGCACAGGATTTCGGTGAGCTCCAGGCTGGCGTCAGAGAGCATGTCAGATGCGTCGCTGGCTACGTTCAGGGCTCCACACAGCCCAACGCTCGGCTCACTGCCGCCGCTAATCCCCGATCGGGCCGTAGCGGTGGCGCAGCGATCCGCCGCCACATTCACTAATCTTGTACCGCTTCCAGACGTCTTTACTCACTCTTCACACTCAACCAATCCGTATATCGTCTCCTGCAGACATGGCCGTAAAGGACAACAACGATATTGCAGATCAGCCATGCCGCAGATGCAAGAACAACCCCTCTGTTCTTGTTGTGCGCACTGAGCCACTCTGCCGGTACGTGCATATCACACTTCGGTGACTGGGTACTGTGTCCCGCTCATTTTATACACAGAGAATGCTTCGTCAGATACGTCAACACCAAGATCATCAAACGCATGGAGTCTTTCCGCGTGCGCCATGCCGCTCCTGGCCAGCAGAGGAAGATCCTGCTGCCCCTCTCCTTTGGCGTCTCTTCGCTCGTCCTCCTGCACGTGCTGGATTTCCAGCTAAAGACCCAGAGTGAGAAGAGTGGTCGTACAGGGTTCTCCTTGTGCGTTGTGTATATCGACGCCTCGACTGTCGACAGCTCGGCCCCCGACGCAGCTATGCTGCAGCACGTGCAAGAACGCTATCCTCATGACTACGCCACAGTCCCTCTACAGACCCTCTTTGAACTCCTACCCCTTGACGATCCACTCCTTATCTCTCTTTGCGCGCCTGATCTTCCATCTACTGCTACTTCTTCTGACCGCATCTCCTCGCTGTTGAGCTCGCTCACATCATCAACAGCTCGTGCCGATGTTCTCCCCATGCTCAGGACACGGCTGCTGGTCGAAGAGGCAAAGCAGAGAGGGTGCGAGGGTATTCTCTGGGGCGACAGCACGACGAAACTAGCAGAAAAGACACTATCCGAGACCGCCAAAGGCCGCGGCTACTCCCTGCCATGGCACATTGCAGATGGCGAGTCCCCCCTCGGTATTCCCTTTCACTATCCCAATCGAGACGTCCTGAAGAAGGAGCTGGTAGCCTATATCGACCTTGCGGATCCTCCACTGTCTTCACTTGTCCATGGTCCTTCGGCCGCCTCGACGACTACCTCCATGAGTTCGAAAACCACGACCATCGATGAGCTCATGAAGAACTACTTTGAATCCGTTGAAGAAAATTTCCCAAGCATTGTGGCAAACGTCGTCCGTACTGCTGGTAAACTCCAGGTCAAGGAAACACGACGCACGGCAGCCCAGTGCAATCTATGTAACATGCCTGTCACTGACGGTCGCTTCGGCATCCACGGATGGGGAGGTGATCAAGAAGACGGGCTACAGTCTGCTGGCCCCAGCAGTGGGCTGTGCTACGGATGCAGCAGGACAATTCCGAACGGTTTGAGATAGTCACAAGGACGAATCACAAAAACCAGACTCTGTTAAAACAGGAGGCAGTCCTGAACGTCTTGCTGCGTCTTCATTTGCATGGGCCGTACCTGAGTGGACGCCCTCCCGAGGGCTGTGCCACTGTGCTACATATCGTCAAACTCCGGCACACAAAATATGCATCACGACAAGGCTGCCATCGGAAACTCGCATAACGCAGTATGCATGCACTGCCTTTCAGGAGGGAGCAGCAGCCCGATTGCCATCCAGTGCAACGCAACGTTGTGGTGTCAAGTGCAGACGCAAAGTGCTTGGTGGGCGCTTGTTGCGCTGAATCCTGCGTGTTAGTACATTGCAAAAGCTACATTTTACGGGCAGCAAGCGTGCATACATAGTAGTCTTCGACTTCGACTGGAGTAGAGATTCTGGTCGTGGGGCAGGCAGTGGAAATTCAGGGTGTGTCAGCTCTAAGCGCCCGTTTCGGACTACCGACGCGCATCACGACATAGCCGCCTGAAGCACCATCCGCAGTCCAATGAAGATCATGGAAGGTATCCCAGTCGAAAAACTCATGATTCTCAATGCCGGTCCTATATATTCGACCAGGTTTTGAGACCTTCCTCTTTACGCCTCTTGTTTGTAATGATACTGCTTATGTTTTGTTCACGATGATCCTACTTCTGCATATTCTCATTTATTTCTGTGTCTACGCAACTGCTTTGCCGACTTTGAATCAAACATCATCAACCCAGCAACCTCCTACCGTGGGATGGGTTTCCACTCCGCAGGTTCGAGGTACCTTCGACCTCCTGCTTTCAAGTCTCACAACGCTGCTTCTATGCGCCTGGACGGCGTATCATCCAAATGTGCTATGTTCGCGCGGTGTTTGGCGACAATTGCTTCATCGGTCGATATGGATGGCGATAGCCATCTTCCTCCCTGAACTTGTGCTATTCTGCGCTTGGGAGCAGTGGTGGGCGATGAAACGACTGAAACGAGTAGTCAACAACTTGGGCGCTGCAGCCTTCGAAGAACCGGGCCCCAATCCATCAGCATTTTCGGACTCGAATGAATGCAATATATGTCCACAGAAAACCAGGCGCCGTCGAAATGTTACGACCGTCGACGAGGCCTCTCCTGCCAGTGTTTCCTCTGCAGCCTCGAGCATCCCGAGTTCTCGTAGTAACAAGGCAGCTGGCGACACAACGCCCTTCAAGTTTTTCGGAAAGCTGCGCAAGCAAGATAAAACCCAAGAATCATGGACTTCAGAGCAAACCTTCTTCGCATTGTCCGGTGGCTTCGCAGTCGACTCTTCCGCCTTCTCGCCCGTCCCTCGTGTATCCTTTACGCTACCAGGACTTCTCCTGCTCGCAAAACTCGGCCTGCTTCCTGAAGAGTCTCCCGAGAGCGTAAGCGACAAGTCAAAAGCAGATTACGCCGCAAAAGCGTTTGTATGCTGTCAGGCAGGCTGGTTTCTGATTTCCTGTATTGCGCGTTTAGCACAAAAGTTGCCTGTTACGTTATTGGAATACCATGTCCTCGCACATGTGGTATGTCTCTTTGGACTATATTTGATATGGCTTGAGAAACCATATGATGTGGGAAGCCCTATCTTGTGTCGGAACCAACGGGTTGTCGATCTGGCTGCTTTGTTTTCATTGCACGCGCCATGGGTACGTCGTATCTCCATACTTGAGCAGCTTCAACTAATATGCTCAGACAACCGGTCAAGCACGCGCAACATGTGGAAAAAGCACGGATATAACACACTATCAAGTACAAACCGCTCACGTCGATTCTGGCATGCTCACATCGCATAACCGGTACATAAAAGCCGTTATCGACTACTTCTCACCTTCAAACGGATTCGCCGAGATGCGTCGCGAAGACCTCCACTCCTCGTACACAGAAGCCCTAGATGCACCGCAGAAAGAGCACCTCAAGCGCGCCAACGACGCATTAACCTACCTCCGATCGCGGAACATCCATCTTCCATTCGAGTTTTTCTACGAAGACCCCTCCGTTACACCGAACCCAGACATACCGAACCCCACGCGCTTATCCCACGCCCTCCGCTTCGACACCCCGTACGTAGTCGCGCAACCCAGCAACCTGCACGTCGACGGTCTCCGCTTCGAAGGCTTTTCGCACAATACTACGATCAATGAATACACTACTCCGATCAGTGATCTTACATCCGCATTGAATGGTTCCACAGACTCCTTCTTGCGTCACACGATGCTTGCTTTCCTCGTCTTGTGTCCCATATACGGGGCCATCCATCTAGCAGCTTGGTCATCTCTATTTCCATCGGAAGTAGAGCGCTGGATGTGGTGCGCGAGCGGTCTAATCATTACCGCACCTCCATTCACCTTCGGTGGTCTGTTTTTGATGATTCATATGTGGAAGGACAACAAGAAAGATGCGGTGAAAGATGTGCTTTTTCAGAAAGGTGAGCATGAGGGGAAGAGCGTTGGGCGTTGGAAAAAAGTGAAGTTGTGGATCATGCTATTGGGGTTTTGGGCTTGGAATGGGATTGGGCATGTGATGTGCGCTGTATGGCTTTGTAGTACGGTTCTACCGGTTGTTGCGACGTATCCGGCTGCCAGATTATTTGTTGTTGGGGAGGCGTTTGCGCAGTTGAGGAGTGTGGATCGGGAGGTATATAGGACCGTTGAGTGGACGGGGTTTATTCCGCATTTGGGATGATTGGAGGAAGGGCTGTAATGATGAAGTGCGTTTGATGAATGGCATCGTATATTTGACTAGCATCTAAGGAGCTGTTCTGACTTGCTTTTGTGATTTGCAACGGTGAAGGTGGGGATGTTGTTGTAAGCGCTGGGGAGTGGAGAGTAATAGTATATTCGAACGAGCCATGCGTCTTGATATCATGTTCCAAAGGCTAAAAGCTATGAATGCCCTCTCATGGACCCCCGCGCTATGTATCGAGCGCCCACCTACTGCCTTGCTGCGGTGAAGCCCTCTCTTCGCCTGCTCTCAATGTTCAGACTCTTGGGAAGAAGCACCTGGAGCTGAAGTGGACCAGCCATTTTCCACTCTGCTTGACATATGCTATATGCCTACTCAACGTGTCATTGGCGTGGATAATCTCCTATTGTAACGGCTTACCCTGTAGACGTACTGTGTGCACAATGACTCTGTGCATGGAGTGTCCGAGGTCGTGTGCGCGACTTCTTTCACTATGTAGCATCCTAAGCGTACTAAGACAAGGTGAGTATTTTCCTGCTGAGCATGACCCATTGCTGCTCCAAATAGAGGGGAACTCATGCAAAGTCTGTGGTGGCGCTTCTCAGCCCGCTTTTTGCTTCCCAGTCGTTCATTTCCAACTTTAAACACCAGTTCAAGCACACCCAAAAGCACTTGTGGGCGCTCACCACCTCATTCTTCCTCAAGGTGCCGGTCATGCCAGCAACATTGATGAAAAATAGACGCAAGCAATAACAACAACAGAAAGAAGGTGAACAATGCAGACGATACGCGACAAAACAGAACACAATACAAAACGTCCGCCCGGCTCTGATACCCGCCCCTCTCCGCGTAGTACAGTGATCCGCACCCTCGAACTCCCGCAGACCTCCTCCGGGCGGAAAAAACAAAAATGCAACGCGCGCAGAAACAAACAGGGGAAGGGGAAGGGGAAGGGGAAGCTAGATGATCAGTCGCTGGAGGGTTAGTCCATACCACGAAGGTATAGTGATCAAAAGACGCCCGAAGGCCATGGAGGAAGAGAGAAAATGGGAGGGAGGCGCGGTTATATAGACAATGGCAGCGGCGCACTGACCAAGCTTACTTAAGGTGTGCGCACGTTGAAGTGAAAGGCAAGCGGGCAGGCACGTGCGAGCACGTTGTTACGTCGCTCCTTCCTGAAGCTTCGAGCGCTTGAGTGAAAGACACGTTATGACGTCGGTTCTTCTCTCTTAGCATACTGGGACATACGTCTCTCTGCACTGACTCTATCCCGAATGTTCGAATGTGATCGCGCTGGCCACTGTCTCCTGAAGTCCACTGTGGTGGAAGGGGGGCTCAGGCTCTATGCCTCTGAGTGACAGAAGAATTCGCCCATCTATGAGAGGCGCATGCAGGCCTCTCCATCCTTCTCTTAAATCATCATGATCATCCCTTGTTCAACATTCCCGCCGCCCGACATGTACATATGCACCAGATCAGGGAGGACACTAAGCATTGTGAGGTGTGCACATTCTTGGCCCATAACTCCGTATTTTTAGCGAGATCTGGCAAGGTGTAAACGCTCTCTTTTTTGTTCTTTCTATTCCCCTTTCTGCTCCAGTGTTTGGTTGTGAGTGAGCCACTACAAGCACCGAGGGATAGAGCGGTTTAGGCTCGATGTCAACAGATGCAGCATTCTCTAATGGCCGTGAAGATAGTCATCATCATTATCCGGATTCTCAAAAGCCCATGATTGGAAAATGTGAAGTGGCAGTGAAGTGATATTACCATAGTGATAGAGATCAGTGTAGGACGATGTGAGCAGCGGACTGAAAGGTACGCGCCGCGTTCTCCAGTGAACACATTTCACTCACCAGCATCATCGATCGTTATCTCTCAGGTACATCGCTCATTGTGCCATTTTGAAATACTGCAGATGTAGCCCATCACCACATTCACCACTCTCATCACGACATCTGATGGCGTCCTTACGCAGCCGTCTCGGAGACCAGCTGAGCATAACCACGCTTTCGACAACCCCCGCAACCTTCAGAAACATGCCTTTCTGCTTCAGTCCTTAGCAACCAGGTCCAAATAAGCAACAGCACCAACATTACAGCTCTAACCCCATGCCGTAACCTTCCCGCGGGCGGGAGATCGAACCGTGCTGCCGGCACTAAGCACGATGCAGCCCCACTTCGAAGTGCGTCATTCGCATTTCATGAAATACCACTCCACCTCCGCGGATCCCAAAACTTGCACTTAACGTCCACGATACCCATCTGCGAACACGATATCCTTCTGTGAACGCCAGATACCGTATTAAACGAATTCACTTGAGAGAAAATTCAAAAAACGCAATGGCATCCTCAATCGCCCTGATCGGAAGCGGTATCTTCGCGAAGGAGGAACATCTTGTATGTACATCCTCGAACCGAAAGATTCTGGTTTGAAAAGCTGCTTACATCTCCACAGCCTGCGATCCGCGCGACCCCGCTACTCGAGCTCAAGGCTATCTACTCACGCTCTCGGAAATCGGCAGAGGCGCTTGCGTCCGGCCTCGAGAACGTCGAACTTTATAGCGAGGATTCAGAGGGAAGGACATATGATGAGCTGTTGAAAAGAGAAGACATCACAGGTGTTATCATTGCGTACGTGAACCGTTTTCTTTGACGGCACACGCGCCGATGCTGGCTTGGGTATAGAGCAAAGAAACCTAATGCATATCCTGCAGCCTCCCGATTGCCGTCCAACCTTCCTACATCAAGAAAGCCATACTGGCCGGCAAACACGTCCTAGCCGAGAAGCCCATCGCCAAAGACGTCGCCACCGCGACCGAGCTCCTACAATGGTACAAATCGCACATTGCGTCGTCCGGGCCCCAGTCCTCAACAAAAGCCCCCATCTTCGCCATTGCCGAGAACTTCCGCTTCTTCGAGTCTTTCACCTACGCCGCCGAGAAGATCGCCTCCTTTGGACGCGTGCTGCAGTTCCGCACACGCGTAAGCAACCTCGTGCAGCCCGGAGGCAAGTATTACGAGACAGCCTGGCGCAAGACGCCGGAGTACCAGGGAGGGTTCTTGTTGGATGGAGGCGTGCATTTTATCGCTGCAACGAGGCTGATGCTGGGGGAGAAGGCGGCGCCGGTGAAGACGAGTGCTTTTACTGCGCAGCTTCAGGAGCACCTGCCGCCGCTTGATACGCTTAATGCGACCGTTCAACTGAGAAACGGCGCGTCTGGCACTCTCGCTATCTCTTTCGGAACGACATTTACCGGGTCGGAGTATGCGGTGGCTGCTGAGAAAGGAAGCGTCTGGGTTTCGCGGGGGAAGGTCATTGTGACACAGAACGGAGAAGAGGAGGTGAAGGAGTTCCCGGACGAAGGAAATGGTGTCAAACAGGAGGTGCGGGCGTGGGCAGAGAGCTTGTTGAAAGGGGAGCCGAATCTGCTGCAGAGTCCCGAGGAGGCATTGCGAGATCTCGCCTTGTTGGAGGCCTGCTTAGTGTCGGGGAAGCAGGGCGGCGCACCGGTGGAGATTCAGTAGAAGGGCTTGCAGTCCACCATATACAACAGCGTTGTTGTTACGCGCTTGCGGCCGCAGCAGCCTTCGGTTCGTCTGTTGTGTCTGCTTGTGCCGTTCGGGACTCCTCCTCCTCCAGGCCCAGTTTCTTGAGGTCAATAGACAGCGGATCGGACTCTTCCGTTGCCACTCGAGGGCCCTCTGTATCCGGTGGTGGCAGCGCCCACTCGGGCAGCTCCGTCTGGTAATCCCACTTGCCCTCGCCGCAATGGTATCTTCTGGCATGCAGATAGATTCCTAGCTCATGGACACCGGGATCGCTATATAGCGGGGTATCACAGACGCTACACGTTTCGCCCGTCATCTTCTCCGCCTTGCGCTTGTTGTACTGGTCGACCATCTCGTCGTGATATGCGACGGCGTCCGCGACCTCCTCCTTTCCCATCCGTTCGAGGCGCGACATGATGTCCTCATCGTTCTCCGCCTCGGAGTGGCCTTGACCAAGCGATGGTCCGAAAACGCGCTGGTTCGCGTAGATAGGATCGTTGGAGATCGGGTGGCCTAAAAATTGCAGGTGTACACGGAGCTGATGTGTGCGTCCAGTGACAGGAAAGCAACGAACGATCGAATATCCCCTCTTCTTCTTCCACTCCATTCCTTCATGCTCCTGTCCATCTTGCTGGTTCTCGGCTGTCTTGTCGTCTTTCGGTGGGTAGTATGCCAGACGTTTGAATACCGTCAATGCCTCTTTCCCGTTTGCTCTGACCCGGTTCAAGCCAAGTTTTGGGCTGATCTGTAGGATTGGTTTCTCGCACACTACCTCACCCTCCGGAAACTCTCCAACTACGCGTGTAATGTACTCTTTCTTCACAGTACGGCCACGGATCTGTGCGCTCATGTCCTCTGCCGCTTGTCTGTGCTTGCCGATGAACATGATACCGCTCGTCAGTCTGTCCAAGCGATTGCAAGGCAGCGGATTCCAGCCGTAGCCCCGGTCGGCGCGCATGATCTCGATGATGGAGTTGAAGTTGTATCGGCCGGCAGGATGTACAGGCATACCTGCGGGTTTGTTAATAACGATGAGGTCGTCATCTTCATGCACGATCCCGATCGGTTTCGCGGTCACTGGAGGCTCGTGTCTGTGTAAGGTATGGCTGATGACATCCCCGTTCTTCACGATGGTGCTTGTACTGGGTACAGGCTTGCCGTTCAGGACGACGCGCCCTTCTTCGATCGCTTTCTTGTAGTATTCTGTCGGTCGATCTCTGAATTCGGACGCGAAGATGTCGAGTATTTCTCGGCCGCGCCAGCGCTGCTTGCAATATGTGTTGTAGGTGAAATGGTACGGTTTGACTTTTCGGAGGCCGTCTTCGAGGTAGTAAGGCGGTGGCCACGGATCGCAGGGCGTTACGACGACAGGAGGAGGCTCGACGAAGGGAAACTTGTCTCCGAGCGGGGAGTATTTGTCGACAGGTTCGACGGGGACGAGGGCCATGGTGGGCTTTCGCTGTGTGGGGAGACGCCCCTTACTCGCAAGGTAGGCGAGGATGCGGGGAGAGGGCGCCAATGCGAGGACGGGGCGGCAAGTTGCGTGTTGCGTGGGCTTGCACAGTCCCAGGCTGGTGAAGATGGATGCGTGGTGTTCCGGGAATTTTTGGACCTCGGCGATTTGTTTTTAGCGTCGTTCTTAACTCCGCTATATGGAGGCCGTAACCGTAACCATCAACATGAGCTCAGCCAGTGCCTCCTGGAAAACACTCTCACTCCCGAAATATGGCTCTAGATTCGCTCAAATCGCGCCGTCGAGGCGACTACAAGTTCATGCTCGAGTACAGGACGCGATGGTACGCACCTGTATACGACCGCTGCCGCCTCGGACTGACCCGCATACAGGAGCGACAACGACATGTATCACCATATGAACAATAGCATATACTACTTTCTGTATGTCGCCTCTCAATACTCTAGAACTTCAATCCTAACATTTGACAGATTTGATTCCGTAGTAAACAGCTATTTGATCAAGCACTGTGGTCTCCATCCCCCTACTTCATCGCAGATCGGCCTCGTCGTACACTCCCACTGCGACTACTTTGCCCCTGTCGGATTTCCCTCTATTATCGATCTTGCCTTAAGGGTCAACAAGCTCGGCAAGAGCTCTGTCACGTACGAAATCGGCGTATTCGAGCAAGGAGCGGAAGAAGTCAAGGCCGTCGGAGAGTTCATCCACGTCTTCGTAGACCGAGACAGCAGGAAGCCAGGAAAGCAAGGTATGGCCGATGGTTTGAAGGAGGGCTTGGGAAAGATTTTGTCAGCGAAGCCGAAACTATGATACCCACCGAGGCACTTCACTACGATTCCACTCAATGCGGACTAGCGCCATATGTACGCATGTGTCACTTTTGCCGCAGCCCGGCTTCAAGCAATCTAAACCTCACAAAACCATGCGCATAGCCTATTATCCGCTAAGAAACATAGCAGGTTGCCAGGATGTTTCAATCAATCGATTGCCCTTTCTGCTCCCTGGAAACGTGGCTTTCGTGCAGACGGAGCTTTTCATCTCACTACACAAACACGAAGGCCTCGATAACTTCGACCTGTACCTAACTCAGGAGCGTATGGAAGAAGCTAATCTGCGCTGACCGCTTTTCGATCCCGTACAAAATGTCTCCTCTTACAGCACGAAGGCCCTCACTTCCCAAGATTCTTGCGGCCGCCATACTATCCTCGCGCTGGGCTTCAGTAACAGCAATTGATGTTCTATACGGACACAGCAACCGGGTGCAAAACATACTGGAACTTCCACTCCATCAGACCTGCCCAGTAGTCTCCAACGGTCTGACCTCAACCTCATTCCCATGGACGCATAACCCCACCTGTGTCCAAGCATCCATGCCAGATGGCGAAACAAGAGAAACATTCTGCGTGTACACAAACAGCCGTTTCGCCAATGGCCGAGGTATCAGCATCGTCACAACCCCCGAGGTCGCTACATCCTATCTTTTGGAGAGCTTTTCACACGAAGACCAAGAGGACCATGGACAAGAGCTATACGAGTCACGTGTGACTAAAGAGCGAGGCACTGCGCTTTTTAGCACGAAGAGTGTCAAGGCTGGAGATTCGCTCATCTTGAAACATCCGAATGTTATTGTCACGAGGAATATTCTGCATCCTTTCGCTCGTGAGGAACGACACCGGCTTCTGGACCTCGCTGTCGCGCAGTTGCCGGAGAAAACTACGAAGACCATTTTAGGTTTGGCGAAGAGCCGCGGCGGGTTTCCCTTGGATGATATCGTTCAAACGAATGCAATGGGGATGAGACTGGGGGAAGTGGATGGTGTCGGCCACTTGGGCGTTGTGCCCGAAGCTTCGGTGAGTATTGAGATTCACTACATGTTATGGAGCGGATGTTGATGAATAACAGAGGATCAATCATTCCTGCCGACCAAAGTAAGCAAGACTTATTCGGAATCAGTCGGTTTCGCTCATCACTGACCGCAAATAGCACCTACTACCGCTTTGACGACTACACGCTTACACTCAATCTCTTCGCCGTGCGAGACATCGAAGCTGGTGAAGAGCTGACATATTCCTGTATGCATCGAATCAGCGAATCTCCGTGTAACAACTCCTCTTACTGATTTCCATAGATGGGTTCTACGACCGCCCCCACGAACTCCGCACCCAGATCCTCCAAGAAAATTGGGGCTTCAAATGCACCTGCGCTCTCTGCTCCTCATCCCCCTCTCAAATCGCCGAGTCCGACAAACGCCTTGCCGACATCGCAGATATGAAAGAAGGTCTACCTGTCGGCTTTGACAACGTACCGCAGTTCATCGCTCTCCTACCTCCTCTCATCAAACTTATGGACGAGGAGGGCCTGTTTATTGAAAAGCCTATGTACGAAGAGATTCTGGCGTACTCTTGGAGTGTCCTGGCGAATGAGGGGCGAGCGAAGTATTGGGCGGGGAGGGCGGCGAGGGATTGGGAGATTATTGCGGGGAAGGAGAGTGGGGAGGCGAGGAGGACGAGGGTGTTGTGGAGGGATGTCAAGGGGCATGGGACGTGGGCTACTTGGGATAAGGATCCGTGGGATGATAGTGTTTGGGAGGACGATGATCACCATGACCATGACCACGACCACTGATTTGATAGGTTGCGGGCTGCACACACTCCTCTCTGTACTAAGTAGAAGGAGGTTAAACCACATTATCCCTGGTTTGTTGTATTATCGTATACATGACCCCACCGGATAACTGCTCCCATTAAAACTCTCAATGCACTTCAACCACTATCAGTAGATGATGTAGAAGAGGAATGTTGAGAGAAGAAAACCGTTACGTGTTGAGATGATAGAGCTGATTCTCCACCCCCACTGTCGTTTCCCAAACTTTCTTCTCACTCGTAAACATTCACCGACTTAGCCAGTAACCGGTAGATGGAAACGAACTCAGCTGGAGAGCCATCGAAGAGTTGCATGTGTCACTAATGTTAGTTGCGGCCTCTGCCGCAGTCAATGAGAGGCAATGTGGCCCAGATACTAGTATATTTGCTCGTGAAACGTGGTAGAATCCACCATAATTGATCGTAATATTCATAAAGTGGTGACCACCTTCCCTCAAAGTCATCCAGCGCTCCTCTCAACCCTCCCTATTCGCCAAGAGCGCTTCGAAGCTGCAACTCAAAACCTCCACCACATTTCCCCACGGGTCACTCACATACAGCGTCCTCTCGTCATCGCCGACCGTGACCGTTTCGCCGATCTGCTTCCCGCCGTTCTCCACCGCCCTCTTACACGCCTCCTCGACATCCGGCGCCGTGACGGCAATATGAAAGAAGCCACTCCGGAAATACTCAAACTCCGAACTTTGCTTGGGCTCATGAGGCGGATCGATAAACTCAAAGACTTCGAAACCGACACTGTTGCCTGTGCCGAGGAACGCGACTTTTACTTTTTGCAGCTTGTTGCCGTAGATATTGAAAATGGGGCCATCGGGCATGGCGGTTCGCGTGGTCATACGGTCGCGGCTGTTCGGCGTGTTAGGTAGGCTCCGTCATCGTATTTGAGGTTTATGGTTTAATGTGGTAGGAGCATGTGGAGTGGTAAGAAAGTGAAAGGCATACCGGATC
Organism: Sporormia fimetaria CBS 119925; assembly: GCA_010093795.1. NCBI lineage: Eukaryota > Fungi > Ascomycota > Dothideomycetes > Pleosporales > Sporormiaceae > Sporormia > Sporormia fimetaria. The sequence goes on along the minus strand of MU006596.1, from coordinate 57,410 downwards.
CGTTTGAAGCCGAACACTTTGCTGTACCACTCGACCGCGGCGTCGCAGTCTGAGACGGAGAGCGCGATGTGATTGATGACGTGGTTGTGAGTCCCCTGGGGACAGAAGTCGAAGTCAATGTCGTGAGTCTTGGGGTGGAGGGCATGTAGGGACCCTTGAGGAAGACGCGCGCAGGCGGGAATTGACTGACTGGAGGCATGATTGCAAAGAAACGACGATAGGGCAGAAGACTGTTGTTTTATGCCGAGATAGCGGGAATCGGAGTTTAAGTATGTTCGAGCAATGTGCTGCGGTGACTCAATCAGGCTATGCTCTCGTGACGTGAAGCGGATCCGTCCGTGCCCCCGGTTTCTTTTCGTGTCACCTTGGACAGCGATGCGATGCGACGTGGTGCGAAACAGGAACAAGATCTGACAAAAGTCGCCTCGGTCAAATGCTTCATGCAATCAGACTGCCATACCTCGTATGCATATTTATTGGGCGTCGTGCGGGGGTATGCATATCCGTCTGCCCTAACGTATCCGCCCTTTTGTAAGACTCAGCTAAGGTTTGGCTCGTGTAAGTCGGGCATATGCACGCCAGCGTGGGAGCCTACACTGACTTTCGGCCAATCGCACTGCACTGCGCTGGAAGAGCGCGGGGAAATGCGGCGTCGCTAATCGCATGTGATGAGCGACACTTCGGTCCCATGGGGAATTAAACCTGTCCCAATTGCGGGGTGCGGGAAGCGAGATCGGAGCGTTCCTCGGCACGTTGAGTAGCTGTACAGTAAGTCCGGTACTGAAGCGTAGCCGATCGCCATAGTGACGCAATGTTCCGAGGCCTCATATTATGTTCAACCCCTAGGGAAGAAGATCGACGATAAAAGCAACAACCGTTGCCAACAGAATATGAGGTCCATCTCACAAAGCCGGTACTTGACATATCGCACAAACAGCATCCGGTTTCAAACAAAAAGGTATGGCGATGTAGTGACTCAATATCACTCGAAGAATCTCCCACCACCGTGTACCTTTGCTAGTTGATACACGCGCACCTCGTTTTGTTTAGCTCTCTGGAGAAAAGAGTCTTGAGTCCCTAAAAGGACCTTTCGGGTTTCGTCGTCAGGTTTACGAGTGAACTCGTGTACCACTTGCCAGGTAGGCGGCTCTGGGTTCGGCTCATCTGTTGTATCCAAGCCTTTCAGTGCCCTGGACTGGGCGTTAGTGCGCGTATAAAGAAGCTTGAAGCGCAAGGAGCGAAGATAGTTTGGGCTTTTGGACACCGTCTCCAGTTGCTGCACCCGTCAATTGTCCCGAAAACAGAAGCGGCATCTCAGGTTTGTACCTTGTCATAGAAGCCGTTCACTTCATCGTCGGAGGCTCCTTCTGCGGGCTCGATCGCAGATACGAGAAGGTAATCTGCTGGCCCTGGGCATATTGGTATTTGTAGTTCACTCAACAGATTCGTTCACCTACCTTGTCTGTTTTCCCCATTGGTCTTGCCTACAAGGCCCAGATAGCTGACGTCCATATCGGCCATATCGTAAATAATGCCGCTTCCCGGAAGCATATCGCTCTTTACCCTGATTTTCCTGAACTCCTCGCCTTGCGTAAACGCCAAATCCGGCATGGGATAGAACGCGAGAAAGGGTTTGGAGGCAGGCGCGGAGTCCTTTTCCACATCCACGTATCGGAAGGCATCTCGAATACCTGATGTTGTGGAAACTTCGGCGATGTGGTCCTCATCGTACCATTTGAGGAATGTTGGCTCGTCGAGGACGTCTTGGGATTCCTTGGAGATGCGGGATGTCACCCACAGCATGCCCTGCCCTTTGATGGCGTCCATAGTAGATGAGGTGCGTTCGAATTGGGGAGGGGAGAGTAAGACGACAGTCGAATAGTAACGTGTGTCGGTGAAGATGCAACGCGAATATGCTGGCTTACCTCATGGAGGCAGCTTCAGCCATTTATACTCAATGGTGTGGCCTGGCATGTCGGAAATGGGTTGCCGGCCTGTAGGTTGATCATCCCCACCAGCTCTAGTCTCAATACTGCGGGCATTATCACAGGATATGGAAATAATGACTTGTAGAGAGAATTCATCGACTTTCAATGCTGATGCCCTGGCGAAGACGTCAAATCGCGTATCTCACAAAGTTGAGGATGGCAAGATGAGATGAGGTCCAACCGTGAGAGATGGGCGGGGCTCGCTTAGCATCCCAATTGCGGACTAGCGGCAAGCCCTCCGCCTTCCGTCCAGATTCTCGCAACACCTTCACTTGGGTGCTTCAAACAAGATATCAAACTTCCCTTTGCGCTTTACAGAAGATTGACACCACTTGAGACAAGTCAGTCGCCTGGGGATAGGTCAAAGACACAGGGTCCATCATGGCCGAATCATCAACAACCGCGAACCAAAACTTAAACCCCGACACACCTCGTACGTTGCACTGAAAACTAAAGTGAACATATCTGAACGTTAGCAAGAAGCAGCACAGCCAGTGTCTGCTTCGGGATCATCATCTTCAGCCCAACCCCAAGCCGAGGTGTGCGCACAATGCAACAAGGCCCCGGGAGAAGGCCAGGCTCTGAAGCCATGCAAAAAGTGCCATAGCATGTTCTACTGCAGCAAAGAATGCGAAAAGGCGCATGCTAAGACGCATAAGAAAGAGTGTGCTAAGCTTGCAAATGAGTACGCAAAGACACACGTGCCGAAGATGGCGAGCCGGGCACCACCCAAAATCGGAGAACGGAATGCAGGCTATCAGAAGTGGCAGGTATGTGATCATTGACATTGTCTTTATAATTTCGGTTTAACAGAAGGGCAGTTCGATACATAAATGTGATTAACGGGAAGTACAGAAGCAAGACAATAGGCCAGAGGAATGGACAAGGACCGGAACATCTTGCCACACCATGTACAGCAGAGAAGCCGAAGACGAGAGACAGAGCATTTTACTTTCTTCGATGGCAGAGGTATAATACGTACCCAGCGGACGTGTATCCGTCCAGTGAACTGGGAGGGTGTGGATTTGGCCACACTATGGGACATTCGAAAAGCAAACACAGGTTTCGATTCCAACATTCCTGACCACATGTCTCTGTACAATGCTTTTGACCCCATCAAACCCCCTTCCTCGATGCACAACACATGGCAGCGCATCAATGAAAAGAATAATGCCATCAAAAATTGTGCCGGAGAAGCCTGCTAGAGAGCCGACTTCAACCAGAACCAATCCGCAATGTGCTATGCAGCCGATTCACGATGGTTTCTCGGAATTCATGAGCTCCGAAACCCCAGCTGGTAAGTATGGAGAAAAAGAAAGGAAGACCAAGAACGATGCGCTTTTATAGACGTGAATTCAAGTAGGCAGCAGGCAACACGTGACAGGCAGGGGTTCTTTGACCCCAGCTTTAGAACAGGCTGACACTTCACATGACAGATTGTTAGTCCGGATTCTCTCCTGCAACGATCTAGCCTTCTTCGCTTGGTTCCAGAAAGACCCCACTGAAGAAGCAACGAAGTGCGTCAAAGTCGTCCATCGAACCTATCTTCGCAACATCTAACGGGCGGTGAGCATAATTCCAGAAGGAGGACGAGGCTTCTGCACTCACATTGATCCGGCCTCACAACCACAATTGCACCGACGTCGGGTTGTACGCCATATCTCGCGTAAGCATGGCCGTGCCCCGAGTTATAGTGTTCGTCATCGACGTATACCTTGTGCAGGTCTAGGCACCCTTAGCACGTGAAGGGCAGCAGGCAGTCAGTGACATGGGGTCAGCCTACCTCTGATTTTCCATTTCCCAGTCACAGGCCAGAAATAATTCGGGATCTGCTCTTGCTCGACTTCCTGGAACCGGGAGCTGAGTACCACGATAGGCTCTACAAGACTGTCTATATCCTGTCCGGAGGATGTAAACTTCTTTACGATTTGCTCAAGGCAATCAGCCGCCTGGGACGGGTCAGCGACGAGTGCAAGACGGTATATTGATTGCACCACCTACCGACTGGAGCTTCTTCCTTGCAGCGTCAACGTTGATGTCTCCACCAAAAATAACCACCCTCCAGCGACAATCGCTCTTAAGTACGCCCAGCAACTGCAAAGCTTTGCAGTCGCAGAACCGTATAACTTGCGCACTCGGAAATCTCATCCCAACTGACACTCCGCTGGCCAGATCACCATTACTCTTCTTCGTATCGGTGACCTGCGAATCGTCATAACGAGCCGTCAAGCCGGCGGTATACCTTCCACTCTTCACGAAATACTCTGCGAACGCTCCAGGGTTCTGCTCCTTCGTACTGAACATCCGCGCAAACTCGCGGTCGAACTCGATGAGGTCTTTTGCCGTTTTGCTGCGCTCGAGGACATATGTTTCCAGCAAAGAAGGCGGCGAGAGTTTATTCAGAACCTGCCCGAGTTTCCAGCCAATGTTGTATCCGTCCTGTAGGGAGACATTCATACCCTGCCCGGCTTTGGGGCTGTGTGTATGGCATGCGTCTCCGGTCAAGAAAACTCGGTAGTCTTGGTGGAAATGGTCAGCTAGACGTTGCCCGATGGAGTAAGCGGACCACCAGAATGTCTCCGCAATGTCCATGGTGTATGGCTGGAAGATCTTCCGTGCTGCAGCTTGCAAATCTTCTAATCGGACATTCTTGGCCTGTGAACCCGGGGGAAGCTGTATGTAGAACCGGACCATGGAACCACCTTCACGAGGGATTATGAGGAGATTGCCAGAAGGCGAGTGCAGCGTGGACTTCCGCCGGATGTCTGGGAAGTTGGTCCGAGGGAAGACGTCCATGACGCCCCAGACTGTGTCAGTGGTATCTCCGAGCATGCGGTAACCGAGAGCCTTGCGGACTGTGGAATGCGCACCATCACAACCCTGTCTTGTCAGTGTTGGTATCCTTGCGAGGCAAGTTTCCGGCACATACCAGGACGTATTTTGCTTCCCAAACCTCCTCATCATCATCGCTCTCGGCAACGACTTTGACACAATAAGCGTCCGGATCAGTCGCGCTCTCTGCATCAACTGTGACACTCTTCACATTTCGTCCGTACAAAATCCCCTGTTTCTCTTCCGCGATCCCTCTCTTCGCCCGTTCCCGCTCCATAACGCCCAACATCAACCCATTCATCCTGGCTTGGTTCAGTATAACATGCGGCATATGGCTGAGCCCCCTTTCCGTATCTTGCGCTCTACTCTTCCTCTCGATTCCCATTTCATCTCTGTTAGGCCCCCAAAAAGCGACTTCAAGCACGTGATATGACTCCCGTAGCAACTCTTCCGCCACCCCGAAAGACTCGTAGATCTCAACTGTACGACATTGCACGCCATCTGCTTGACCGATCTCTAATGGTCCGGACCGCCGTTCCAGGATCCGGAAAGGGATGTTGAAGAGGGTAAGCCATGTGCCGGCAAAGATGCCTGCGGAGCCGGAACCGACGATGATGACTTCTGTTCGCTTTGGTGAGCTCATCGTTCATTGATATCTGGGAGCATCGGTTTGTATGAACAGGAAACCAAAGCGGCTGGAAGAAACAAGCTGGGAGGTGAAGATCAATGCTTACATAAGCTCGCGCAAGATCCTAAAATATACCGATGGTTGCTTCCGAAAGGAGGAGAAGGTAGCAACCTTCTTGCCGAGGTGGGGTGAATGTGGCTATTGTCGGTGCCAGAGATAAAGGCACCTCAACGCTACAAATGGTTTATTTGACAGTCCAAAAACTCCGAAGAACATTGCAGAATCGAGTAGGGCCGATGCGATTAATGTAAACCTGCATGAGCATTTGCCAAATCAGAAACTCCACACGCTGTATAACGTTAATCCCAATACACTTAAAAGATCTACACTCACGGATCGAAGTACCAGGTGCCTCCTCTTTGATCGAGCGAGCGCTTTGCAGCCCTTCTTTGAGCTCATCCGTTCTCGATGTCTTCCAGCGATTTACGCAGTTCAGTCTTCAACCGTTCATCTGATTCGGCAGTCTCATTTCTCCATAAACCCAATTACCAATCTGAACTCTTCTTCCTCTCTTGCAATCTGTCGCGCAAAGCCGCCCTGAAATGGGGATTCGCTTTACTAGTCTTGTTGCACGTGCACATGCATACGACGTCCTCCGTATCCTCAACCAGCTCGATCATATCGACAGCAGCATCTAATCCTTTTCTCTCGACCATCCGCATAAGCCACTTCTCGGTAGTAGTAAAAAAGTTTTCGGCGGCCCGTTCCGGAATTAAGCTTACGCCATGATGGGGAAAGCGGAGTGCCTCGTAAGGTGTGTCGTGAGGCTCTATAGACAAACGGAGATAATCCAGGGAAGTATCCACGTTGATGAAGAGTTTCTCAAGCCCAACTAACATTTCTAGAAAAATGTGAATGCGATCTCTTTCTCCGGGTACCAACTGCCAATAGGACTTCGGGCTTTGTAGAAGCTCCTCATCTAAAGTGAGGTGCTTGATCATCGAGACAGCCGATGGGAGGTCGGTGAAGACTGGGGCTTTCGGCTGTGACTCTTGGAGCCACCAGAGTGATTTCAGAAAATCGTAGCTCGTTCCGCCCTGGAAACAGTTGTTATACAGTAGATGGCGTGCCTCGAGGTAAATCTGCTTATTGACGCGGAGGATATGTGGACATTATTGTCCTCGGGTTGCAGCCCAGTATCGGATCCGGGGTCGCTCTTTGTATGCGGCATAATCGGGGCCGTCGGTTGGTATTTTTTGAGCTCCCATAATTCAAGTAGAAATTGGTGACTGTCGAAGGCATACGCAGGAACGAAACAGTTGCTGTACAGTATATGGCGTGCCTCTAGATAGATTTGTTTATTGACACGGAGAATCTTCGAACATAACCTTTTGAAGTGGAGAGGTATGTCTTTGTGGTTGACGTATGTTGACTTTCGGTAGGAGATCTTGATCTTGGGGCGACCAACTACGATGGAAGACACTCTGATCTCAAAAGGACTCCTCAACAAGTGTTCGTAGACTTCATTCCTAAGCTCAGCCGGGAGCTCGAGGAAAGGAAAGTAGCTTCCCCTCCAGGGGTCCGCTGCTGGTGTTGGTTCGCTGGTGGCTCTGGAGCACTTCTACGGGGAGGTTATGGCCAGTTGATTTCCCATGATAAAATGATCCGCACTAACAAATCTTTCATATGCAAGTGCTTCCTCTTCATTACTCGAAGAGCAGCCGTCGTCCACTGATGAGAACTATTCCTCCGCGTCAGCTTCCGATCGGGCGCGTTTCGGTCCCATGATGAATGCGTGTCGATTGCAGTCGAGCTTTGTTGGGGAACGAGCAGGACGAAGGCAATGGTGCAGTGTCGCGATGAACCGCAATCGCGTCCTGGATGCCAAGACTAGACGAACCGCATGAAATATCGACCGAGGAACATGCGACCACTTCCCAACAAAGATGTCAAACATCACTTCTCTCCGGTCCATTATCCTTGAGCTCCCTCCCAGCTGTATTGAGTTCTGGCCTGCAAATCCTCGCTATGCCGTCGTGGGAACATACAATCTCGAGCGACCCGAGACCGATGGCGAAACCAACAACACCAACACAGAGAAGGCGAGCCAGCAGAGAAATGGCAGCCTGATATTGATTGACACAAATGGCGATGAAGTGTAAGATGTCTCCTTAGGAGACCTCGTATCTGACTCCAGCTTACGCCGACAGGAGAATCCTTCAAACATTACCCACACCATCTGCAATCCTAGATCTCCATTTTGCACCGGATTATCAGGATCCAATTGCCTTTGCCGTAGCAACTTCGACTGGTTCAATTTCTCTCTACCATCTCACAGATGCGGCAGCAACCACAGACAAAAGCACCCACCCGCAGATCGCCCACGTCAAGACCTACCAATTCTTCCCCTTCGACGTCTTGATCACTGCATTCTCCTGGCACCCCAAAGTACCAATCTTCGGCTTGTCTCTATCAACCGGCGAAATCAGCCTTGGGTCAATGAAAGAGCCCATGTCCAGCACTACCGTCTGCAGCCACGACCTGGAAGCCTGGACGCTTTCATTCTTACCGAACGGCTCAGGGGTGAATTCCGGAGGTGATGACAGCAAGTTGATCTTCTCGGAATTACAAGAGAATATTGACGAAGCCTTCTCAGAAGTCGAGCCCGTGTTCAAAGAACCGAGGCGTTTATCATGGAGCGATAAGAATATCCACGGTGCAGGCGTCACAGCCATTCTTCCGCTCATGGACGTTTCAGACGACCTTGTTCTGACTGGTAGCTACGACGACCATATTCGTCTAATCGAAGCGCCAGCTGTAGGAAGACGGCGAGTTCTCGCGGAAGCGAATCTTGAGGGTGGAGTGTGGCGGTTGAAGCGACTGGATTTCCACGACAAAAACTCCATCACACTGCTGGTCAGCTGCATGCATGCCGGCACCCGAATCGTGCGCTTATCCCGCAGCAACAGCGACGACTGGCAATTCGAGGTCCTCGCCAAGTTTGAAGAGCACAAGAGCATGAACTATGGAAGTGACTGCCGGCCCGCGGTAGGGGAGAACGGTTGCAGGACGTTTGTCACGACGAGTTTTTATGACCGGCTTTTGTGTCTATGGAAGTTCTGAAGTTCTGAGGGAATTGGTCGAGTCTAGATAGCAGTGTTGGATCTAGAGTGTGTCTTCGCACGCTACATATAGTGCCCTGAAGACGAATACGCGAACATGACCTCAACTACAGTCTACTCCTTTCCTTGATCTTCTTCTCCTTCTCCAGCACCTCCTCCACCTTCGCGAACTGATAATAAAAGTTCAAGCTCTCAGGGTTCGCCAACGTTCCACTAGGCTTGATGATGCGACCGGAGACAATCTGCTTCACGGGCAATTCCACCTTCTTCAAGTTCACCGTAGTCTGCACATCATTAGCAACCTCCGAACACACATCTCTCGCTCATATACATACCGGGATCTCCCAAGTCTGAAACACATACTTCGGCACATGTCTCCTACTCCTCTCCTCCGCAATCTTCCCCTTAATCCTCTCCACCAACCCCTCACTATACTCGTACCCCTCATTCATCTTTAAAAACAACATAACACTCTCATCCTGATCCTGCGGCCGCCGCTGCCCCACACAAATACTATCCTGGACTTCCGGGAAATGTGTCTCGATAACACTGTAGATATCGCTTGACCCAAACCGCACGCCAGAAGGATTCAACACGCCATCCGCACGGCCCAGAAACAGTATCTGCCCCGTGACAGGATGTCGCTGGATGAAATCACCATGTGTCCATACGCGCGGCGCGGCGTAGCGCGTGTAGTATGCGTTTTGATACTTCTCGCCAGTGGAGTCGGACCAGAAGAATACGGGTTGGTTGGGGAAACTGGCGGTGGCGACGAGTTCGCCTGGCTCGCCGTCTTGCACTGGTTTCCCGGTTTGGGATTCATCGAGGGTGGAGTCGTAGACTTCGATTTTGGTACCCAGACAGGGGCCCTGGCAGCCGCCTACGTAGACGGGGTCGAGTGGGTTCTCGATGCCGAAACAGCCTGCGAGATCGGTGCCCCCGGAGATGTTTTTTAAGTGCACGCTAGGCGGGAAGGCGGTGTCGTAGAACCATTCGAAGAGGGAGTCGGAGAGAACCATGCCGGTTGTCGTGACTGCGCGGAGAGAGGACAGATCGAGAAGCGTACGCGGGATTTTGGAGGCTTTTTGGAGTTCGTGGAGATAGCGCGGGGAGGTGCCGAAGTCGGTGACGCGTTGTTGGGAGACGATTTCGAGGAGGCTGGTCAGGGAAGGCATGAAGGGGGATCCGTCGTATAGGATTGAGCGGGCGCCGGCGAGCAGGGATTGGATGGATGCGAGGTACATTATCCAGCCGGTCTGCGTGTATTCAGTTGTGATCATATGAGTAGCAATGAGAGTGGCTTACGGTTGTGTATTGAAGAACGACGTTGTCGGGACTCCATTCCCGGTGTAGCAGGCCTTCTTTCGTGACGCTGATGAGGACGCCTCCCACGGAGTGCACGATGCATTTGGGGACTCCAGTTGTACCTGACGAGTAAACGATCAAGAACGGATCTCGGAATGCGACTCTTTCGAACCGCATCTCCTCGTCTACCTGCTCACTGGCAAGAAACTGTTCCAGTGTTGCAACGCCAGTCATGCCAGCCAGATCCGCAGGGTGACCGGGGAATCGCGGCTGCACGACCACTGCTTCGAACTCGGAGACGTCTTTCATGCCGGCCACAATCTCGCTGATCTTGCCTCGCAGATCGATCCTCTTTCCGTTGTACACGGCGGCGTCATCAACGAACACGTACTTCGGCCGGATCTGCAGCAAGCGCTCCAAGATACCTTTCGTCCCCATATCCGTCGAGGAGCTCGAAAACAGGCCTCCAAGAGAACAGATCGCCATGAAGCAGATGAATGTGTCGAAGCTTGTGCTCGCAACCACGGCGACCCGATCACCCTTCTTGACACCCTTGGCACGCAGCACATTCGCAAGCCGAGCAATACGATGACGAGCCTCGCCCCAGTTCATATGCCTAACTTCCGTATTCCCCTCCCTGATTTCCGTGAGGCAAACTTTGTCATCTTCCTTATTGACCGTAGTACGCTTAGTCCGGTCCCGAGGATCCGCAGTATACAGAATGTTCTCTGCGTAATTAAGATGGGTGCCTTGAAACCAGTGAGGGATTGTTTCCATGGGAGCCGAGGTGTCGACGACTTGGGTGTAGGACCCGGAGTGGATTAGATTGGCTTCGTCCCACATGAGGTCCCAGAAGTCGGTGCGTTGGGGGCCCACGCTCCAATTGTAGAGATCATTGAAAGTTTGCATCGAGAGGTTGTGCTTTTTATTGGCATCTTGCATGAACCTATACATGGCGGTTGATTTGGGGTCGGCATGTTCCCAGAGTTTCCGGGGTGTAGGGGAAGTTGTCATTGTGGACGTGAAAAGGCAGGGTCGTGAAGATCGATGGACGAGGGCAAGTTCCAGAACAAACTCTTTTCAGGAGCAGATTCAATCAGAGAGAGACTCTTGGAAAATACAAGAGACAAAGCCCTGTAAGAGATGGTCCGCAAGTCGGCGGTATGGGGTGCGATATATCTCGGTATCGAGGCTGACCCCCGCGCGGCAGATGGGGAATTGCCGAACCGCGCCTGCAGGTCAAAACCCACATCATGGTGATGATGATGGCTTCTCATATGCCGACAGTATCGCATCTGTAGTAATTTCGAGCCATCATTGGCTTGTCGCTTATACAATTTTTGTCAGCATGCTTGCTTGCCGTGCGGTGATAGAGGCGCCCTGCACGAGTGTATGAGGTCCCCAAGGGTTCTCGTGCGCCGAGGTGTTTGGAGGACAATGAGCTCGGCTTGTCGGTCGAGGTGCGTCATGGACGTTCCGGGCGACAGCTGGAGGATGCACCGGGGCCGATATAAGTAGAGCAGACGTCAGGACCCTGATCCGCCCCAAGGGCTTCGAGATAGGTGCTCATGCCGACCTTGGGTTCATGTCGCGCTTTTGGAGCATCTGGGTACAGGCGTTGAGTCGAATTGAGAACAGATAAGCCTTTCCTACAGGCACCTTCAATGGGGACATTGTACGAGTAAAACAAATCGAACGAAAACAAACAATCGTTGTTGTGGTTGCAGTTCCATCGTACTCGACACGTAGTCGCGATATTATTTGTAGGTAGACTATATTAATTCAAAAGCCGTTTTCTGATTGGCCAGTTCGCTTACCTAAACGGGATATCCGCGTGAAACCGGCAGCCGCAGCTCACCATCCATCCCTCAACATCACTCCAACAACATAGCTCTCTGCTGGCCACAAACGCAATGTCAGGCCCAATTGAGGCCGCAGCGCCACTGGACATGCTGGAATCGTCCGCCAGCAAGCTCTATGCCCACATCCACCCCGTCCTCCTCCTCTCCCTATACGCATTCCGATTCAACGCTATCGTCGCCGACCCCGTACCCGGCCTATCATGGACCCTCCTCTGGCTCTTCGTCCTCCAGGCTGCCTTTGCCCTGCTATGCCTCCCTCCGTACGTCGGCGGTACGGCGACGACAACGCGCGAGAAGAAAAAGCCCGGTGAAAAGCGGAAAAAGAACGCCCCAGGAGTCTTCGCACATATATGGTCCAATATCCTCGTACGCTACCCTACTCCTCGCCCTTTAAGTCCCACAGTCTGCTAATAACCCCCCAGCTCCTGTGCATGGCTCTTGTTCTCGCCGCCGTCATGATCGCCGCCCTCCAATTCGCTCTCATCCTGTTCGGCGCTCCTGTCACCGACCTCCGCACACACACGTTCCTCTGCGCTGCACACATGTCGGTCCTGATGGTTATACCGTTTGTATACGTCCATGGCATCACAATGACTCCGCTGTTCGAGGTTGTTTCGTTGCAGCGGCCCATCGATGAGGTGCAAGGCGCGATAATGGGGACTGTGGTGGGAGCTTGGGCTGGGGCGGCGCCCATTCCGCTTGACTGGTAAGCTGGAGCGACACCTCGTGACAGGGAGCGCATTGGCTGACACATGTAGGGATCGCGACTGGCAGAAATGGCCTATCACGGTAGTGACAGGAGCATACATTGGCTTCGTCCTCGGTCAGCTACTAGGCGGGACCGTATTGAAAGGAAAGAAAGTGAGTTTTGGTGCTTGAAAGATATTCCAAGTAAAGCGCAATTGCGCCTGTAACATTATGCTCAATCTATTGCATACATTTGAACAAGCCAGCTCACTTTCGGGTTTGCTTCACCTTCAGGCAGAAACCACAGGTACCCAAGCTCGAAGAAAAAAACAAAAGGGGTATTCGAAAACTATCATGAAACCAACTCTATATCCATATCCCCATATCCCCCTAAATCCCACTCGCCGGCCCCGCCCGTCCAATCGCCACATCCCTCCTCACCTCCTCGATATCCGCCCAATCCCTCGTCTGCACCTGCTGCTCCTCATGATCCGTCACCCTCTCCTCCCCATCATCCTTGTCTCCCGCCCCATCATATCTATCTCCACTCCCACTCCCACTCTCATCCTCCTCCTCATCGTCATCTTCAGAATCGTCGTCCGTAGCCCCAACATGCTCGGCCGAGTGTTTCGAAGTCTCAGCCCCCCTCTTCCCAAGCTCCGGCTTCTTCTTCCGCTCAAAGTCCTGCGCATGCGCATCTCGCAGCATATTACCCACGCGACTGAGCCCGCGCGTCAGCATACCGGAAGCAGGGCTCTCGCTGTCTGATGCTGTTCTGCGATGCGTCGTAGATCGTGTACGCTGGGGTCTTAGTTGCTCTTCCAATTCGGCACTTGACGCGAAAGTATGCGCGTGCGCTGGACGGCCTGGCGTGGGAGAGGGAGACGGGCGAGAAGAGCGCGCAGCCCCATCCTGTTGCGTCTGTACGCGTTGGGGTTCATGGTCTGCCAGTTGCGGATGGCGGCGATTCTGCCGTTCGTCTGCGATTTCCTGGGTTGTTTCTTCTTCGGCGGGAGTGGACAGATCGTATGGTAGTGGGACGTCGCGAGAGGCGCGGAACCGGCCGACATTGGTGCAGTGTTCGTTTTCCACGCGGAAGAGCGTCCACATGCCGCGACGACATACCTCGGATAGGGCGATGCAGAAGGAGGTTACGGCGGAATGCTGGAGTTGCAGGGGGACGACGGCGTAGGGGATCCAGTTGAAGCGCAGGATGGGGTCGATTATCATGGCTAGATAGTACGCCCAGACGCTCTTGTAGCCGAGTGTTGGGCGGAGAAACTTGTTCTGGGCGTATGGGTCACCCAGACTCCAGTCCATGACCACGTCCCATATACCTAGAGAAGTAAGCAATGTCGCTTAGCAAGGAAAAAAGGGCTCCTTACTGGTATATATGGAATTGATGATCGCGAACGTGATGAAAATCGCGCGATTGGTGTCGGTTCTTTGTATGCGATACGTACTAAGCGTCACATAGAACACGATCGTAGCCATGTATTTGCCACAGTTGACAAGGTGCGGGAAAACGTTTCGAGTATCGTAGTAACGGCGGATACACTGGAGCGATCTCCATACTCCAGGCAGAGCGGAGAAGAAGCCCATAAGACGGGAATGATTCGAGTTGCAAATGACAGGGTTCGCCCAGTCGGTATGGTAGAGACAGAAGAACAGGGAAATATTCTGACATGAACGTTAGTATCACATGGCGTGAGTACAGGGACTTGACTTACGCCCATCGCATATGTCAACGAGCAGAACATATCTCCCATGTAGAAGTCCCTGAACTCGACAGGGTAGATGCCTGCCAGAAGGAGACGCCACTGGAAAGATCAGCGCAGTCACAGAGGCGGATGTTTATTATCTCTTACCATTGAATAAAGCAACCACTGCCGGCTGCGAAAGTACAGGATCGGGAGCGGGAGCAACAGGATGGCTGCGGTGAGGGATATCAGTACGACGGGCCAGAAATGGTACATCTCCTCGCCGCCGACTTGTGTAAAGTTCAGCCACATGAACAACCCCAAGAGAAAGAAGTATAGACAAGGGAGCTTTTTGATGTCAGCGGAGCCTCGCAGGAAGACTTTGAGCTCTTACCTCAGACAGTTGCCTCCAGTCCAGGTGGTGGCGGGTATCGTACTCAAACACGAAAACATAATTAATCTTCGCTCTATGCCACACGCGGCAGGCCATGCAGAACAGCAAAAACAAGAAATTCATGAGGAAGTAACCAGCATATATCTGTATCGGATTAGTCCCATCCTGGCCGATTGCAACAGAAGACTAACCTGTAGGAGAAAACTTGTGGTCACCCTGAGACCTGGATCGCCGTCATCACTAGGTCTGAGTAACTCAGCTCCATACACGAGACCTTGGATCCCAAAGACCAAGCCGGCGGCCAGGAACAGGCCATTACGGAATGATGGTTCCGTGTAGTCGCCGGCCCTGGAAACCTTGACTCGTAGCTTTCCTATGGCCACTTTGTGATTGCCCTTCTCGAAATATCTTGCATACAGATCTTCTGTCGTCCTGATGTGGCCTTCGATCACATCGCTCTGCACGAACCATGCATGATTCACCTTCTCAGTCATATATCGCATCGAAGGCCGTGCATTGACAGTTTTATCGTACTTTTTGTTGATCTTCCGGAAAGCAGTGCGGTTCAGCAGCGCGTACGACTTGAGGAGCTCTAGGCCCCTGTAATACTCCTGCAAGGCAATCTTCAGCTTCTTCCTAGCGGTCTGGTAAGGTACGTCCGGGAGGTCAGGTCGTCGGACGAAGTCACGATGCGAGTCGGCGACCTTCTGAGGGACCAGAGTCGAGGGTGTGCCGAGCTCTGTCATGGCCTTAGTTGCTTTACCATATTTGCCAGACCTGACAGCGTCTAGTGCGGTATCGATCGGGTTGAGTAAGGCATGGTTCAAGAGCTGGCTTTTGGAGTTCGGACGGCTGTTCTCGTCTTCCGAACCGGAAGTATGATTGGGTTCTCCGTTGTTCATCAAAGCCTCCCTCGCAGCGGATGTCTTCTTTTCCTTTGCTTTGATTTTGGCAGCCTGTCGTGTTATGAGCTCATCGAGGCGGCGATCTCGCATTATGTGCAGCTGTTCGCGCAATACGTGTAGGCGCTCCGTAGCCTCTTCCTCTTTCATCTTGTAGAAAGCCTCGATCTTTTCCAGCTCCATATCCAAGAATTGAAAGAAGTCGGCTTGTCGCAGATCCAGGTCGCGGTATGCCTCCATTGGTACATCCCCGGGGCTCGGGGGTCCCGGCTTCTGGGCCATGGAGAAGACTCGTCTCAAAAGGGGTCGGGGTCCCTCGGAAACAGGCTCGTAAGGGCTCGAATTCACTCGCTTTGGGCTGAAAACGCTCCTGTATCTGAAAGGCAAAGAGTTCCCTTGACGTTCAGGTGCTGGCAAGTCGGCTCCATCGGCTATCGGGTCAGCAAGGCGGACGGATTTGGTCTTATGCACCGCCCGTGGAAGGTCCGTAGAGGAGTCCTGAAGCGGTGAAGGATTTTGAGGGTCCATAGCAGCCCCTGGTAGCTTCAAAGATGGTGGTGGCTTGCCAGCCTCGCTATTCGCATGCGCACGCTGGCTTGGCATTCCCCCGTCGATACTGCCATAACTCCTGACGCCCGCACGCGGGCTCTCATGGGCTGCCTGAAGAGGCTGCTCCTCTGCGCGGCTAGCTGGGTCAGGTCCGAGCGACGAGCGGCTTCCGGACAGCTTCGACTGCAGGCTGGTCTGACTGTTCTGGAGCGCAAGGGTGCGCAGCTCGGCGGACACTTCCAGGCGACTACGGTCCCTATTAAGATAGCTGTAGTGCGGCGCTGCATTGCTCGGCGAGGGAGTCAGGGTTGACAGGCCGCGACGGCGTAGGCGGGGGGTTTTATCGACATTTCGGAGGGCGCGCTGGATGCCCTTGACTTTCTTCTTTCCGAGCTTGTAGTCGAGGTACTTGAGGCGCCATTCGGGCACAAGGTCCCGATCGAGCTCTCTACGCAATGTCAGCTGGGAAGCTCAGCAGCGGGATTGCAAACGTACTTTGCGAACTTCATGGCTGGAGCGCAAACGTCTGGTCCAGTGCCCACGATGGCCGGCGAGCGGAGGGGCCGTGCACGGGGCCGAGATTTGGGTCTTTCCTGAATCGGCGTAGCCGTGCCTCGCACGTGGCACCCCTGTCAGCTCGATCGATTCGAGGTGTACGAAACGCAGATAGTGAACGTGTCAATTGTTCCTGCAGCAACGAAGGAAGCATGCAAAAAATTCTTCAAAAAGACTCCGCCAATGCGGCGCTTATATCGGTCCTCTATTGGGGCGAGGCTGGGCGACCGGCGCGTAAAGCACCAAGGGCAACTGCGCCCCAGTCGAGGACGCCTTGTGTATTTAAGTAATGAGAAATGAGTGGGATAACGATACAACGATGGAAGTAGAAACGGAAGGGTGAAGTTGGAGGTATCTCATATACTACGGCCGGTAGGGGAAGCTCCTGCTGCCAGTACTTTTACGCCAGAGTCCTCCTGCCGTGTTCCCATGCAGAGTAGATCTCACACAGACAGGTGCCGATGCAACGCCTGCATCAAGGCCAGACTGAGGGTCGCCCATGTTCGTGATGATCCCCAGTCCACTACCAACGCGGCCCTCGGATTTCAGCTGGGGGACCGTACGCATACGGATCATACATGGCCGCACCCTGCTGCTGTACATAATAATCGTTGTACATGCGCTCGGCGTTTTGTTGCGCCTGTCGCATCGTCGCCTCCCTGTTCAGCCATCCTTGTCCGTGTTCCTGAGCATACTTGTCGACTTCAGCGCCGGTGATGCCAGCGAGTAACGCTTTTGCGAATGTGTGCGAGACCGGCTTGCCTAGTGCCAGGGTAGTGGAATGTAATTTTCAGCAATGGCGGGCAGACGGACCCTCTCTACGCTGATGCTCTTCAAATTTCTTGAGACCTTCCATGGCTATGCCCCCAGCAAGCACTTCCTGGCCAAGGTGCCTGTGTTCGCGGCCGTCCATCTCGCGCATTTGTTCATGCGACCACTTCGATTCGCCTGTGCTGGTCAGATCCTCAGTTGGCGCCTTCGCCGTGCCTCTGCGTACCCAAACCGAACACCATGATTGTGATGCCTTGACGTTTGGAGGGAGTTGTTCAGAAGGCAAATGGACTTACTGTTCTGTGCTCTCTCTTTTTGCTATCTGGACTATCATGGACTTATATTACCGTCGAACATGTCAGTTGTGACATCAGTGCTGGTCTGGACTCCCTCTCCTCAAAGGACCGCGGCTGATCTACCGCTAATCGACTTGGCAAAAGCTTACCGCAATCGGCACCTATCGCTTCTCACCATCACCGTTTCCCATGTCTTCACCACCTGCACTCTGCCTATGTCATTTCAAGATTTTCTTTGTCAATTCCTGTGAGGCAAGCACCGCCAGAAAACGATAGCACTCCTGGGATACAGCGAATCCGTTTAGTGGCGGCAACATCACGTTGACATACTACACTATCATGCCCGGAAGACTGCCGACGGAGAATGACTTCCCTGACTCCATCAAGATCGGAATCGTCCCGCGTAAGCTCAATCGACCATAACCCTGGGATATTGACCAACTGACCACTGTAATAGCGCCCTCATTACAGCCCCCAACCAATGTTCTGATTCTCCTCCACGGTCTCGGCGATACTAACGCGTCTTTCACAAAACTGGGCCAGCAGTTGAATCTCCCCGAGACAGCATGTATAGCTGTGCAAGCGCCGAACCCGCTTCCCTTCGACCTTGGTGGCTTTCACTGGGGCGACGATCTCATATTTGACCAACAGACCGGTGTCATGGATTTTGATACCGGATTCAAGAAGTCCACACGTCTCATTCTTGACAGCGTGATAAGAGACAGTTTGATGTCGAAGTGCGGCTACAAAGCCCGCGAAATCATCATCTTTGGCTTTGCTCAAGGTGGCATGGTGGGTCTGCAAGCTGCGGCCGAGTTTGAAGACCAGGAGCTCGGTGGAGTCATTAGTATAGGAGGACCACTTTCGCTGACGGCACCCCCGAAGTCGCTGCAGAAGAAGACAAAGACGCCTATCTTGGTGTGCAGAAGCTCGAAAGGATCTGCAATCACAGATAGCGCCATGACGAGACTCAAAGATGCATTTGAGTTTGTGGAGATCAAGGAGTGGAAGAAGAACGGGGATGGGATGCCGAGCAATCGTGAAGAAATGCTACCGATAATGCGGTTCTTTGCAAGGAGGTTAAGAAGTACCAGAGGGGTGCCTGCAGGCAGCGTTGAGTTGACCTAGCATCCTGAGTTGTCGAATACAAATTTTTCTTGACAAGCCATCATTTTCAGGGTTCAGCTCTGTCTTTGACCCTTCACCTGGAAGCAGCGGGGTACCTGAATCGGATCGGATAAACCACCCGCCGGTGTTGCATCATAGCGCCTACCCTGTAGATGTATATCCGTCCCCGATGACCAAACAACACACCAAAGCCAGCCCTGGTGGAGCAACACCATCACATTTTAGCAATGGCTGTCACCAGGAACTCGCTACGCGGGTTCCTCGCCCAAGCAAGAAGTGCTTTGAGAACAGCCATCGACTCCCGGCAGCGAATTACAATTGTGATCGGCAATGAATCTGCAGGTACCTATGCCCCGATTCTGGTGCTGAAGGACCAAAAGCAAATGTTATACAGATCTCGATTCCATGACAAGCCCGGTTCTATTTGCATACGTGCAGTCGCTCTGTCCTCCGCGTAACGCCTTCACACCTATATACGTGCCTGTCATTAACATCCCCGCGTCCGACCTTGCACTACGGCCAGAGTTTTCACCCGTACTCCAGCGCGCCAATATCAATGCTGCACATCTCTTAACACTCGATGACCTGCCGGAGTTCTCGGTGATACAGGACAAGCTGCCCCCGGAGAACACCAAGTGGATTCTGATGGACCACAACGCGTTGCAAGGACCTTTGGGCAAGATGTACTCAGGCCGTGTCGGCGGCGTAATCGACCACCACGACGACGAGGGCACAGTCCCGGCGGACACGACGCCCGAGCCGCGGATAATTGAGAGGAGCGGAAGTTGCACAAGCTTGGTAACGGAGTACTGTCAGCAAAGATGGGACGTGGCGGCATTGTCTGCGCTTTCCTCTGGCGCCGCACACGGCCAGGGAGACAGCGTGTCCGAGGATGGCGCAACGAGGACGTTATGGGATGCACAAGTGGCCCAACTAGGGCTCGCAAGTATCTTGGTGGATACAGTCAACCTCGAGTCGGCGGACAAGACGACGGACCACGACAGCAAGGCGGTGAAGTACTTGGAACTCAAGATTATATCCTGCCCGCAGGTGGCGTCCGGGTACGATCGTGGCAGGTACTACAAGGAGATTGATGCTGCAAAGAGCGATTTCGGACACCTCAAGCTGCATGACATATTGCGGAAGGACTACAAACAGTGGACGGAGAATGGCGTGCATCTGGGCGTCAGCTCGGTGGTCAAGCCCTTGGATTTCCTCGTGCAGAAAGCTGGTAGCGAGCAGAACGGTCTGGGGGGAGAGGAAGCTCTCCTCGAGTCTCTTCGCAGCTTCGCCCAAGAGCGAAAGCTGAGCATGTATGCGCTCATGACGGCGTTCTCCACGTCAGCGAATCCTGCGTTTCAGCGTGAGCTGCTGGTATGGGGCATCAGTGGTGTCGGCATCTCAGGGGCGAAGAGGTTCGCCAGCCGTGCGCAAGAGGAGCTGGGACTGGAAGACTGGCACTTTGAAGGGGTGAAGCATCCGTGGCAAGCCCGAGGCGACGAGTGGTTGGGAGTGTGGAGGCAACGACAGGTGCAGCACAGCAGGAAACGTGTCGCGCCCCTACTCCGACAAGCGCTTATATGAGCGGCGCTGGCTTATGGGTGTTGAGCTGGCTGGCAGTCTGACAGGTAGTATCATGAGGTTGATATCAAGGCTTGGGCCATGCTACTCGACTGGCAGAAGGCGGATTGGACGATGCGTACACAGGCGGCCACGTCGCGTTATTATGGCGACTATGGCTCAGTATGGGACGGTGCTAAGGAAGCCCTTGGAGAGCACCGGGTCCCTGACTACTCGAGAAGGTAAACGAGAGCAGCGAGAGTGCAAGGGAAACAAGACGAGAAGTTTGTGGTGCGGGAAGATGCAAGATCAACGGTTGGGCACGATGGGGCATGGAAGGTTTCCCCAAGAGAGGTGCTTTCGACAGCGATCAGCACAGTGCGTGCGTACCGGCGGTGTAGTCCAACCCATGGACAGCTGAGGTCTGGTAGGCGGCAAAGGCAAGGACATATTGTTTTACGTCGACGGACGTGGATTTGCCAGGTGCAGGACGTGGTAGAAGCACAGTCCACTGGGTTTGGAAAGGCGTATATATACAGCTGGCGGTGGACGAGCTGTCATTGGGCTTGTGTGCAGCAGGACTTGGCGGATATGTGGTAATGCACGGTCACGGCGGAAACGTATGGCGGACGAACAGTTTCCTTACTGCATGTCTGGCAGGGCCGCGGGGCGGTTTCTGTGGGTTCCGTGGTTCTGTGGTCCTATGGACTTGCATATGCGCGACGCTCTCTTGGACCGACTGCCAACGCATCAATCTAAGCCAGGGGGTGGGGTGCCCGAGCGGAGATGGACTTCGGCTGGGCTTCAAGGCAGAGGAGGAGTCGTCGTCGTCGATTGTCGCCCTGAGAAGAGTGTTCCTGGTCGAGGTGCAGCAGGAGAACAAGAAAAGCTGCAGAAGAATATTTCCTCGTGCTGTGTCCGTTTTAGAGACCACCCTCAGGTGAAAGCCACACATGGGATGTGGGTGTCAAACGGCCCGGGCGAGTGGTGGCTGGGGCTCCAGGGCAGCGGGCCGGCGAATCAGGGGACGGTCCACTCTTGTGTGCTGGCCGCCATCTCTCGTCGCGGACAAGTCAGGACGCCGCAGACGTCCAAGCCGTCACGTTCCATCACATACAAACACGCTGCGTTCGCCGTGGCCGTGGAGGGTGACTGTGTGGCCTGGCTGGTGCAGGATTGCCGACAGGGTACATCCCGGACTCGAGTGGCATTCAGCCAATGGTGAGCCGTAGATGGCGGGCTTGGCCCTCGGTTGACCGGGGTCGTCCGCTATCGATAAGACACCTCGCGCGTGCCCCCCAGCTGCTGTTTCGCCAGTAGTAGTGATGGACAGCGACCTGGAATAGCTGGCTGGGCTGCTCTTTCTCCCTGCTGGTCGTTCTGCAGTTGCCAGCTCACTCTGCTTCTGCCCCAAGCCCGGTCCTGCTTTCCGCCGTCTGTTTCCCGCCCAGGGACATTCCCACCTGCACACTCCACCGTCTTCCTCCACTCCTACTACTCACCCCCGCGCCCAAGCAGCCTCCCGCCGCCCAGTGCAACCACAGCCCATCCGCACTCTCAACCTCGCCCCTCGCCCGCAAGTCATGCTTGTGTAGACAGAGTCAAAGCGCTCTGCATGGCGCAAAAGTCATGTCCCGAAGCCAACAACACCTCACCGCGACTCCCCCGCGTACGTGATAGTCCGTCCAACACTAACCTCCGGCCCGCTGCCAATCGCCGCTCTCCGCACATCGCGCAGCCTGTACGATGAGCTGGCACGCACTCACTGACTCTGCCAGCCCTCTCGCCCACCGTCACCCACGTCTCCAACGTCTCGTCGCGGACCCACACGCCGTCGCATACAACTGCGAGACATGACCCCCCGATAGACGGCCCCCCGAGGCCCTCCAGTCCGCCCAGGTCGAGCGACAACAAGACGCCCTCGTCGTCCTCGAAGCCTGCGCCCGCTATGGGAAGCCGACCTGGCGGCTCGCACGACAAGCTCCACGGCCATAATGACCTCCGCCCGCGCCCTCAGTTGCCTGCCTCCGCCTCGGCCCCTGCTGGTCGCCTCCCCCGCCTGCTCCCCGCGGACCTCTCCCAGTACACCGACGCCTACCTCCCCACGGCTGCCATCCCCACATCCTCGACCTCGCTCGCCGAGTTGGCACATCTGATCCGTCTGCAGAGCTACCAGGAGCAGCGCAAGGCCCACGCCCGCGTCCGCCTGCACCGATGGCTGGTTTCCAGCGCCCTGTCTGCCCGCCTGGTACATTGCGGAGAGTTGGCCCACCGTACTTTGGTTGACAATTTCAGATCAGACGATAAGAGGAGCTTCGCCGCTCTGTATAATGCCTTCAACGACGTGCGGAATTCGTGCGATGCCACTCGTCGCTATGCCCTCCTGGAGCCGGATCTGGATTTGGCCAAACCCAAAAGTCTCAAGCATGACAAGGTGCAATCCTTTTCCACCTTTATTAGCGAAGTCCCGACCAAGGTGGTCGATGATCTTTTGGCCTTTATATCCGAAGTCCGCACCAAGCCAGACTTTCTGGCTACGCGCATCATGAACCTTTCTCAGCAAGAGCTGGCCTCTTTGATGTCTTTCCGCCAGGCTTTGGACCCCATAGAATCTGTCATGGCCATGCAGGCTCGCGGCAAAGCCCTTGGGTCTGCTCAGAAGCCCAATCAAGGCTCTGGTCTTAGCCCGGTCGAGCGTCTCCTTTCGTTTCAGCGTCACGATCCGCTTTCCACTTTGGTCTACACTATATTTGCCAACTCGTCCGGACCCGACTCAGCCGAGGACCTGCGTCGTACCGATGTATTTGCTACCACCTGCGCAAAACTCATCATGGAGAACAAACAGGGAGACGGCAAGTTCATCAGAACCATCCTCGATGTCTGGGCAGGTATGCGAGAATGGCCTGGAAAAGCGAATCTGGAGTTGTATCTCATGCAAGTCCTACAGGATGGCCAGTTTCTGCTCGAAAAGGCAGAGGAACGCACAGGATCGCAACCCGTGCAGCGCAGCACCAAGGACACCATTGCAGCCGATGACTTCTTCGACAAGTCAGTCAAGCGCTTGTTCGAAGTTGTAGATGACGAGCCCAGCGCCGGAGGTATTCCAGAGGGCGTCCTGGAGATTGGCAACGCCATCATCCGAAAGTTTGATGAAGCGAAGCTTCGCAAAGGAGCCCAGAATTTCTTCGTTTCGCGCTACTTGTTCACCACCTTTCTTATGAATGCCATCATTCATCCGGAGGAACGTTTATTTTCTCTCTATTGCCTCCCTTGGCTAACTTGTTATAGACCCACGGCATCATGATGGGCTACCACATCAGTGAGCATGCCCGTCAGAAGATCCTCAAGGAGATTGCTATCCGCGCTCAGAAACTCGTGCTGGATATGACTTACAACTGGTATGACAATCCCACATTTGGGACCCTCTGAGACTCATCTCTTTCACAGGAAACAGCAGGTTCCTATCCTCCCGGAGATTCGCACTCACATTGAGAACATTCTTGCACGATTTAAGCCTACAAAGTCCCACGCAAAGCCTGTCCTCCTGCCGGCCAAAGCGATCACTTCCCCACGGGAGACCGTTGAAGTGCAGCCGTTCATTGTGGTATGCCCGTCCGATATCATCACACTTGTGCATACGCTGTTCCCAGAGCGCCGCCCACCCTCGAGCCATAACGAGAAAGATTCAATCCGCCGCACAGCGCTTGGTTCGTCTGCTTCTTCTCTTTCTGGAGTTTCTATCATGCCTTTCCGCCCGAATACCTCGTCCGCTGGCGACGCGAGCTCCATTCTCAGCGCCAGCGCTTCCTCCATCACTAGCGACACCATGTCGCAGAACCCACTACTGGAAACCATTCAACCCATCACCCTGCCTCTGCCGGAACCTTACTCGGAGAAGATTGCACCCACGGAGGCTTATGGTCGCGGCTTGAGAATGGCCTGCGCTGAGATGTCACGCATACTGGGCGTTGATGCCACCTCCGGATCGTGTCACCCTTGCGCTGAGCGCTGGGCAGTGCTGTACATCTCGCCGGACGGGAAACAGCTCAAGACGCGCATGCGCAAAGACTTTGACGACGAAGACGATCATGACGACGATTCTCCGGAGAACGACAGTAGCGACGATGACGGTCCTGCAGATAGAATTGACCTCGAAAACGACTATCACAGTCTGAAGGAGGCAATAGCGAAGCTTGTCGAAGAATACGAGATCCCGAAGGAGCTGGCCCCTGAGAGCGAATCCAAGAGCTTCAGTAACCGCACCTCGACGCACAGGCGAGGAGCGCGCAGTGGTGGTATCACGCGACAGCAAAGCGAGGGGTTGCTCGGGTCGAGAAATCCATACAACAACCAGAGCCAAAGCCAGTTGACGAGTCTCATAACGAGCCAGAGGAACGCCCCAATACGCCATCGTTCTCCTCAGCATCCGAGAAGCAATAGCAACCCCCAATCCCTGGACAAGCAGGAGAATGCTTCGGTGCTTGTGACTATGCTCGAGGCCGCCATGCAGCAGTGTCAAGCCCGCTCAGACTTTGTCAATGCGCACCTGTACTTCAAGACCCTGCAGACTCTCAAAAAACTTACGTCGCCATCACTGACGAAGAATGGATACGCGGCACTCCTCCATTACTTCTCTCGCGGTCCCCGCGACTCGCTTGGGAAGTCGGCAAACGCGATCGAGGAGTTTGAGGCGTGGTTCGTCTGGCTGAAGCAGTCGCAGGAGCGCCACGACGCAGTGGTCGAGGACATGATTCAGGCGTTCAAGAACCTGCGAGACAAGATGTGGTACATCACTGATGTGCGCAATTCTGCCAACTATGAGGAAGCGAAGAACGTCGCTGCCGCTCTGAAATTGATGGGCCAGCCCACGAAGACGCTCGATGGCAAGCCAATTCAGACGCCGCGTCCGCGCAACTACTCCAAGTCGTCCTCAAATAACTTTCTCTTGAAGACAGAAGCACAGGTGGTAGACATCATGGCCGCGCCTGCCGAGTTTGGAGGCCCAAACAAGCTCTCAGACGATCAGTCGGACATGACCATGAAGTGGCTTATTGACTACGGGGTTGAGAACTTCTGCAAGGGCGAAGAGCGCATCCACAGATTCTGCCTGGAGGTCGACAAGTGTGTCAACAAGCTTGTCGGCGATGGCATGATGGACTCGCCCGTGCTCTGGTCGAGCGAGCTCTATCGACGGGACAAGGAGATACTGGACAGCGGCCGCCAAAAGGGCGATCTGTTCTTGACTGGCGTCGGCACTCTGTCCATCGCTGGGGATGAGGAGTACGAGACACAGACACGAACAGCGCCCCGCAATCTGGACTTTGCACAGCGTCCCAGCCAGGGTAGTCTTCGCTCGGTCTCGCACCGTAATGGCTCCCAGCAGAGCTTCGATACCAGCCCTTGGGCGCGGGCCGGAGACACCAGTGACTACTATGCTGCCTCGAGCCCTGTGCTGTCCATCGACCCAACGGCCACATTCTGGTCGCCTTTCCAGACGCAGGCACAGTCGCCGACAAGCGCAACGAGCATCCGACCGCGCACAGCTTCCTCTTCAAAGGGGACGGTCATGCTCAAGCAGTCTGCGAGCGTCAATGAAGACAAGCGCAGGTTCTTGTTGGACCTGAAGCAGACTTTGACGGGCCTGCTGCTCAGCGATCTTGGGACGAACGTGTTTGGATCCGGCAGCGAGACAGATGCCTGGTTCCGTGGCGATCTAGGCGAGGACTGTCTCCAGCGCAGGGAAGACGAGGAGCGCCGCCGCAAGAGGCTGCAAGTGCGTCACCGCAGCATGCGGACACTGCGCAGTGCCGCACGCCAGGAGCATCGGAACGGCCCGCTTGACACGCTGGGACGTCCAGAGCGGAGCCAGGTTGCGCCTCCTGTAGCAACCCTTCAGCACGCTGCCACATCCGATGCGCATTTGTCTGCTGGTGAGCACTCATCCACCTCGAGTGACGCCACGTCTCGCTCCTCTGGCATGGCGGTTGCGAAGAAGGCGGGCCTGCTCGAGTTCCCGTACAATGTCGCCTTCCGCCGGCTGCTGAACAGGTTCGCGACCCATCCCAATCCGTTCTCCAAGCTCCACGCGCTGTACGAGCTGGAGCTGCTCATCGTCGCCTCGCTGTCATCGCGATCGAGTCGGCAATACAACAACCGTCGAGACACGCTCCCTGCGGTGCCACAGTCACCGACTCTGGGTGCCATGCCAGAGCTCAGCTCCCGGGAGCCCGCCACGCAGACGGCACGGGCGAACAACCTGGAGGAAGCCATTGCAAACTGCGAGGAGCGCCGCTCTCACACGATGAGCCAGGATCGCGGCAGCAACGCGTCCCCGCAGCCGCACCGCGCGGGCGCACGTTCACCGACCGGTCCTCCCAGCACCGATATGATCGTCGAGGTCATCCAAGGCCTCTTCCGCGACGCCGAGATCCGACCCAAGACACTTTTCCGAGACCTGCAATACATCGCCTCATTTGTGCCCGCGCAGATGCTCGACAAGACGGCGCGCGGCAAAGCCTTCTGGGACGTCAGTCTCGCCGCCCTCGGCCTCAAGCAAGACGTCTGCCGCATCATGGTGGAAATCGTCGACGACATCGTGGCCCAGAACGCCAAAGCGCGAGACCCAGTCTTCCAGCAGCAAGCCCAGCAAACCGCCGCCGCCGCAAGCCGTACATCCATGGACTCTGCATCCGCGGGCGGTGCATCCGGCACGCCCTCCGAAGTCTCATTCACCCCTCCGCCGCCAACGTCGCGGTACACGATGCAGGACGCGGCGCGCATGCTGCTCATCACGGCGAAAGAAGGCGACGCGGTTGCGGAGCGCGAGCTTGCGATCTTCTATCTCACGAGCCCGGAGCTCGTCCAGCGCACGATCCTGCCGCTGACGAAGCCGAGGGATGTGTTCAAGACGGAGTTGCTGAAGAGTGAGCGCAAGGCGAATATGGATCCGGCTAGGGGCGATCCGATGACGATGTGTGTTGCGCAGCATTGGATGGAGCAGAGTCGGAAGGGGGGAGATGTTTTGGCGACGAAGTATCTGAGGGCGAGGGTGGAGTTGGAGAGTATTTCGTAGATGGGTGGGTGGTCTTGGGGATGTGTAGAGTGAGATGTACAGAGACTGGGAAGACAATGATGGGAAGAGGGGGAGGATGGTGTTGTGATTTTGTTGTATACCCGCGTTGCGAATACCTATGTAGCGTTTTTCTTTCGGTAGGGGACTTTTTGGATGCATAGCGTGGTGTTGGGTCTTGGAATTAGGGATATAATGAATGGGATAGACGTGATAGGACCAGATCTTGGGGCTCACTGTGGTGTATATTAGTCGTGACAGAGTTGCACGCAGTTCAAAGCGCATTCCTCTAGTTGGCTGTTCAAGTCGTCGAAGTCGCATCCCATATAACGCTCGTCAGGCTCACCAATACCTCGCATTAAACTCCAACCCCTAAAACATACACAAGCATCTAACAGACATCAACCAGAAAGACAAAATAAGCCCCAACACCGACACACCCTCATCTAACCCCCCTTTCCCCTCTACCCCTCTTCTCCTTTTCCTCTTCTTTTCCTCGTCTCATCTACCCCTCCCCCATCCCCTTGACAGGATGCAGTACCACACCCCTAACACACATCCTACCCTCCTCCCTCTCCCCCTCAAACCCACTCCCCTTGACCACGCGTCCAGGCTCCCCCCACTCCTGCACCACCACCTCATGCCCCAACCACCGCTTATATATATTCCTCGCAAAAGAATCCGCAAAATACCAACTCCAGCCAAAGAAGTTATACTCGCGGTCGTGGTTATACGGACTATCTTGACCCTCTGTCCAACGCGCTTCGGATCCTGCGTCCTTTCCTTCAACATCGTTTCCAGCGGGTCCGCCGAGCTCATTGACGTCGTGCGCGTCGTCGAATATCGCCTTCGTGTATTCCGCCTCCCATACCCGATCCGTGAAAATCGGATGTGGGATTGCTACGCTCTTGCCGCCGTACATGAGCGCCACACTCGCCGGCCACATCTCTGCTTGCATACTCCTCCCCGCCCTATTCTCCGCGTCCATCCTCTCCAACAACCCCCGACTGAATCTTGCAACCGTGTTTATGAAAACACGACGCTCAATCCCCCCGAACTCCGGATGCGTAAACGCGTCTGCGTGCGGATCCGTAGGTGTAAACTGCGGCGCGACTCCAGGGACGAAATTCCAGATCTTGTCTTTATAAGACCAAGACGTGTTGCGGGGGTCCCAGATCGGGAGGAGTGTTATCAAATCCGCCGGTGTGCCGACGCCGTGCGTAAATGCGTCTGTTTCGATATTCCGCTCCGGTGCCGGATGAAGTGGATGTTGCTGTTGATCTGCGAGGTATGGACGTGATCCCCATACCGGATCCAGGGTACTCCCGTTGATTTCCGCGTGCGTGTTCGCAATGTACGCAGCGTATGACTCTCCGTGGACAGTGGGGAAGTAGAACCGCTTGTTGCGTTCATTGAGGTATTTTGTCGGTTGCGCAGTGGCCCACCCATCCAGCGTCGACAGGAAATGGTAGTGGTGGCCTATATATCGGGCATCCGTCTCCCAATTCCACACAAAGTCGAACTCCGGATTGTTTGCTGAAAACCATTGCAACACCATGAATTGCTGCCAGTATACCTGCCAATCGCCCACGCCCGGGTAGAGTTCCGGAAACAAGTTCTCGGACCAGAGGATCGAGATTGAGTGGAATTCAGATGGCACGTGGGTGTCGAGGAGGTGTTGTGCGATTGCCGGATCACTGATGTCGAGGGAGACGTCTTTGACGTGGACGAGGAGGTAGACAGAGTACTCGGACCCAGACTGCAGCGAGAGCTCGGAAATGAGACTGCGGATGGAGATGACGTCGTTGGGCGTGTAGGTGTAGCCGGTCCAGGTGCGGATCAGGAGGGCGGTGCGCGGGTGATATTCTTTCTCATCTTGCGTTGTTTCTTGCGATGACATGTCGCGTTGTGAGCCAGGCACTGAGACACCACCACCCGCATCTCCGCCGATTGCATGCAGATGATATCGACCGGAGTTCCGTGCAAAACACTCATCCTGTAGCGATCCCCAGTCCACGTTCTCCCAATCCACAGCCGCGGGCGGATCCCAGTTATGCACACTTCCCACCTCCTTGTCTGCTCCAAGCCCATACGCGCCGTATCGACCGTAGCGATCGAAACATACGCTATCGTTGAGGCCAACAATGTCGTAGCCACCGGCGTACGCTTCTGGGAAGGATTCAGGAACGGCGTTGTACACATAGACCTGGTCGTCGTTGCTGACATTAAGATTGACACCACGCGGACCGCGACAAGACACGTATGCACCTCTCCACTTCCTCTTATACGCCACGGAGTCGTAGTCGGGTAGCGGGTTGTAGACGCGCGGCGAGGAAGCGACGGCTTCGGGGAGCGTGTCGATAGTAGCATTAAAAATGCCATTATCCCTATTGATCATCAGCATCCATCCTTCTCTCCCTATCCCGATCAAGTCGACCCAAACCCTCTCACGCATGCGGGAAAACGGCGAAAACCTGCCGACACTTACAACGGAAAATACTCCCACCGGTTGGGATCATACTCCCTATCCACATAATCCTTGAACGGCGGCCAATGTCCCTCCCATGTCGGTCGCGGCCACTCGAGCATCTGTTTCATGTACGTCTTCCAATCCAAGACTCCGACTTCTTTCTTTCCAGCTTCTTTCTCCGCCTCGGTGAGTTCGATCTCACCATTCGTATCAATCCATTCCCACCACGACAAATTTCCCCTCTCTTCCTCAATCTGCTTCTGTTTCTGTTTCTGCTTCTTCCTCTGCGCCTCCCACTCTAACTCTTTCCCCTTCTCACTCTCCAACTGCTCCCCTACAGCGTCTTCACCAACCCCACCCACCGTGTCTTGAACACTATGTTCATGATTCCAATATCCATTCCCTCCCGCCCCGCCGCCAGGCGCATCAACACCACTACCTTCCCCAACCCCAAACCCCGCGCGCACCGCATCCCACATCCCGCCCACCCCCTTCCTCACACCATCCACACTCGGCCTTTGCTCCAACAGCACCATCGGCCCAATCATCCGTGTCCAAGGCGCTTGATGCAAAACAACGGCCATAAACCCGACGGCGACGAGGCAGAGGAGTGCGAGTTTGCGGGGGGAGCGGACGAGCATCTTGGTGCATGTGCTTTCTTTCTCGAGATATAGTGGAAAGAAAATAAGGAGCGAGGTCCGGTAATCACAAGGAGGATAAACGAACGGTCGGTTGTGGGTACGAGTTGTAGCGAGCGTGGAAGAATGCGTACTTGTAGGATGATAGGTAAACGATCGTATTGCAGGACTCGCTCGTCGAACGACTGCACGAGCCCCGCTTGAGAAACGGACGAAGATGGTTATCGTAAATGAGCGATAGTCAGAGGAGTAGCAAAGAGAACCAAGAAAGGGGCCAAGACAGAGAAAATCAAGCACCAAGAACAAAAGCTAGCACGTGCAAGAAGTGATTGGAGGACCAAACAGACACCAAGACGAGAGGAAAGGGTAACGTGGAAGAAAGAACATACACCAAGAACACATAGAGGCCTCACCTATCGCGCTATCCCGAGCTATTCCCAGCCATCACGGTTGCCGGTCGCGGTTATCTGGATTCAGTGCGCGATCGGTCACAGACGGAACAGCCGGGTCGCGGGAAGGATGCATCATCTAACAGGAAGGACCGGTTGCGATTGAACCGGTCGGTTGACTGTTGCACAGGTACTACTCTCATAGCTCGAGGCATCACAGCTGCAACCAGCCCGCACTTTCTATACTTGATTATCTTGATATCATTGAACTTGTGCATGCACTCACGATGCACTGTCATTTGTCTAGGGCGTGTGCCCACCTGCCATATGCGCCACCAACCGGTCCAGAAGCCCTGCTTTGACCCTTTAGAAGCCCCGTCGAGCAACTCCAACATTTAGAGCCACTTCTGCACCACGACGCCACCCCTCTTGAATTCAGCCATGTCACCGAGCACCTGTGCTTTGTCGGAGAGCTCCTTCGAGGGGAAGGTCGTCATGAGGGCGTAGGCACGCTGCTGGCTGTCCGGACGAGCAGCGTCGACGAACTTGTAGACGTCGCCAACGGTGTGCGTAGTATTGAAACGCGACTGCAGCCTGGTGCCGTCGCCGAGGCGAATCTGCAGCGTCACCACAGGGACCGAGGAGTCGATGTCCACCGAGGGTTGAGCAGGCGCGGAAGTCGAGGCTGCCGCCGTGTGCTGCGTTGCAGCCGGAGCCGGCGGGGGCGTCGACGTGACACCAGGTGTCGGGCTGCCCAAGCGTTGCCCGGAGCCCGCAAAGGGAACATACTTCTTCTTCGGCGCCTTGTAATCCTCATCCTCGTGCCTATGGAGCTCCACATCGACTGGCTGGCCCATTGCAACGTTCAACACATGATATGGTGCTCTTCCTGCGTTCATCATGGCCAATGCCTCCGCGTTCGCGGGGTCGTCAAAACGGTGGAGAGGTCCATCGTCAACAGAGAAGCCATTTCGCCAAAGGTGCAGTGCGCGACGGACAGGGGCCATCCGCTGGGGGACGTCGGCTTCAGGGTCAGGAATCATGCGGCTCGGGGCATCGTCGCCGCCCAACGTGACACCGGCCCCCCGAAAGTGGGACCGGGCGGGGGGCTCCCCGTCCTCATCGTCTCCGTCACGCGGTGTATTCCTGAGGAGATTAGAAACCAAATAGTTAGAAAGAAAGCGACTCACCGTCGAGCTTGTTCAATCATATTTCTGATGTGTTCCTGGGCGCTTCGAGGGCCAGCGTTCGGGTTCTGCACGGCAAGGCCGGACTTCTCACCACCTGTGAAGAAGTCGTGGTTCTTGTCCTTGTCGTCATCGTCGTCCTGTCCAGCACCAGCAGATTGCAGTTCTTTCAGAGTCCGGAGACCCCCCTGACGTTGTTGTTGTCGCGAGGCGGCACCGGGTTGGGAAGAAGAGGAGGAGGAGGAGGAAGCCTCTGGTGGCACATAGGCACCTCCAAGTGTTCGACCACCGCCCTGCTGCGGAACAGCTGGCGGCGGAGAAGGCGGAGAGTTCTGTTGCTCGTCGTCATCGGCCATTGGGCCTGCGTCGGGTCCGCCTGGGCCGGATCCGTCGAAGAAGAGGGATGCAGCCGTGGGTAAGTCGCCGTTCGCTGCGGTGAGGTACTGTTCTGCCTGGCACTTGTTAGCCAGGTACTCTTACACGCATGTAGGCGGCATATTACCTCGGAAGCCGAGAGACCAGTCAGACTGGAGAGCTGTGCAACGAGAGAGTCGCGGTCCTCTGGGGCGGAGGAAGACATGGCAGGTCGTAGAATGTAGAATGGAAGTTCGGTGGTGATGTAGTGATGTAGGTAAAGTAGAGCTAAGCTCCAGTGGCGGGGACACTTAGTGGCGGTGGGGCCCTTGTCGACTAGTCCGTGCACTCCAACCTTGACTTCACCTCACACGCAATCAGCTCTCAACCAAGGCAACACAATTGCGAATCTCAACTCTAAAACAACAAAACCGTCCTTCTCCCCGCAACCAGAACCCCGCAATGTCCTCCTCCCAGGAGCGCGACCCGCTCGCCTCCAGCGTCACCATGCCCTCCGACAGCGAAACATACTCCGCACACGCCTCCGAGCCGTCCCCGTCACCGCCCTCAGACTCGTCCTCGCCCTTGATCCTGTACAAGCCGCCCACGGTATGGGGACTGTTGCGCGGCGCTGTGATAAATCTGTTCTTGCCGTTTGTGAACGGCTTGATGCTGGGATTCGGAGAGCTGGTCGCAAATGAGGCTGCCTTTAGGCTAGGTTGGTCAGGGACAAAGGTATATATGGTGCATTGACCAAACGGGCACGTAGCTGACTAGGCCAGATATTCCCCACGCACCGGGGCGAGTCGAGACGGGTCGGCCCGGGTGTCGAGATGCGCGCGGATCCAGTTGAGAGGAGAAGAAGGGACGGACGCGAGTTGGACATGTACACTGCCTTGGAGTAGCATCTTCCTTTTCCAAAACCAGGCCGGTCTTACCGTTAAAGCTTTGAGAGCGCATCGAGGAGCGTCATTCGCATATGTATCAAGAGCCCCATCAAGCGACGATATCCAACGAAGCCAGGAGTGCATATATACGAGGCAGGGCAGGC
This sequence comes from Sporormia fimetaria CBS 119925, assembly GCA_010093795.1. Lineage (NCBI taxonomy): Eukaryota > Fungi > Ascomycota > Dothideomycetes > Pleosporales > Sporormiaceae > Sporormia > Sporormia fimetaria. Next base: position 23,973 of record MU006596.1, on the reverse strand, counting down.
GTCATGCGTGTCTGCCGCTAAACAGCCAATAAATTACACAAACAAGAATTTCCGACCAACTTTCACACCATCAACACCTATCGTACACGTCTTTGCATCTCCTACTTCTGCCTCAGCCGTCTCCGCGCTTCCCAATCCACCATCTTAGGCTGAGACACCGGCGTCGTCGTCCGCTTCGGCACCTTCCCCTGCGTCTTCTGTGCCTTGAGCTCATCTTCCGCCTTCTTCACATTCGCCATCAGAGTCTTCATGCGGCTAGCCACCATCGCCGGCTTGTAATTCCTCTGGAACCAATCAAGCTTCTTCAGGAACCCTGCAGGCGGCGTATCATAGTCGTGGTCCCGATCCTTGAGAGCCTTCTTCTTTGCCTGCAAGTGTTGCGGCAGCGACCCGCTGACATTGAGCCGCATGTTCTTCTCTGCCATGATCTTCTCCGGGTTCACGAAGACGCCGTCCTTGTACACCATATCGAGGGGGATATCGCCCTTGGCCACCTTTGTCCACAGCGCCGTTGCCTCGGGCGTCGGCAGCGGTGTCAGTCCTGTGCTTTGACGGAACTTTCTGCTCCGGAGCAAGCCTGCCGTGACACCACTGAGCGTCGTCGTGACGAAGAGGTACAACTGAATTGATCCTGGTTGCCATAATGAAATGCACGTGAAGATGATGGGCATGCCGTGTTGCATGAAGAGACGCACGTTTTCTCCCATGTTTTGATTCGAGGCGCCGGTCTCACCGCCCAGCTACATGCTTCGTCAGCTCGAAAATCGTACAAGGGCACGGCTACGTGTGTCGTTCGTCTCTCACCTTGAACAACAGCCACATGACTCCACCCGTAGCAATAGGGAGGATGTTCGTCGGATCCGAGATCGTCAAGTCGGGAAACCACAGGAACCCGCTCTGCTCCAACCCCGGGACCGGCAAGCTAGCCATGCCTCTCAAGCAACGGAAAGCTCCATATCCCATGCCTCCCTGCACAATGAGAGGCATGAATGACTTGAACGGCATGATGCCGATTTCCTTGTAGATGGCCCTTTGCTCCTTTTTGCACCGATCTAGCTCCATTTGGTCGCCACTCATCAGGGCTTTCCTCATTGACTCGTTGGTACCTTCCAACATGGGTTTGACAGCCGTCATCTTGGCCGCATTGTCGGATGCGTTGAACTGCAGCTTGAACATGGCGAACCGGATGAGCACAGCGGAGAGCACAATTGAGGCGCCCCATTCGTAGCCGGTCGTGAGATGTACGTGTTCGAGTATCCATTCGAACATGGCAGTCGGTCCCCAGCCGTAATCGAGGCCCATGGCCTTCAAATCGCCGACCTTTTCGACCGCATGCAGCGTGGAAGCAGCAGCATCCCCATCCACCAACACCTCGTCGATGATAGCTTCGACGCTGGTCGGGGCAGAGGGGTTCACTGCGGCGTGCTGCACGGGGCTGACGGCCTCAGCAGCTGTTGGCGCGACTTCCGGCATGGCCGTGGCAGACGTTGGCTCTGGAACAGCTTCGGCGGCCGGATGCTGTGCAGGGAAGTCGGTGGATTCGGTGGAGGGCGTGCTGGACCGACCCCAGCTCCACGGTGCGTACCAGGAAGCATACCGGACCGAGCTCGCGTGAGGCGCAAACGTGTTTCGTGACGAGACCGGACGAGTACTGAGAACTGTACGCTGCCGCACCGAGGAGAACTGTGCTCAGTGTCAGAAATGGAGAATCGCCATATCAGAGGCATGGGAGGCCATGGGAGGTGTGCGAGCACGGAAAGCAGATTGGTGGAATGCGCACCTGTCTAGAGGCACCCGAGCAGGAGCATGTGGGCGCATGCGCCAAACGCACCCGCAAGACGGGTTGTAGGCCTCTGCTGGGGATCATGGTTGCTGTCGAGCTGTGGTTGATGGCCGTCCCGACCAAAAAGTTCACGAACCACCCGCGCCAAGCTTCCGCGGGGAGCGGAACTCCGACGTCACGTGCGCAGTCAGTTCTCTACATATACACGCCTGGCCATGGACAAACGTCTCGCGCATGTTTCCGCAGTTCAAATGAGTTTCACCTCCAAGCTCGAGTGAAGTAATTATCGGGTTCACCTATAAGCACATTTCCGCCTAATAACCCATACCTCACAAAAGAAACCAAATACATTAGCAGCAGGTACCAAGGGCACCGAAGCTGCCTTATGCCCACCCAACCTTGGAACCGCAAAATCCCATCCCGTGGAGCTAAGTAAGTACACCTATCCATGACGCCCGGGAAGATGCAACAGAGAAAGGAAATCGACTGGTATCATAACAACGGTCCACCATATTCTATCCAGTAACCCCAAACATGTTTTTACTCCGCATACCCGCTGCTCTCCGTCACAGCAAGGGCCTCCTCAGCGTGGCCTCCGCCGTTATCCGCGACGTCGGGGAATATCTCTCCCCCGCTGCTTGAGCTTTTAAACACATCGTGCATGACACTAGTAGGGGCGTGACCTCCGGGTTCGAAAAGATTGGGATCGATCGCGTGCATCGGAGAAGTGGTGCCGCCGTTGGACGCTGCGTCTGGCGCGAAAGTGGGTGAGTTATCGAAGGCTGAAGCCGGTTGCGACGTGAAGTAGTCCTGCTCGGAGAATCGCTGGCGACTGCTCGGTGGCTCGCCTGGAGGCGTATGCGATGCTTCGTCAGTGCCATGTACCGCGCTTCCGTCGATGGACTGGCGGTGTTTGGACCCAGGGCCCTTCGTTTTTGGCGTCATCTGGGCAGCACTCGACATCTGACCCGGACTCGAGGCGGAGGCCATCTGGCTCATGAGTTGTTTTTGTTGCTTAGTCGGCCTGGGTTTGCGCGTAGAAAGCGACACGCTGATGAGCGGCGGCGGAGTGTCTGCCACACTGCGCAGTTTGTGCACTTCTTGCTTGAAGAAATTGAGTTCTTCCACGAGCAAAATATCCGCCCCTTCCAGTTTGCGGAGGAAGAAACGGTGCGAAGACAGCTCATCTGGGCCGGAGAGTACGGGATTGATGAACCTGCTGACGTGCTCGCGGAACCTGACTCCAGTGTCGATGATCGACTCAAGCGTCTCTTCCTCATCCGGCTGGAAGGGCAGATTTGGGATCTCGTCTTGCCATGCTTGGAGATCCTCCAATTTGGGCCGGGCGGCATCGCGAGGGATCTTAACCCGCCAATCGCAGATGGGACAGGTGTAGCCATCTTCTTCTCTATACTTCCCGCGAGGCAGCTTGAAGCATTTGCCATGATACCTATAGGAGGTCAGTGCCCACCATCTTCTTGCGGTTGCAAGTCCACTTACCACTCGAGGCACACGTCACATTCAATCATCGTACCTGCTTCTGGCCTCCGGCAAATACAGTAAGCTGGCCGGTTCTGTCCAGGGCCCGTATAGTCCCCGTTGGCCTCTGGCGAGTTGTCTCGGGACGCCGGCTCCACTGGGCCCTGAGGCTGTTCTGTGACGTCGAAGCAATACGTATTGCGTTCCTCCACCTGCTTCATATGTGCGTGCAGAATGTGAAGAGGAGCGTTGGCCTTTCCAAAGAGCTTCTTGCCACGCCTCATCCAGTCTTCATGAATCTTCTGTTGTTTTTCCAGGTCGATCGTGCCCGCAGGCTTGCTGTTAAGCGCGCTGAGGGCTTCCATGGCTTCCCGTACCTCCTTATACTTGGGCCGTTGGCGGAAATCGGGGTTCTTGCTGCGCTCGTATAGTGATATGATGAGATTCTGAGCATCCCGCTGCTTCTTCAGAATTGCCTCCACTTTGGCAAGCGTCTCAGGATTGACCGGAAGCGCACTCGCTTGTTTTGACAGCGCATCGAGCTGCTGATAATGGACGTTCTCGACAGACATGAGCTCCTTGGCCTTCGATTCCCAGAGCTCGCCTTGGGATTTCTTCTCCCTATAGAAGTGGATTTGGGGGTGATTGTCGGGCATCCCGAGGTCGAGGCCTTGCTGTATCAAGTCGGAGACCTCCTCAAGTGTAGTAGACTTCTTCTTGAGATCTACCGCCGTCTTGAGCCACTTGAGCTGCTGAACGACCTTGTCGAGAGACTCAATTTCCGGTATGTCGACATTGAAGCTACGCCCCTCCTCAAGAAGCTCATCTAGTCGAGGGACGCTCTGTGAACTCGGGCTGTCTCGCAGAGCAGCTTGCACTCTTTCTTGGTAGTCGGCGATGTCGTCAAATCGCTCTCGCAAAGCAACAAGCTCTGGACTGTCGAATGCAAGGTGGTCCGCCTTCTTTATGAGCTCTTGGAGGTTCTCAATTTTCCGATACTCCTTCTCTTTCTCGTCGGCATCCTGCGCTGAAGCGGCTGCCTTAGCTGCGCCCCTCCCACGCCCGACTCGCTCGTTTTTGCGTCGAACCTGTTGTTTGCGCGTAGTGTAATTCAGAGCTTCGTCGTTGAGCTCTGTGCACCTCTCCACGAATTCCTTGAGATCGTCAAGACCATCCAGGTCCCACTCGATCTTCTCGCCTTCAGTGAGGAGCGAACGTAACGCTTTCAACTGGGGGTCCGGCCCTTCACTGAGAAGGCTATCGAACTTTGCTCTCCAGGCTTCTGGTGCACAAGCTTTGTCTGCGACCTTCTGGACGAACGCCGTCAGAGCTGCGTCCGACAAGTGATAGACCAGTCGGTGCCCCTCGGATCCAAGATTTCGGTCCGGCTCCGGCAAGGAGCAGCATTCGAACGTTCCGGCATGGCGTAGGCACATGATCTTGTCGCTGCGCGCGCACACAAACCTAGAGAGGAAGGCGTAGCACTTGCAGTGTGTGCATATCAGTTCGTCCTCGCCACCTGCCGTGTCATCGGTCTCCAACTGGAGTGGGCATGCGTACTGCTCCCCTTCGCCAGTCCCGTCGATCTTACATTTGTGCTGTCCAGCGGCTTTGTGGCGCTCCAGAAAATCGGCTCGAACCCCAAGCTCCCGGTCACGCATTCGTTCCAGCGCTGGCGCCAACCATTTTGCTGTTTTAATGCTCATGTCTTTACGCATCGCAGCCGACAGAAGAAGTTCGTCGTGTGAGAAACACGGCTGCCGTCGGTAATCCTGCAACCGCTGTACTCCGAGCTCGCCGAATGGCTCCCAGTCGTGGGGCGCAAAGTTCACAGCTTCGTTGAAGTTGAAGCCGTGGTTGAAACCAGCGTGATATGCCTGGGGGAACGTGATGACAAACTCTCCCGCCCGTTGATCCAATGCAAAGACCCTTACTCCAGCTTTCTTTAGCTGCTCTGGAGTCAGCAACGTGACCAACTGGAACAAAAGATCAGGTTGAGTCTCAAACAGTTCGGGGACTGCCTCCCGCATCGCTTGTTCAAACTTCTCTGCATCATCTGCAGGGATACCGTACCAGGTTTTGGTGGCTCCAAAATGCTGGTAATTGGCCGAGTACGTGTAGTGATCTTCATTATGCCAGCAAAAGGTGGCGAAAACCATGCCAACATAGAGCCACGGCACCGTCATGCCGCTTATATCAGTCTTGATGTGACGGAAGAGCGACTCGGGGTGGTAAGGAAGAATGTTCAGGTTCCAAGGATCTACTGAGTATGGGTCCCTAGGGCTGCGTTCAATGGTAGGAAAGCCGCTACCATGCGTTGTCGAATGGACGTCCGCGCCATACTCGACCTCAACTGTCTCGGTCAGGCTTTCCACCAACCTCCAAAATTCTCGCTCTACGTCGTCTTCCGAGACGGGGCGCTTGCTGTTCGTGACAGGGTCGAAGGTCCTTTTATTGGCAAAGTGGCCTTCTTTGAAGTTGTTTGCCTTTTCTTGGAACTGCTTCAGCGAGTAAACAGCTCCTTCCTCAAAACCAAACTCCCCCGTGCCAACAAGACATTTCGGACAATGCCAGTCATACTCGGGTACGCCATCAATGGGCGGATCGAGGCAATATCCATGATAACCAGCATCGCAGCTGTCACAGAGAAGAATATTCGACGGGTCGTAATCTTGGCCACATGCCTCGCATCGATCACCCGGTCGCTCATCCGCAGATCGAACTGTTGGATTAGACGGCTGTGGCGTCGAGACACGAGGCTGGACCATGTGTGAGCCCGCCACCGTGGGTGCTGTCTCCTTCTTGGCCCTCTTGCTGCGCCTGTTGCTGCCCGTCGGGTCGGTCTCACTACTGACACCCATTTCCGTTTCCGGGGAGAGCGTACGCTTGAGCTGCTGCGATGAATGGCCGTTGGGGTGCGAAGTGGAGGTGAAAGTGGTGGGGCGCAAGTCCGGCGTGTTATGGGCTGACAGCATAGGACTCGTACCATTTCGAAGCGGAGTAGAGGCGTTTGAGTCTATGACATCCCGATGAAGGGCGCCAGGTGCATTGACAGGGGTAAACGAAGAGGGTCCAGAGTGAACAACGGGCGGCGGCGGAGGGTGTGTGTTGACTGCCGTGAAGCCTCCTGCGTTGACTGCTGTAAACCCATTGGGCTTATGCGGCGGACGAACGGTTTCGGGTGGAGGCGTAGCTGAGACTTCGCCATGGATCGAAGCATTGAGCGCTGCCGATGCCCTCGCGGCGGGGGAATCGAGTAAATTAGCAGCAGGCGTTCCATGAGTGGAGTTCTTGAGAGGCGACGGTGCAGGAGATGGAGTGAAAGGGCCACCATTCTCCATTTCGAGCAATTGGTGGACTCCCGGCTTGACAACTCGGAGATACTCCTCATATGGATACAACCATTTCTGGTAGGAGTTCTTGAGCGATGTTGACAGCGACGACATGATCTTGCCGCTGTAGCCAAGATCTCGCCCAATCTCAGCCCATTTCTTGCCTTTGCATACGCGCTCAAAGCCGCCCCTGGTTTCGACGGCTTTTTTGAGCTTATAAAGATCAAGTGGGCGCTTGTCCACACTCGGGAAGCGGGTCAGGTTGTGGCCGTGCTGTTTGTGGAATTTGGCAAGCTGGTCCAGGTAGTTCAGGTTGGCCCGGGTACCTGGATTTCAAGTTAGCTTTCTTGATATCCGTCTGTAGATCGTGACTCACCCCCTTCGATGGAGTTCAATTCCTGGCGTCGGGTCTTAAAGTGAAAGCGCTGCACCAAGTCAGCAATCCAGAATTTTGGATGGATTTGTCCATTCTCTCACCTCTGTGTCGACAGCGAACTTAGGGTTCCAGGTCGCCGGCGGGATGATCTTGGCAATGCCGTACTGAGCCGCCTCTTCCCGGATCCTGCCAATGTACTGTATCGGATCTCTGAAGTCTTCCTCGGTCGGGCGGTATGTGGGCGCCTCCTGCAGGTCGAACATGCGGTTGCGCTTCGGAGGGTCGATGTCGGATATGCCGGGACGTCTACGCTCCACGGTGTTCAAGTCCAGAGGAGCCGAGACACGAGCACTGAGAGGGATGGCGGGCGGATAGTTGGTTTGCGAGCCGTTTACTGAAGGTGCACCCGAGCCCATTCTCGACTTAGGTGCAGCGGTTGCGGTCGTGGCAGCGCTCTGGGTGGTGGGCGGCAGGGAAGCGGAGGATGAGATGCCGTTCGAGGTGGTCATGGCGGCCACATGGTCTCCGCTCCGTGCCATGAGAATGGATAGAGCAGTTTTCTTACCAGGCAATGATGGGTCGGCTACAGCTGGGGAGTCGTCTGGGGCGCTGTGGCTTCACGCTCGAACCGCAGCCAGGCATGAAGGCGGGCGTAGCGGGTAGACGGGGAGTCGAGGAGTCGAGTCTCGGAATAACGACGGAAAGGTGGGTCATGGGAATGCGCCCGAGCGCATGGCAGAGAAAGCGGGTGTCCGTAGAGATAGTGAAAGATTGGGTATGGGCTATGGGGGAATGTATGAGAAAGGAACAAGCGCAATGCGGTGGTGCTTACAGCCGGCATCGACACGCTAGCGAACTGCCCCGGTCCATGGGTCCATTATTCCAATTCCGCCATACCGGGGCCTCTATGTATGACCACCTATACCTATATGTAGCTTTCTGTAGTCTACAATCGATTTGCTCAGTGTATCAGCATACAATAGTATCCGTCCAAAGGCTCTGTCTACACTGCCTGAACGGGTCATCGCTCTCGGTGCGGTGGGCATTCGTGGCGCATTTCTCATGTCAGTTTTGCTGGGCACGCTAGGCGAATACAAGCATATATGCCAAGCCTTACGTCAGCAGCCCTGTGTATCCAACCCCAACGACACGCGATACACCTGGAAGATTGAGACCTCGACGAAGCATTATCATAATGCCCGCTATGTGTTGGGACTCAACTTGGGCATAATTCTGGCCTTCCTCATGCAAATCGCTCATTTTCGCTCATGGACACCTGCAGCATTCCTCGTCACAAGACAATCCGACACCTAGTACTTACATAGGTCGTGAGCCAAACCACTTTTACATTCTTTCAATGGCCGCCAGCACTCCTCCATTCCCACCTTTCTACTGCTGCTACCTACTGCGCTCGAAAACCCGGAAAAGTTTCTACATTGGCTCCACCCCAAATCCTGCCAGACGGCTCGCCCAGCACAATGGCCAGGGCAAGGGAGGAGCAAAGCGCACTGCGCTGGAGAGCAAGCGGCCCTGGGAGATGACCTGCATAGTCACTGGGTTTCCCTCGAGAGTGGCTGCATTGCAATTCGAATGGGCGTGGCAGAACACGCACGCCACTCGACATATTGAAGCCGAAGTCCGAGACGCACGTACGGGCGCTCTGCAGAGCAAGCCCAAGAAGGCGACCGCGGGCACACTGACGTCCTCTCCTCGTCGTCGAAGGGCTAGGCCGCCCATGTCTCTGGAAGCCCGCCTCAAGAACCTCAATCATCTACTTGGAGTCAATAGCTTCAAGAGATGGCCGCTCCAGATCCGCTTCTTCGCCCCGGACGTGCATGATCTGTGGCTCAAATATACCGCCTTAGTTCCACAAATGAAAGAGATTATCCAGGTCCAACTCACACCTGCCGACCCTCCTGCTGTTGCAGCCGTACCCTCTGAAGGGCAAGCCGTCTACGCCATCCCAGAGGTGATACGAGCCATCCCCGTGGCGTACGAAGACGCGAAACCCCACGTTGAGAAAGTACAACAACTTGTCGGAGAGGGAAAGTCGCCCTCCTGTGGCGTATGCCGCAAGCCAGTCGACATGTCTCGGTCCCTGGTATGCGTCTGCCCCGAAGACGCCTGCCACAGCTTTTCACACGTCGTATGTCTGTCCAAGGCCTTCCTGCGCGAGGAAGGGGACTACTCAGCAATCATACCGACAAGAGGAACCTGTCCTGGCTGTCAGAAATCCATCGAATGGACAACACTCATGCGAGAGCTTATCTTGAGAACTCGAGGTCAAGCGGAGATCGAGACCATGATGAAGCCAAAGCGGAAGGTCAAAGCCAAAACCGCACCTGTTGAGGAAGCAGTCCCTGAAGATGACTTGGGAGAAGCGGATGCTGCCCTCGACGAGACATGGATGCAGGATGTAGAGGACGAAGACGAAGAGTTCCCTCACATCGAAAAGGTCCTCAAGAAGAAGGGCAAAGGGCTGAAAACGCGCGTATTCGACCAGTTGAAGACTCCACAAAAACCATACTCTCTACACTACCACCCCCCCACAACTCGCAAATCTCCTCCCTCCCTATCAACCCTCTCAACAACCCCCCTAACAACCCCCAACACAACCCCCGCAACCTCCTCAACACTCCTTGCCGCATCAACCCGCACCAAATCCTCCCCCTCTGCTCTCTCCATTAAACCCCCAAACAACCCCCGCACTTTCCTCTGCATGTCCTCTTTCTCGTACCTCTCCTCTCCATACCCACCTCGTTTCGCAGCCGCCTCAGGATCGATATCGAGAAACACGCAGACGTCTGGCCGCGGCAGCCCTTCCTCGGGACGGCGGGCCCAGGCGAGTGAGAGCGCGGGGTTTTGCTTCGCGGCGGAGTAGACGCAGCCGGAGTAGTAGTAGCGGTCTACTATAAGGGTGGTTCCGGAATTGATGGTTGTGCGGATGGTTGAGCTGGATGTTTGAGCATGTTGTGACAGGGGAAGAAGGGGAGTTGGTAGTGGTAAGTGACAAGGGGACAGCAGGTGGTTATTAGCCATAATGGGGAGGCATATCACATACCTTAATTCCCACCTATTCGCCGAAAACAGCAAATGTATCACGTGGTCCTCCAACTCGTACTCTGCACCGCCGGATAGATAATCGCCGATCATGCGGCCTATGGGCGTTGTCCTATCTGCGCTCGAAATCGTCAGCAGATTACATTCTAGTATTTATGCCGAATCGAATACAGCAACTTGAACCAAACAAGGCAACCTTCAAACACAGACGATATGAACTATCAACAATAACCCCCGGGGCCGCAAAGAGGGGAAACCACGTGCACCCAGGTCCTGCTCTGTCTGCTACACACGGTTGATCATTCTACATACCAGGGAATCGCAAACATTGCACCTGCATCCCTTCTTTTCGCAATGCATCCGCTAAGAGCTGCACTTGTGTTGATTTTCCGGACCGGTCGAGACCTTCGAAGACGATGAGTTTACCGCGGGGCATTTTTGATGGCGTGCTGTGAAGGGTAGCGGACGTGTGAGGCGCAATTGAGGTGGAAATGGAAAGATGAATGGATGTATATTGTTGTTGGAGGCTTGGAATGGGGCACTGTTTATATGTTGGGATGTAAAGAGGATGTAGATTGGGGAACATCCAACCTTGGATGGTGTGAAAGAGCTAGTCGAAGGGGGTTAGTGTGCCAAGCCTTTAGAAGACGGAGCGCCCTTGAGTACGCCTAGTGTAACCAACCAAGGACACCACTATGTCACGTGGATCTCCCACTGACTAATCAGTGCCCTGTCTTTATCTTTCCGCTCCACATCTCAAGTCCAGAGAACAGAACAACACACAATTCAACAACTTCATACTATCTTCCTCACTTCGTGACCACATTTGCTTACACCTAGGTATGAAAAGAAGACGGCTGCAAAGGTAGCATCACTTTCCAATGATGTTAGTGCCCGTAGAGGTCTGATTACGTTACAGGTATCCTTTGGTTTGAGAGGTTAAGAAGCATAACTTTTGCAGTGGTGTAAGGTGTGCCCGTAGAAATCTGGTTACGGTCAATTCAGCCTGGTGTATAATAGTCCCAAAGTTTAGGAAACACATCTGAAGCAGCCTTCGCGGAGAAATAGGAAGCCGGGAAGGTGGGAAGACCCAGATACCGTGCTGACCCCAGGAGCCCCTGATGACAGGCTCTTGCCACATAGCCACTCCAACTCCAGTCAAACCCGAAGTCTCAGTCAACTGTGCTTCACACCATCAGCATCGCTGCAACGTCGATTTCTGAATCTTCGTCCACGTCAAAGTCCTCATCTCCTTCTTCATCATCCTGAGAGCCATCTTCATCTTCATCTTCATCAGAATTAGAATCGACATGGATAGGAACGCTCGGCCTTTCCTTAGGCCAGTTGACGACAAGGCGGGACGCCAATTCCTCCAACACCCCTTGCAAGCTATTTATATTCTTGTATTCCACACGCGGGTCGCACTTAGACCATTCCTCTTCGGTTGGCACTTCTTTGTCATTGTCGTCATCGTCATTCCTCATTGAATTCGGGTAGTCCGTCGGTTGCAAAGCCGGGGGTTTGAAACCGACGTGGATTGACGCCAGAGATCGATTGGGCTCAGCCACGCATTGTTTTACCATGCCGACCATCAGCTCTTTTAGCTGTAACCTAGGGATTTGGGCCAGACTCCAAAAAAAGAATCGCCAGTGCATCGGTCGGGGACCCGTCAAGTTCCCGCCGAGGGGCACCAGTTGAACTCTCCATAGACTAAGTCCTTCCAATGAAGAGGCATACTTTTCCACCACAGCACACAGTGCGTGCCATTCTACGTCCAGACTGCCAAGATCGAGCTTCCTCAGATGGGGAAGCAGAATAGGTGGCGGAAGGTACGAGACCGTGGCCGTGGTCGTGGCCGCGCCCGTGTCCGTCGTGTTCTGATCCGGCATCCTAGAGAACCACTGCAAGAAGCTGTCAGTCTCAGCCGCCTGGTACGGACGGAAGTTGAGACGCAGGTGGGTGAGATTCGACAAGCGACCAAGGAACTTGCGGAGGTTCAATCCGTAGCATGCATGTGGCTGGTAGGTTTGGTGATAGGTGTTTTGACCCACATCCTCCCGCAGATTCACCTTGAGGTCAAGTGACTGGAGTTGCTGTAGAACCGGTTGGATTATCGGCTCGACAAAGTCGGGGATATGCAGGTCAGGCCCCATGTTGTATGAATGCACCGTGCGGAAGATCGCCTCGATCGCGCGAGGACTGCTGTTCGCTTTCCCCAAAGCGTAGAGAAGGATCTGCAAGTAGCGAGGGTAGAAACTCGCTCCATTGTCGGTTCGGCAACGTGTGTCCAAGTAAAAACCCGTCTCGGTCCGGATCGTTGTCAGGCCATAGCTGTGCCACCCGGTCCCGTCCCTTTTGCGACCAGCCGCACTGTAATCGCGCAGCCCAACTGCCTGCAGATTCTCGAGGTTCTTAAAGGCTTCCGTGAGCAGCTCCCGATCCATTCCTGTGTTCAAGAGAAAGACTTGGTCGTTATAACCGTCACGGTACCTGTCAAGTTTCTCTCGCTGTGTACTGTCCCCTGGTTGAGCGGCGAAAAGCTCCATCCCCAAGATGACATGTGTGAGCCTTTTCTTGAACGTAGGGTGCTTGGAAATATCAACCAGGGTCTTCAGACTGAAGTGGGTGAGCATGAACTGCCTTTTCGTGAAGAATTCTTTCGTGAAGTCCGCAAAAAGCTGGCTTTCGACGTGCTTGCAGGTCAAGCGAAGTGATCCGTACTCTGAGGTAGATAGATGAGAGGCAACCATGCATATTAGCTCCATCGGAAGGGAGGTAAGAGTGGAGGGAGCCATGATGCGTCCCTGTGTACTGGCACTGCTGGAGTGTGCGCACGACGTCCTCTCCGACTGGCAGGTAATTACTGAGGGGAAATGGCCTCCTCAATTCTCAAGGTGAGAAGGGTGTGTTTGGAAGGTTAGTCGTTGGTCGGTACTGCTTTACTCTCGGGCTCAAGAGCCTTATGAGAGAGGACTGGATGATAGCTCAGGTGTAGCCGGAGCTCTAGGTCTGCTGTACCGTACGATGAGGCACGCGGAAGTGCTGGTCGAGATTGAAGACCAAGAGTGCTGTCATCCATATGAGTATTTGAAGATGTAAACAGGAAGTATAACTATTTCCAAAAGTATCCAATTCAATGTCACGAGCCGGTCAAGAGAACGCAAGGGCAAACTCACCTTTGAAGCGACAGATAGACTGGCGGAGACTGAGAGCCTTGATGATCGAGACTGTCAGTGCTTTCGGGCAGGATATGGGTGGTACATATAGGCATATAAAACTTCAATCAAGTCACACCGCATTCTGAGGGTGATGCTCAGAGCCGGGGTTGTCAAGGCAGCAGCACGTGCTAGCGCGTTGGAGCTAAGCCACTCGGGACTAGCGCAACGGTTGCCTGAACATCATACGTGAAGCACGCCGCGTCTGCCTCACCTGGCCTTGGAGGTTAAATAATAAATGGTCTGGAGTTTCCATTGTTGACCATCTCGCCTTCTTCTGTTCCGCTCAACGATACCACTCTCACCGCATCTTCCCTATGGCGCCTGCAAGGAAGAGTTCCCAGAAGGGGGCTGCGTCTACCACTCCACCCCTGCAGGGATGCATGATCGCCATATCAGGAACGTTTCCGGGTACAACTCAGGCTAGCATCCAAGCACGGATCGAAAATCTCGGAGCGACTTTCAAGAAGACTGCTAGTTCGGACACCAACATTATGATCGCAACCCCGAAAGATTTCGAGAAGGTGACTGCGAAAGTGAAAGCCGCACTTGCGAACGACATCCCCATCGTCACAATCGACTGGCTCGAGGAGTGCGAGACCTCAACCTCAAAATCAGATGAGAAGCCTTACCTTCTCACCTCGACCACAGCTGCCATGCCTGTGCAGACAAGTACCAAGCGACCCCGGTCTCCTTCTCCACCAGCATCGCCTCCGCAGGCGGCTTCGAGAGGCCACAAGCGAAAGCGGTCACCATCTGTCCCCAGAGTTGGCGACGGGAAGAACGCAAAGAATGCGATGATCGAGGTGCCATTGGACGAGTATTGCCCCAACAGTACGTATCATGTGCATATCGGCGATGACGGCACCATCTACGATGCCTCGCTCAACCAGACGAACGCATCCCGCAACAATAACAAGTTCTATCGCATACAGGTCAGCTCTCTCACTTGACCGTGAGACTCTGCGCTAATGGTTCAGCTCATTACCGACTCTTCCAATCGGGACTTCCAGACTTGGACTCGTTGGGGCCGTGTCGGCGAGCGCGGCCAAAATGCCATGCTGGGCGCCGGTACTCTCTCCGATGCAATCAAACAGTTCGAAAGCAAATTCAAGAGCAAGTCAGGGTTGAAGTGGGCCAATCGAGGAGACGCACCGAAGCCAGGGTCGTATGCCTATGTTGAGAGAAGCTACAATGTCGATTCCGAGGACGAGGAAGATGATGGCGGCAAGCCGGGTACTCAGGTCGGCAGCCAACGCCCTGCGATCAAAAGCACTCTGTCTGGTCCCGTCCGCGACCTTATGGGGTTGATCTTCAATAAAGAGTACTTCGCCAGAACGATGACCGACCTCAACTATGACGCCAACAAACTTCCACTTGGGAAGCTCAGTACAGCCACCATCAACCGCGGCTTTCAGGCTCTGAAAGACCTGGCTGCCTTGCTCGACGACCCTGATCTGGCCCAGGGCTACGGAACGTCGTATGGAGATGCTGTCGAGCAGCTTTCAAACACCTACTATTCCCTCATTCCGCATGCCTTTGGCCGCAATCACCCTCCTGTCATACAGAGCACAGATCTTCTTAAGAGGGAGATTGAGCTCCTCGAGAGCTTGGGAGACATGAAGGAGGCGGCTGCCTTGATGAAGAGCTCGCTCAAAGGTGACGATGGGGCGGACCCTCTCGACCGCCAGTTCCAGGGCTTGGGCATTCAGGAAATGGCAGCTGTGGACCGCAAGAGCACCGAATTCTCCGAACTCCATGACTACCTGAACAACAGCAAAGGATCCACCCACAACGTCCAATACAGAGTGCAAGACATCTTTCGAGTCAAGCGTAAGGGCGAGTTCGAACGTTTCGACCAGAGTCCGTACGGCAAGGATGGCAAAACGCATAGTAACCGCCGTCTTTTGTGGCATGGGTCCCGCGTCACCAACTTCGGAGGCATTCTCGGCCAAGGTCTTCGTATTGCCCCGCCTGAGGCGCCGGTATCCGGTTACATGTTCGGCAAAGGTATTTACCTCGCTGACATGTCTTCCAAGTCGGCCAACTACTGCTGCTCGTACAGCTCGGGTGGTACCGCCCTTCTTCTCTTGTGCGAGGCTGAGCTTGGGTCTCCAATGCAGGAGCTGGTCAACGCAGAGTACAATGCTGGAACGAACGCCAAAGCGAAGGGTATGATCAGCACCTGGGGGCAGGGCTCCATAGGGCCTAGTAAGTGGAAGGATGCAGGTTGTGTGAACTCAGACCTTTCCGGTGTGATGATGGTAAGTTCGAGATACCCCTTACGTTGAAGACGTACCCTAACAAGACCACAGCCAGATATGTCAGTGCCACCAGGCAATACGGGCGTCACGGGCGCAAGCCTGTACTACAACGAGTACATCGTCTACGATATCGCCCAGGTTCGCATCCGGTACCTCTTCCGCGTGAAGATGTAAGAAGCAGATGCCAATCGAAGGCAAGTCCCCCTCTATTACCCCGGCCACGGTGGAAATCGTCTGCTAGGAGACGCTCAGCACTCATGAGGCCGATGGCTGGTGGGTCCGTGAAATATGATTTTGAATGTCTGCGGGCGTTTCAGCAGCTCCATCGTGGAAGAGCTCAAAAGTTCTTTTCGCTTCCTGTGGAGGCCAGTCATGCTTCCTTCAGGTAGGAGTTTCGAGTTTACGGTTACCTTCAGCTCGATTATGTAGTTCAAATTCACGTCATCTTCTCGAGTGTTTGCAAACCATGCGATGCTCAACGATGACTTCGACCTCTGCATTTAGGTCTTCCAGCTGAATGCATAGCAATCAGGTCTGAGCAGCTTGTCAAGTAGTTCCGCCTGCGAGGAGAGCGATAGTAAACTTCTGCCGGAAGCGGGTTGTCAGTCTCAGAAAGTTGTTAAGGTGTTCGTTAGTGATTCTGAGGAAGTGCGCATCACTCCGCGACCCCCGGGCTGTGTTGGCCTGTGCGTCATCACCCCCGGTCAGCTGCTTTCGCGACTGAGCTGTGTTTCGTCCTCCACCAAGGTACCAGAACTTCGGTCAACATCACAAAGCATGTCTACAATAACCTTCACCGCTTCTCAAAGCTCGTACCCGTGCGCAAATTTCTCCGCACCACCCTTCAATTACTGACTATAGACAGGCCCACGCTTCCCAAAGACTTCAACGCAAACCAGCCTAAGACCGTTCGCCTATATCCCCTGAGCAACTACACCTTTGGAACGAAAGATGGACAGCCGGAAGAGGACCCCTCTGTTCTGGCGCGACTGAAGAGGTTAGAGGAGCATTACAATGAGCACGGGATGCGAAGAACATGTGAAGGCATCTTGGTATGCCACGAGCACAGTCACCCTCACATCCTGATGCTGCAGATCGCAAACGCATTCTTCAAGTTGTATGGCGGTCCCAGATCCTGTGTGCTCCCAGTTCTGACGCTCAGCAGACCGGGCGACTACCTTCGTGCCGAAGACGACGAAATCGAAGGCTTCAAAGCGAGACTCGATGAACGCCTCGCACCCGTCGGCACACAGTTCAGCGGCGAGGGAGTCAACGATGGATGGGTCATTGGCGATACACTTGCGCAGTGGTGGCGACCCAACTTCGAGACCTTCATGTATCCGTACATTCCTCCGCACGTTACGCGACCGAAAGAGTGCAAGAAGCTCTATCTCATACAATTGCCCAGGAGCAGTACGTGCTACGCCGCCAACATAACACCAGATGCTAATATCAAACTAGAAGTGTTGAGCGTTCCTAAGAACATGAAGCTCCTAGCCGTGCCCTTGTTCGAACTTTACGACAACTCCGCACGTTACGGCCCACAGCTTTCCGCAATCCCTCACCTACTCTCGCGTTACAACTTCGAATTTGTGGACGAGAACGGCCAGGTCGTGGCCATGACGCCGGGCGGTGGTGGGCCGCTGAAAGGTCCTCGTCCGCAAACCAAGGTGTTGGCAGGTGGTGAGGACGTCCAAATGGAGCAGAACGGTGATGGCACAGGCGCGTCTTCATGAAAGGTTGACAGGGGTGATGTCGCCTTCAACTTTGGGTTCACCCTGCTCGTACAGGGGACCATGCCTTCTCGAGATTAACGAATGTTACGTAGCCGAGGCGTTAGTATACGGCGAGGCGTTGGGAGTTACAGAGGGCGGCAGTCAAGTGGGATGCTCTACGCATTGAGCACAACCATTAAAGCTTCTTTGGCAGTACTTGACAGTTATTGACGATCCAAAATGAAATAAAGTAGATCCTTCATATTCGACCCGAAGTTCAAATGTTGGTAAAGTGACGAATTGTCGGACGACATTTATGGGTGGCCCAAGCTCCTTCGTTAACTCCGAGGTACAGTAACAGCAACCCTTGAGCACCCCGCCGAGTCGGACATCACATCACTCTCAAACCACCATGTGATAGAACAAACAACACCACAACACGACATCATGCTCCTCCTCGGTCTCACAGGCTCCATCGCCACGGGGAAGTCGACCGTCTCCTCCATCCTCTCCAAAGCACCATACTCGCTCCCTATCATCGATGCGGACCTCATCGCCCGCCAAGTCGTGGAGCCAGGCACGGCAGGTTACAACGCCATAGTCCGCTACTTTGCGCCCACAACGCCCGATCTCCTTCTCCTAGAGGCAGGTCCCAAAGGGCGACCATTAAACCGGCCTGCTCTCGGCCGGCGAGTTTTCGGGCATGGCGAGGAGCGCGAGAGAGACAGAAAGGTGCTCAATGGCATTGTGCATCCTGCAGTACGGAAGGAGATGTACAGGCAGATGGTGTGGGCATATCTCAAGGGCAACTGGGCTGTCGTTCTCGACGTCCCGCTGCTCTTCGAGAGCGGCTGGGAGCGCTACTGCGGGACCATCCTTGTCGTGGGTGTCTCTGATCCGGCCATCCAGATTCAACGACTGCGCGCCCGCGACCCACACTTGACGGAGGAAGACGCACGGAATAGAGTGATCAGCCAGGGAGATATCAGGGAGAAGGCTAAGCGGTGCGAGCGCAGAGGTACTGGCCGGGGTGTGGTTGTGTGGAATGATGGGAATAGGGAGGAGCTGACGCACAATCTGGAGACGGTGATGCGCGATATTCGGTCGAGGAGTCCGCGATGGTGGAGCTTCTTGCTCTGGGTCTGTCCGCCTCTGGCGGCTGTGGCGGGCCTTATGAGCTGGTATAAGATGCGAAAGGTGCAGTTGAGCTGGGAGGAGGAGAAGCGGAAGGAGAAGGCGAGGCTGTAGCCTATAGGCAAGAGCGACTGATTTTAGCATTGCCATTGCCAAGCCATGAATACCCTCCGATATCAATCAACCTATCCAACCAAAGGCTACCTGACCTCGACATTACCCCGTGTAATTGTTTTGCACTCGTCTCCTCAGCGGGGTTGTCACCCCCTCCTCACTGGCTGCTTTCACTACATGACTGTGCACTGCCGCCACCCGTACTTGACCAACGCTGCGCGACCCATTCCACTCACCGAACCATCCCACCCACTTTGCCCTCATCTGACCACCACCATGAGCGACGACAGCATTGACTCCGGCTCTTACATGGACGACGGGTTCGACATCGAGAAGCGCATGCCTGACGGTACCGGCGTCGATATAACCAGCTGGGCCCAGGGGTTCCGCGACGACACAGCGACAGCAGCCGACACATGGAGCTACATGGACGACGGAGCGGATCTCGTGAGACAAAAGACGCCGGGCTTTGGCAGCGTAGTGTCTCATTACTATGAACCCAAGCAGCGGCACAATCAAGACGTGGCTTACCATCCCGACGTTCACCGCGCCGTCTCACGCCAGATCACGAACACTCTGGCAAGCATGCGGGTGTTGAAGGACGTGAAAGTGGTGGAGAAGAAGTCAGAGCAGGAGGAAAAGGCGGAGACGAAAGAGAAAGGAGATGAGGTGCTGCCTGGTGCGGTGAAGATGAGACTGCCTCGCCCCCCACCGAACTTCATCATACGTGGGTCAGATGGACATGTTGTGGTTGTGGACAGTGCCGATGACGATGTTATCGACTCGCGCCCACCGCCGGGACTCGAGGGACGCCTTAAGGACTGGGTTGAAGGAGCCGAGAATGAGAAAGATAAGGCCGAAGCCAAAGGAGATAAGAAGAGTGGGACAAAATCTCAGGGCCAAAAGCAGTCACAGCATCAGCCCCAACAGAAGCCAAAGAAAGGGAAGGGCTCAAGCAAAGAACCCTCGGAGAAGCACAAGAAACAGGCAAAGAAGGAAGAGAAGAAGGAGGCTGAACCAGAGGCCTTGTTGCCAGACTTGTTCATGAGCGGTGGGCTGGGACTCCCAAGTCCGCCCCCATCTGTGCAGTTGGAGAAGAAGGGCGAAGGGGAGAATCAAGCTGAACCAGAGCCTTTCTTACCCGATCTCTTTATGACTGGCGGCCTTGGGTTTCTCAGCCCATCGCCCTCTATCAGGTCTGGAAAGAAGGCAAGCGAGACGAAGTCCAACTATTGTGCGCCCACAGTGATCACGGCGCCTGGTACGCCGGCCAATGGAAGATGTGAGTATCTCAATGGCTACGACGAGCCGTACGAGACATATTGCAATGCTAATTGGGGCGGGATTCCCATTCGTGTAGTGAATTACAGGCTTCCTTGGTAGATGGTCATCTATATCTGCATACATACCTACATGCATTCTTGATACGAATGTGGAGGACAAGGTTGCACCAGGGCTTTTCCTGTGCGTTGGACGGGCAGCTTAGGAGGCATTTGTGTCTGTGACCAAGCACAGGAAATGGTGAGGTTTGAGCTGAGCAGCAATTCAACAAGTAAAACCGAACACGGTCTGCATCAGAGCTTACTCGAGTGCAGTTTGCTTCAGCGAAGAGCTTCCAGCAGGGTGAAACGAAAGACAAGGCGACTCGGAATTGATTGAGTGGTTGTGCGGATGTCCGCAGGCGCTGCAGGAGCGTGAACGAGAGTTCAACTTTCGCACCGCGTGCGCGTTCCGTGGCGCGGTTTGGGCCAACGGGAGCCAGTCTTTGGTGGTGCATAGATTGGCGTCGGGGGTACAGAAACAGGGACAGAGAGTGGAACGCGCCATGCAGAGGACGCGATGTCCGCGGCCCGCTAAACCTCATGCAGCCACGCGTCGAGTCCCGTACCCCTCCAAAACCCGCACAGCTCCAGCTCCACCGCCGTGTCTGCTTCTCTCTCCAGCCTTGCCACCCAACCTCTTACCTCTCATCATCCATTGTCTATGTATTGCTCATAATTCTTCCTCTCGTTTATTACCTTACGCTCATTGCCCACGAAAGCCAGCGTCTGGTTGCTGGGACGACTAACACGTCACGCTATTCGAGGGACTACAACAACACGAGCTCACACCTTTCTTCAGCTCTAAGGACCACTGTGCCGCACACACTCGCAACAACCTCCTTACATCATGGCCCTGTTCACCCGCCAGCCCTTCGCCGAGATTGGCACTCCGAGACTTCAAGCTCTCAGCAGCTCCAAGAACAGGCAAAATGGTAAACAAACACACTGCCTGTTGTCTGAGCCATCATTGAATGATTCGATCTAGCTATCCCCATCTTTTCCGAATTTACATCACCCCCCAAGCCTCCAACACAGAATTCGGCACGAAAGCGCCGCGCTCCCGACGTTTACGAGGACAATGACGAAAACACGGATCCATCTATCTTCAACTCTCCTTCCAAGAAGTCAAAGACGGCTGAGGGCCCTCTGAAGCCCTCTCAATTCTCTATTGTTTTCCCCTCCAAGCCCACCACCACATTTTTGGGCACTCCACCCTCAATTCCGTCTGTGCGGAAGGCCCTCTCCTCGCCAAAGCCTGCAACCACCGATTCTACGCCCATTTCCCTCAGCCGGGGCTCTCCCAAGCACAAGCGAGTTGGTCTGCTCTCCAAGCGTCGTGCATCCAGCTCTCCCTACAGGCGCGTGGATCCTCCCACGTCACTCGGCAGCCCCGGTCTACCCTTCTCTATTGATGCCGCACTTAAAGGAAGCATCCCGGACTACACTCCCAAGCCCCAAACGCCCGCTCCTAGCCATGCATCCACCCTGGAAGACTCCATGCCGAAGTCGTGGTTCTTCGACATCCATGAGGATACACCGGAGCAGGAAGCAGCCAACCTGATGGAGCACTCTGCATCCATCCTGGATATCAGCTCGGATGACGACAGCGACACCAAGTGGAGGAACGGGGAGCTCGAACGCGGGAAAGAGAATATTCCGCCTCCGGATTATGTGCCTCTGCTGACGGCTTCGCGTGCCCCTGCTTCGGACGCCCTTGATACCGAGGAACACGTGGCGCAACCCAAGCATGTGAAGCTCCCGCGTCTCCGAAATATTGCTCAGGATGCTATGGACGAAGATCGCAGGCCGTTGGGTGACCTGCCCGCGTCTGAATTCTACGGGGAGGGCCTGGATGCCAATTCGTATGTCACCGTGGACGCTGGCATTGACAGGCCTTCGTCTCTTTCGAGAGAATGTGACTTGGGCACAGACGCATCCGAGGAGAAGACAGCTGAAGCGACACTGATCGAGGACGAAAGGAACGCCGTCGAGGCGGAGACGAACAAGGCCCAACCGATCATCAACCACGTTGACGTCGACGTCAGCAGTGCCTGCACAAGTCCGTCTTCCGGACCCTCTCAAGCGGAGAATCCTGCCCCACTGGAAGTAGTGGCTCCCTTGTCAGAGCCCACGTCCGAAGAACATACTGTCTCGGCAAGCGCTTGAGCTCCGGGAATGCTCACACTCTGTATCTCCCGCACACTGTCGTCACCTTGACCGCTGCTCCGAGCTCTCCATCTTATGAGCCCACCCCTCCAGGCGCACCACACCATGACGAAGCAGACCTACCCGAACTCACGCACCTGCCACATTCGGATGAGCTCTGCTTAATCAGTTGTCCCCACTACCCAGACAGGAGCCTTCCTTCGCTCGCGAACAGGCTCCTTCCTCTGGATAGGAAGGTGGGCTGGCTGAGGAGACAACTCATCGCTCGTGGTTCGGAACGTCATTTTGCAAGGCTCTGGTAACTCTGCCCGCGCCATGTGGCTGCTCCAGAGGAGTTGCGGAGAGCATCGGATGCCATTGTTGCTTTCAAGCGTGCAATGTTGGTGTCTCGTCGGCCACTGCGCGAGCGCTGTGTGCGCCATAGAACCAACTCTGTCGGATCGTCTGTTTGCCGTTCGGTCTGTGACCGTGTAATGTTTGCGTTCGATATGCGTTAATGCGTTATGTTGTATGTCTGTTACGGACGGGATATACCTATTAGGCTGGAACCAGGAGTTCGCTGCCCTTTGCCGCTTTTGTTCGTTTGGTCTTGCGGGATCGTTTGGGTAGTATAGCGTTGTTTTGGCTTCGGCTTGTTCTACGCTTGTTTTCGAAATGAGATTCTTGACTCTTTGGCTTCTTCTTGTGCGTACTGCTTCCCGTAACACGAGTCTCTATCGTGCGCAATTATCATCCCGTCTCCTCGCGCCGTCTCTGCCCTACTAATATAATATCCGTCCTCCCTTGAGAGCTTTACCTTCACACATATCGAACTTATAATGCTAAACACGCTATGCAGACCCCAAAGAACAGCTTCCGAAGCAGAAATTGACTTTAAAAGTGGCTTCTTACGCACGCATGAGTGCAAAGAAGTCTAGCTCGAGGATTTAGAACGGGGGGTACCTATTAAATCTCAGAAAACAATGCTTAGTTAATTCAACGTCTATTGCAAGCAAATTGGTAATGCTTTTCAGACAGCGATCGCTCAGGCAAAGTTCGAAGCGACCGCCACAACCTACCCAATGGGGAGCTCACTTATGAGCAGTTCGTCACTGTCCCGAGAGCGCCGAATTGACCACATACCTACGAAGGACGCTTGGAGACCAAACTGGAGCGGATATAGCGAGGTAGGAACAGACGCAAATGAATGAGTCCCTTTGTACGGAGCTGATTATGCGTTCCTCGAAAGTGAAGGGCACATGCTCGAAGAATATCAGGGCCGAAACCGACAATGAGGACAGGGGACAAAATTCGGAGGATAGCGATGAGACCGAAGAGCATAGCGAGAGTAGCGAAAGTGGAAGCAAAATCGAAGGAGGGGATCGTGTCGTCGTTGTTACTTCTTCAAATGGTTAGAAGAGCGGCAGAAGGCGGAATTGAGGATGGTCCATGTTCCAAGTTGACAAGCTCCACTTCTGCAACAGTCAAGAAAGTTCGCATATGTATTGGCGCTTTAGAAACCGTCTTCAATACCTACCTGCTTCTCAGCTTCGTGCCTCTCATCGTCAAACTTCCAAAACCAGCCGTGCGTCACGCTGTCCTCCTCCCGACACTCTTTGGTATCCCACGGTTTGGGCGCCAAGATGTAATGAACGTTCTTCACTTCCTTGTCTCTCCAAATCTGGTCATGGACGCCCTTCCAGCGCAATGTTTTCAGAGCATTGTAGACATACGGCAGTGCTACCCAGCGCCCACGGAACAGATCAGAGGGAAGTGACTAGTCAGCGAAAGCATAATTTGCTGTCTGTGGCTTCTTCAAGGCTGCTTCAATAAGTCCGTAGACCGCTTTGCTGGGATTGACGACATGGAGGCCCCCATTCATGTATCGTAGTCCCGTGGTGCTGTGAAGGTCCAGCGGGTATGGAAGTACCGTGTATGGATCTCGGTTGGTTCTCGGGGATGAGCGTCAGGGTTCCTTGCACGGGTGGTGATATCAAGACAGTAAAGAGTAGACTTTCTGAAAAGGATATCGTG
>MU006595.1:241194-256619 GCA_010093795.1 Sporormia fimetaria CBS 119925 | reverse complement strand
GAGAGCACTGAGAGCACCCTGCATGAAGTTGCTCTGTAGCTTCCCTCGCTTAGCTGAGAGCGACCCTGGTCCGGTGGAGCCTAGCCTTAGGTCGTAACACCTGCATGAAGTTGCTCTGTAGCTTCCCTCGCTTAGCTGAGAGCGACCCTGGTCCGGTGGAGCCTAGCCTTAGGTCGTAACACCAGGATCAAACGTTGGCTCGATCGTTGGATGGTTGGTGTCTGTGTCAAGATGTCGCGTTTGCCCTCATCATTGTATCCTTGAACAACAAGTCGTGACTTTTCGTACGGGGCCATGGTCTTGCCTTTAACTTCACGTACCATGCGTGACTTGAAGATTCGGTACCCGCTGTGGATGACTGGATCAAACAGCTCAAAGCTGAATACTCCACGGCCTACCAGATCCTCAATCTCTTTCTGGTCGGATGCTTCGAACGGAGCACCAGGGGTGTTAATCACGCCGTCATTGCGTAGCTTGACGGCAAGGGCATAGTCGTCTTCCTCTTTCTTGGACAAGTACTGGACCTTCGGTTTGTTCTTAGATCCACGGGGGCGGCCTCGTCTGCGCGGCTGAGGCGTTTGTCCAATTTCCGCCGTGAGAAAAGTGTCCATTCGCTGGTCAACAAAGTGGAGGTAGTATTCCTCTGCGCGAATATCGAGGATACGTGGAAAAACTGCGTGGAATTGACTGGGCCGAATGTCTGCATGGTAACAGATGCTGTAGGAGATCTTTAATTTGCCGTCCAAAAGATCATACGGCTTTCCGGTGTATTTCTTGTCTCGGTCCCACATTTTCACAAAGACATTGATAGTAGCTGGGTCTAGCCTCTCATTGTCGAACTCGATTAGGGGAACAGCCTTGTATGGGTCCATCTCGCCCGACGGTTCGATGGGGGGGACACTCGGCCCCTTTGGGCGTTGTGGGTATACCGGTGTGAATCCACGGTGACGGTTGAAGTTGTTGTACGTTGATGTCGGTTGAGTTGACTGCCGTTGGGAATCCGGGTGCAATGTGTGCTCGATGGTGTTTGTAGAGATGTTTCCAGGCCGTTGTTCTTGCTCTTGCTGTTGGCCAAACTCTTGATCTCTTGCTGTTGCATGGTTTTGAGTCCAGGAATTTCGGTTGGTTGTCCTAGCCTCTGTGGGTTGTACTGATCCCCTGATGTGTTGTCCTTGGATCTTGTGCTCCTGTTGGCGCCTGTATGCCACGGATCGCTGATCGAAGCTATGTTCCGCCAACTGCTCATCTGGCCATCGTTGGTAATCATCCATCTCCGTCAAGTTGGTCAATGCTTCAACTGGTGGCATGTTGAGACTGCCAGTGAACACGCCTTTGAATCGAAGAATTCGCTTGAGCTCTCTTGCGTATATCTCATTGGCGCGTTTGAACATTAGTTCATTCCACCCTTGGAAATCATGGCGAAAATCCCAAAAGAGCTCTTCGTCCGCTGCAAGCCCGTTTGTATAATCATCGATCCTCCGAGCAACGTATGTTGTTGCCGCAATAGGGTCGATGTCATTGTTAGGGGCTTCAATATTGTTGTCCCACAGCTTTGGATCAACGAAGCGCCAATCTTTTCTCTTGATGTTTGTCTCATCTAAACACTGCTCGAGCGTGAGTGTCAAGTTTGAGCGTTCGCTGCTGTTGTCGCTTGCTTGAGTGACCATTTCGTTCTTGATTGTTGTCTGATGTAGTCGTTGCGTGGGTTAGAGATGCGTAAAGGCCTTGGAGGTGTCGGAAGCCTTGAGTAGAGGGGTTTTGGAGTCCTTGGGGAGGCGGAGGAGTCCGTGGGAGGGGTGTAGAGTTGCTGGGATATAGAGCGGGTACACGGGTTAAACAGCCAGGAGGGATTGGGCGTGTCTTGAATCGAGTGCGTCTTGGAAGGCACTTGTACAGCGAAAACGGTCGGCCTCGTAAAAGTGTCCGGAGGCGCCTGAGTTTGCCAACAGTGTGCTTAGCACAAATAGCTTGTCTTGAAGGGTGCGTCTTGGAACGCGCTGATACAGCAAAAACGGTCGGCCTCGTAAAAGTGTCCGGAGGCGCCTGAGTTGGCCAACAGTGTGCTTAGCACAGATAGCTTCGCCGCTGATATGAGAAGTCCAGGGAACGCGCTGAGCTGAGAATCTGTCTCTTCGTCCTAACTGTCTGTGACTGCAAGCCGTGCAATCACTGATCAGTGTCGGTTCGGCATTGTACGATCGTACGGGTGATAACAACAGTAAACTCTTTTGGATTGCTGCTGGTATGAAGAAGAGAAGAAGGTACAGGATGCGTGCAGTGACACCAGGTGCGGGGTTGCCAAGCATGCATGGGCTGTCAAGCATCCCGTGTTTCCAATCACTCCTTCCTATTATACCCACAAGAGTAGCCTTTTAATCTATTCTACTATTCTTTGTAGTAGAATCTAGGGCGAAATAGGACTCCTTAAAAGAATTGCAATAAATTTAGCTACAAGGCCTAGATATCTAACATGCTTCTTACCCTTTGCTGCGGAACCGAGCTAATGTTGTCAACATCTAAATTCTGTCCAGTAAGCTGCGTCTCTACCGTCCTTGCACTCGCGGTGTCGCTGCCCGCTCCGCTGTGTGCTGCATCCAACCCCCTTGAATACAAGTCCGAAGACGAAGGGCTCTGATCTCTAAACGGATCCTCAGGAGGCCGACTTCGCGACCGGTTCCGTACCGACATATCTCCCAGCTCAATATGCGTGGTGACGGACCGCCCTGGAAGCCGGTTCGATCGACCGCCTGCACCTTCTCTCGTCATCTCCTTCAGCCTCTGCTCATTTGTCTGATAGCGGGCCACCCAGTTCCTGCTCCACCAGTGGGGCTTATGAACGATGCCGAGTTCCTGGTCGTGCATTTGGCCGAGCGCTCGCCGTTGTTCGATGATGCGTTTGTCTTCGTTTTCTTCGAGGAAACCTGCGATTTCGAAAACAATAATAATGAGCAAGACGGGCGCATAGCCGAGACCGAACGGCCACACGATGTTTACGCCATCTTGGAAAATGCTCAAGTCCCATAGCCATGCACTTGCAAGGCCGTATCCAAGCCTGATGGCGAGCAAGATGAGTGACACGATAATCTTGACCGGGCAGTCACGGACGAAGGCGCTGACGGTACGAATGCCCACAACACGGGGCTTGTAGCACTTCAGTGAGTGATACAGCGAGAAGCAGATGACGAAGTAGGCCATGACTGCCAGCACTGCTCCTGCTTTCTCTCGGTTGCCCGTAGCAGCTGGTCTGGCAACGTGCTCTTTCTGCCAGGGGGTGTTTTGCTTCTGCAGAGGGGTCCAAGAACGGGGAATAGTCATGAAGAAGTTCATCCAGGCAAAGAGGTAGAATACCAGAGGCAGCCAGAACTCGGTCTTGGACCGTCGATCGTCCTGTCGAAGAGAGAAGGGCTCGCGGTCGACAATTTGTCTCTCCTGCCACGAACCCCTGTGGATGTGAGCATAGTCGTACTTGGAGCTTCAGCAGATACGCACCAGTGTCTGACACATTCCCAGACCATGGCCAGAGCGCCAGGCACCATCAAGATGAAGAAAAAACTCTGAAGGATAATGGGAATCTGCTGCAGGTAGTACCGGTCCACGTCCAGGCCAGTGAAGGTGCTGATCATGGCGCATGCAGCAACAAAGCACATCCAATACCATTGCCACCGCCGGCCCACGACCCTGAACCTCTTGTCTTCACGCACATACAATTTGCCGTGCTTGCGCAGATTCAGCAGGGTGAATATGATGCTGAGGCCGAAGAGCGAGCCCACGATAGCGCTGGCCGTTCCGCGTGCGCCGATGGAATAATACGGCACATAGCAGGTGGTTGCATTGATCCAGCTGCCGTTGCTAAACATATGCGGCTTGAAGTTATCGAAGATGAGGTAGCACTTAGTGTCGTTAGAGATGGTGTTATTTGAGTACACGGCGTAGTGGTATTCCTGGAGGGCGGTGAGGTTGAAATGGACGCCGTTGACAACCGTGTGAGATACATTGTCGCCGGCTGGGTACTGGACGAGCTCCCGCAGCTGGAGGAAGGGCATGGCAACCTTGAACAGACTACGAGTAGTTGATGCAGTACTAGCAGTAGTAGTGGGGGCTGGCGAGTCGATGGAGCAGCAAACGCGCCGGCTTCACTGCTGGGCAACTTGGCAACGGCATGAGCCGCAGGGCGGCATCGATCCGAGGGGGCGCCATGCCGATCCAAGGGGGTCCGTGCGCTGGTGTTTTCCGGACCTCGACCTCGTCACCACACTACCTACTCTCCCCCAAGGCACATCTTCGATATATGTTCATGGACGCCACGCCGCTATGAGCGACTCGGTCAAAGCGGGCGCAGCGCTGCCCTCGCCGAAGATCCTCAAGAACTCCAAAGGCACCGTCCTCCCAACGAACCAGCTCGCCCATGTGGAATATGGCTGCGAACACATCCAGGCCCTCCTGAGCGCTGCTCGCGTCCCCACTTTCAAGCAGTACCGCAGCATCCTTCAGAGAATACACGAAGACCCTAGCGTCATAATTCAGACCCACAAACAACATGATGGTCGCCCCGCTGTGTCGCTCCGACCGCTCTATCTGTGCCTCCAGTGCCCATCCATAGCCACCGAGGCCGAACGGGACCAGCACGTCGACACTAAAGGACATGTATTCTGTGCGTGGGGAAGCATATCGCACTGCCGCTCATGCTAATACACTGCAGCCGCCGAGTCCCGTAGCGGACATATCTACTGCGGACATTGCCAGGACTTCATCTACGACCCGGAACTGGAAAACAGGCGCTTGCTAAAAGGTGCGTGAGTCCCAGCCATGATGGTAATGCACCTCTAATGCATATTGCAGGCAAGAAAAGGCGCCTCGAAGATGTCACCAACGCCGAGGACCACAAGCTCACCATCAGCCATGCCAACTTCCTTCCCTGCCGAGCAATTGGTCTCCGAGGACTCTACAACATGGGACAGACGTGCTTCATGAGCGTTGTCCTGCAGACGCTCATTCATAATCCATTCATTCGAAACTTCTACCTCTCCGAAGGCCACAAGAAGGAAGACTGTCAAAAGGAGGGATGCGTGAGCTGCGCCCTGGACGAGATGTTTGTGGAATTCCACTCCAACGAGAAGACTGAAGGGTTCGGCGCTGTTAATATGCTCATGGGGAGCTGGCTCGCTGGAGAGGTTCGAGTTCCCTCCTTGACTGTGTCCCAAGACTGACGACCCACAGGCTCTTGCCGGATACAGCCAGCAGGACGCTCATGAGTACATGCAGTTCATGCTTAATACCCTCCACCTCCAAAATGATGGCGTCGCCTCGAATGACTGCAGATGTATAGTCCATCAAACCTTCTACGGCAAGCTGTGCAGCACCGTCACTTGTGACAGTTGCCACAACACCAACACCGCCGAGGATCCGTACATGGACTTGAGCCTGGACGTTCGTAATCTACCCAAGAAGCGCAGACACAGTGTTGCCGAGGAAGCAAAAGAACCGTCCGTCGATCTCCGCGATTGCCTTGAACGCTTTACCAGCGTCGAGACCCTTTCTGCAGAGGATTACACATGCCAGAAATGCAAGGCGAGGCAGGGCGCTACGAAGCAGCTTAGTGTCAGACGTCTCCCGCCTGTGCTCTGCATCCACCTGAAGCGCTTCGAACATTCCAAAAGCACGTCCTCTAAGATAGAAACGAGGCTCAGTTTCCCGCTTACGCTCGACATCTATCCTTACACAACGCCGCAGTCAGCCTCAATTCCCACCGACAGAAATCCCGATCCAAACCTTAATGTCAACTCGCCCGAAAGACGCATCCCGTATGCTCTCTCGGGAGTCATAGTGCATAAGGGCAAAATTGACTCCGGTCATTACGTTAGCTACTCCCGCGAGGGCAACGACTGGTTCAGGTTCGACGACAGCAAAGTCGTGCTGGTCAGTGAAAAGGAGGTTCTCGCTGCCCAAGCCTATTTGCTGTTCTACATGGTGGAATCACTGGACGTTACTTCTTGAGAACCCCTGCTTCAGGAAGGCTTATAGCACGAAGCAATCTAGCGTCCACAACGGGTGCCTGGGCGGCAGCATCCATTCCTGCCAAAGCGCAGGAGCGGTTCTCCTAGCTTTCGTCCACATCTAGGACTTCTCCTTCCTCCTCCCACTTCTCTCGTTCCCCTCAGCAGTCCTACCACTCCTGGTTTCATCGTCTTGTGAGTTCAGCGTGTAATCGCGTTGGCTTTTAGCTTACACTGGTAGCACATTGCAGATACTCCTACCAGTACTAGTATTCACCGACATACGAACACCACCAGGGTAACCGACAAACACAAGGCAGAGGATCCGTCAAGCCAAAGCAATGTTGTCAGAAGATATGCCACAGCTCGGAACGAGGTATAGGCGCATTCAGCACTGCTGCAGCGGCGATGGCATGTTGCTATCGGATGGAAGACATGAGGCCTCTGAAAGCTGAAAGACGAGGTGAGCTTGTTTTTTGAAACACGGAAATCTCTTGCTTTCAGCCTCTTTTGCTGCTCCTGGGACTGCACCTTGCTTGAGTCTCTCATATCGCAGATGCATCGAGGCACCATAGACTAGCAGCTGTACATGCCGCGAACTGGCCTGGCGGGGAGCTGTAAATCGGACTCGAAACCCACGAACGGAAGTTATGGACGTGCGAAAGTTTCATTCGTACTTTCCCTGTGGCCCATCACAGAAGTCGACCCAGGGGCGAGAGGGCGAGTACAGCATTCGTGGGGATGGTAGGCCAAGGGCTAGGAGTAATGTATGTTGCCATGCGCCGCTTGGCCCACTCATATGCAGGTCCACAGCAGTTTCTGTTTGCACATAGACTATCGGGAGAGGCAAATCATCACTGAACCCGTCTGTATCTATCTCAGCGCGTTGGCTGTATTGAGAAGCCGTCTAGGCTCATCTACCATACTGAAGCATTCATTCAAAGCTCGCTTGAAGCGTAATTCTTACACAACTGCCTGAACATATATTAACCGTCCATAACGCCAAATCCCAATCAAGCACACCCATGACGACCCCATCCATTTACCAACCCCCTCTCACTCTCCTCACCCTCCCCTTTCCCCCAACCTTTCCTGCCGTGACTTTCCTGACACTCCTCCGTACCGCCCACCCCCGTGCCAAAGCCTGAAAAGTCGTGACGCTCTCCTCTAAAACAGCCTCTCTCCTCGCTAAAATACTTCTCCAGCGCCGCTGTACCACTATCGCTGCTTGTAGCACCTCCTCTCGCTCACGCGCTATAACCGCGCACTCGGCAGCAGCCCGCATTTGTAGGACCCGCTTGTGAACTGTTACTCGCGCAAGTCGGCGTCTGTAAGCGCGCTGGATGACGGTCGCGGCTCGGCACATGGCTGACAGCGGGAGAAGGCGCGAGGCGAGGAATGCTAGGGTGAGGATGGTGAAGTCGGCGGATGGGATTGAAGCCATGTCGGTGTTCTGGGATGTGAAAAGTGCGATGAAGGAGGGTGAGCAGCCTACAAGTTCCAGTTTCGCGGAAAACGATAAAGGCGATGGTTTGGACTGGAACGCGCAGAGTGGTGAATATGTATCCAGAATAGAGGTTAAAACACGCTTGTCGGCGAAAGATGTGGTGAGGTTCGAGACATGGAGGCCATGGAGGCGGGCGATGATTTGTGACCATGAGAGGAGGAGCTGCTGGAGGTCGTTGGTGCTCTTGTGTTCCGTAGTCAAGTCGTGATTACTGTCCGCCGATGTCGAGGGTTCCCGTTCATGCTCGTTGCTTTTTCGCAACCATTTTGAGTGCAATCGGTCGAGCTCGTTCACCAGAAGCTGACGATCCACGAGGATGGTGAGGCCGCCACACTTGCTCACGAGCGCCCAGAGTAGGCTCATTGTTTTCTCTCGGTGACCATCCACGATATGCTCAGCTTTTATTTCGGCAACAATCTGACGGGGGACCTCGTGGAGAGCGGATAGTGCGATCTGTACGTTGTACATCTTTTGTGTGCGGCTGATGCAGGGGTATTTGAGATGTTGAGAGAGCGGGCCTTTGGTGCTCCGGTCCAAATTCGGAAAGCCTTTGAGCGAGGATACTTCGGGCATCGTAAAGTTCGCGGTCATGCTCTCACTGCTTGACAGGGAGGAAGGAGGATAAAGCAACAATTCTATGAGCCGAGTAAGTATTACCCCGTCCCGGAGATCCACAGAGATATTGTCGATGTGGTAGATGTGCTCCTCCAGTGGAGTTTGTGAGTGATGGACCTGGTAGCCCAAGTGGCCGAGATGGCGCTCGATATTCCCCATCGAAGGCAGCAATAATCTGGTAAGAGCCTGGATCACTTGTGTCGAGGCCTTATAAGATGACTCAACTTGAAACAGACCCCCGGGGACAACTCGCAGTGTCTTTGCTCTGTCCAGTAATTGGATGAGCATCAGACTGCGGAGCATGGTCCTTCGCCACATCCATGCTGGGGAACCAAAATCGTCACTGAGGTGGTCCCCTCGTACAATAGTGGCCATTGTTCCACCATCGCTCTTTGCACGTACCGCGTCTTCATTTTGAACGAAAAAGTGCTCAAGAAACGCCTTGATTGCTTTGCTCTGGGCACGATGTGAGCGCATGTCTCTGGTCGAACCGGCTGAACTTCTGGATAGGCGAGAGGGTGCAGGGATACGGCGTCCGACAACAGTTTCCGCTGCAGCACGAAGAGCGGCCAAATCGTATGTTTCGACCCAAAGGTCAAGGTATTCCTTGCGCAGGCCAATGTCGTCCCTTAGCCTAACAGTGCGGGCAAGCAAGTCTTTGGGAATGCTCAGCGAGCCGCACAAGAGTGATGCCTGCAACCGTTTGTGTAGGTCAGGTAATGAACCCTCTTGGTACAGAGTAAGAAACCGGTACTGAAGATCCCCTGTAGTATTCTGTTTGCCGTTTCCGTCTCCGGAAGAGTCGAGCAGACTGTTGATCAGTTGCGTGATGGCGACTTCTTGGTGAGCAAGCCAGCTGTCCTCATACATTTCAGGCCTAGTCAGGTTTTGATGTAGTACGGGGTACTTCTCATGGAGGCACTGTGGCTTTCCCACAGTGTGAAATGAAGACGTCTTGCCGAGCGCTTCGGACTTTGCTTTGCGTCGCAGCGCCGATGGTGGCGATCGGTCTGTCTGAAATGGCGAAGATGAAAGAATAGGATTGTCGTGTTCCACTAGCTTTCGCTTCGGCACGGGCTGTCGTTTGGGTTGGGATACGATCGTCCGCGAGGCGGTACTGCTTTCCCTGGTCTTGATCGCCTTGGCAGGGGATAGGTCACAACTTGTTTGAGAACGAATTCTTTTCGGTCTTCGCTCCGGTTGGTCTGCTGTCGCAGGGACTGACTTGATCGATTTTTGGAAATGGACTTTTGGTGCTCTTCGAGCGGCATCCCTCTGCTCGTTCTTGGCAAGCTTGATTGCGATTTCCAGCCCAGGCGGCACATTCTCTTTACCACTACCATTTCCAGGAATACCTTCCTCATAAGAGCGGGTTTGCGCGAGTGTCGACATTTGTTGCAGTGGGATTCGCTTCGGCGGGACGGCGAGGGACGCACGGGGTTTTCGTTTTTCTTTCTTAAGTGCAGACACGAGAGATCCCGACTCCTCCTCTGACAGAGTGACCAAGTCCAGGCCGGTACTTGGTGATTGTTCGCGCGGATTTCGTGCCTTGCGGGATGGCTGCCCGGGGTGTATGATCATGATGGTAGTGTCATCAGACGGAACGTATATCGTCCTGCGTCGCGGATCTCTGCGTGGGGCGCCCTTCTTGCATTCCTTCCGCTCAAGGATGTCTTCTCGTAGGAGTAGAGTCGCATTCTCTTCCTTTATTTCTCCATACTCCGGAAACTGCGAGGCACGTCTGCGGGGTGGCCTTGTGAGTTGGGAATTACGACTGGATGACGACCTGGGTCCAGCAGGGTTTTGTACTGGGTGGGTGAGCAGCTCATTATTCTCGCTAGAGCGCAGATGCTCGGTGGCGTGTACACGACGCCTCCTAGCTGTGGCAGCCACGTGGTGTTCCTCCTCTTCGTTTACGACATCTTCGAATATATCAATGGCACCTGCACCAAGGGGCTCTCGAGTAGAGTCGACGGAGCGTCTGGGTTTAGACTGGCGGGTCCTCGGCTGAAATGGTGCAGTATAGTTCATGCTCGTCGTAGTCTCGTCGGTAGGGTGAAGAGAGGCGTAAACAGACGGCGAGCCATGGTTGATGTAGCGATGGTTGGAGATATGTGTGGCCGGCGCCGGACACGGCGTGACCTGGGAATGACGGCGCATACTGGCCGACCGGGGATGCGTGATAGATGGTAATGGTGGATGGTGGATGTGGGGATACGCGAACGCGATGTTGACAAGCACGCCCGCCAAGCTTTTAATCGCCCGCTAGCTCCCGAGTTGCTAGGGTGATCGGACGCGCCTTCGCTTGTACCCGCGGATGTGGGGTGGACGTTGAAGTTCGGTGAATGCTCCTCGAGCCAGCAGTATGCATGTCATCAATATCTTGACATTAGCGGATGCCACCAAGAATGGCAGAGTCGGCTTGGACTCATCATAGGGGCAGGAAGCAAAACCCACGTCGCTATCGTGAGCCCGGGCTCGGCTGCTCTTCTCTCCACGAGACCGCCCTTCGGTGCTGTGTCTGGTACATCGACGACTTTGTTCCGGAGACTTTCGAAGCAGTCGAATGGGGAATTGCTGAGAGGATATATCAGAAGTTGAAGAAAACGTAAGCCAACGCATGTCTGATAACCGCACCCCTATGCTGATCGCTTGCAACAGCGACACCCTTACCTGGAAGTCATGGGTCCTCTTCCGTACAGTCTACCGTGATTATGTGCCTCCAACGTTTGAGGTCTCTCTGTATTTCAAACCGGACCGACATGCAGGTTCCAGAAGTTCAGATTTTATCTCGTCCTTGGGACCTACTGTGTCGAAAATCACGTTCTCATGTCTCACTCTCCTTAGCATTCGCGGTATCTATCTTAAAGGAGACGATAACATGTCGCTGATCAACGTACCAAATCTGGTAGTGCTGGACCTTGCTCAACATAAGTACCTAGATACCGACAGCAGATCCTTGCGGATCTGGGGTCGTGCTGTGGATGAGAAGCAAGCCTTTCGACGCCTGAAGGTGGCAGTCTTTGCTCATTTTAGAGCGCCACCGGAAGACATAGTGCGTGCAGTCACCAGCTTTCCTGCGCTCTGTCTTCTTGGAATCCACCCATTACAAGAGTATCGGGCAGCGCTGAGAGATTATCGGAGAGGCCAAGCGGTTCCGGAACGAGGTTGGTGTTATTGGCCAAAAGACCAGTGAGTACACTTCGCTCAACGGGGCTTTCCACAGGGTCAAGCTAACAGTTTGACATTGCTTACACTTGACAGGACGCGCAAAGGTGTCGAGTCAGTCGAGACCATCCACCCAGAAACTGTACTTGCCAGAGACGATCTCTCGGTTTTCGTGAAACTCTCCCAGTTGTATTCAGTCGCTCTAGATACTCAACGACCTTCGCTAGAGGTCACCGACACCGAATGCGCCTTATCAATCAGCTATGCAGGCGCCGGTGGTCAGGCACACAGAGATCCTTATCATTCAGATGAGAAAGAAAGGGCGGGTTTATGGTTTACGCGGGTACATTCTGAATTGCCAAAAGCAGCGGACCCCGCGTTTCGCACAGCGCACGGGGAGAAACGAGGGAGCGAAATTATAGGAGTGGAGCAGGAACCGGCAACGAACAAGAGAAACAAAATTCGGGCCGGGAGAATGAACAATGTTGCAGATTTACTCGGAAGCTTCGGTTGAAAGTCCGGCAAGCCACTTGTCCCTGAGAACGTGGTCGACATTCTACTCTGGCCATGGATGTTCTAGGCGGGCCCGAACAGCAGTTATGCGCGGAAAACCGTGCAAATGCCTACAATGGACCGAAGGAAAACGTACATAGCGCCACAGAGCTCGAGCAATGCGCGCCCCTCGTCAAGACACCCTCCTTGCAGGCCAGGTCCGCCGAATCAATAGATGCATCGAGGCGTATCTATTGTCTGCTCTTTTGCGCCGAATCTGTAGTAGGTATGGATCGTGGGTGTGCTTGTGATAGTTGTTACTATAGCGGGCGGTCCATGGAAACGTGGAGGATTTGCGGTTCGGCGACAATTCTGAAAGCCTTCTACATCGCCGCCATCAACGGCCTCTGCTCCCCACCGCCTTCCTTGTGTATCCCCAAACGCTGCTCCGAGGCCAACCATTTCGACTCGTGCGAGCAATCCTCAAGGTCAGCTTTTTTGGCGCCCTTTTTCTCAATCTTCACCCACTGATCTACAACAAGCCGAGCCACATTTTTGCCCATGAGCGCACTCGTTTCCATAGTCGATATAAAGCTCTCAATTCCACTCGTATACCAAAGGCCCTCATCCAACTGCAGCTCCTCAAACGTAACGCGCGGATACTCATACGGGTACGAATGCCAGAAATGCTGGTGTATCCAAGTTATAGGACCACCCGGGGTGACTGGGATCCCTTGTTCGGCAGTAGCATTGCCAACAAGAGTTTCCAGGTCTTCTATGCCCAGAATCCGACCCAGGAATGCTGGGCCAACCTTTTGCGCCGAGAAGATCTTGTAGATGTGTTCTGAGCGCCCCGTGTGGGGATTGTAGCCTGTATCTACGATGGAGATGCTGAAGAAGCCGGGACTGCCTTGGCCGTCGGGGTCGGAGCCGTGGTCCTCGCCTTCCGGGAGTACGGTGAGGACGACTTGAGGTACGACTTTTCCGAGTGCCATATTGAACGCCCTGGGGTCGAGTCTATGCGGTGATGCAAAAAGCGTGACATGTAGTCCGACATATGGAATCTGGTCCGGGACGTGTTCGAGTGGAGGGTCGATGACCAGCCCTGAGAACTGGAACGGGGCAGCGAGTATGATATTGTCGAAGACTACAGTCTCTCCTTGTGTCTCCAGAAAATAAGTGTTGTCTGGCTGTTTCCTGATGCTCGCGACGGAGGTAGAGAGGCGGACTGTTGAGTTGGATGATTTCAACATGTTCGCGAAGATCTGCCAGTTACCCCCGTCGACTGCCATGGCGCCGTTTGTGGCCAAGCAGACCATCGTCTCCAAACCATGAATGAGGCCAAGGTTGGAGGCATAATTGACTCGGGTGCTAGCAATCGTCAGCACTGTGTTATGAGTCTTTGCAAATTTAATAGACATACCTTGCCTGCACAACCTCCTTCGCAAACTTGTCCCCAACCTTATTCGTCATCAGAAATTGCTGTCCCGTCACTCCCGTAACCTCCAACAAGCCCACCCCCTCCGCAGCATCATTGAGGCTCTTCCACGGAAAAACTGGCTCATCATACAGCCTTAGGAATTTCGCTACAGTCTCCTTCATGAGTCGATTTGCTTTCAGCGGCGCCCACCCATACTTCCAAAACAACTTCGCATAATCCCACCACGAGTTTTCAGTCTTCATCAAAAGAACGAACGCTTTCCCATCCCAAACGCCAAGTTCCAGATCATCGTCCGTAGCGCGTTGTTGATGTGACTTCGAGGTGAGGTTGAACTGGCGTGAGGCGTTGACAAGTATATGATTGACGGAGACGAATATGGAGCCGCCCAGCTCGACGGGCATACTAGGGTCATTCCATGCATTGACTGTGGTTGTACGCCCGCCGATGTATGGGTTACGCTCGAACACGGTAACATTCACGGGAACGCCTGAGGCGTTTGCGTATGAGGCGAGATGGAATGCGGCTGAGGAGCCCGCAGCGCCAGCACCTAGGTTCAGTGTAAGCGTGGCGTCACGTGTCAATATTCGTCGTCGGCTCCTGAAATCTGTACATCTGTGTCTCGGGGCTTATGAGACGTTGGACAGTGGTGCGTGAGGTAACGCACCGATGATAGCCACTCGTTTCTCGGGTATCTCAGAACGGGGCGGGAAGGCGACTCCGTCGCTGTTGAGGGCGGCTGCGCAGCATGCTAGAGCCGCTATCGTGACGGCCAGCAGATGCATCCTTTGAAGCGTTAACTTCACGTTGAACAAAAACACAGTGACGTATTAAGATTCCTTGGGGGGGGGGGGGTTCAAAGAGTGCTGGAGCATGACTGTAGGTTGAGGTTAGCGTCCAGGTGTGTTCATGATGTTTTACAGGTGATGGTGACCTTCACAGAGGAGTGAGATCGAGTTCATGGTGAGTGATGATTGATGACCACCTGCATGCGTCTTGGCGTTTTCGCTTTTGGTCTAGTGCCATCCTAACATCTGGGACCTTTCTTCGATCATTTGCAACTTGATACTTTGTTGATGGGCGTTTAGAGCACAACAAATTTCGTAGCTGTAATACCGAGCTGTTTGTGCGATCTGGGGTGCCTAAAGACTGCCTGGAGGCTGCCTAGCGCCGCCTAATCCTGTCTACTACTACAAAAGCGATTCCAGTTTACACTACCTAGGCTACGCTCTACGCTCTCAAACATACCGCACCAGCGCACGACCCCGCCTGCCATTAACATTCCGAACCAACATGCCTCTCGAATACAAATCCACCGAGCTTTACGGTGGTGCCATTGTAGTCGATCTGCCAACAGGCTTTGGTGATGTCAGGTATTACACCCCACCTCGCCCACCACATATTGCTACCAGTGCACTAACCACCGCCAGCACAATCCGTCAAATCCCTGACCACCAGGAAGTCTATGTAGACAGCAATGGCTACAGCAACGTCGTATTCGAGATTTTAGAGCATGTTGATAAACCGTCCGATGCGGATGCTCTGCAATACCACTTTCAAGATCTGGTGGATGGAACCAATGACAGCACGAATGTACTGAGCCAAGAAACTGCGAAATTGGGGAAAATGGAGTATGTTACCCTCTCTCTTTCCTCTCAACCTTCTCTTTCGCCCGGATCCCTTGATGACCGCGGAGGAGTTTCGCTACCACATCGTTGCTTTTCACGCTTTTCACTTCCTACAACCGGCTTGAGATATTGAGTACTGACAACCACACAGCAATCAACCCGCTCAAATACTATCATTCTTACAGACGCCTCAGAACCCGAACCCACGCCGCAAAGAGCCTGAATTCGTCTCGATCCATCTTCTGCTTGTTCGACTTCCGGGTCATGGTACGGATATCCTCGTCACCGTCAACGTACCACACTACCCCGGAGAGTACGAGAAGGCTGCTCAAAATGAACCCACCGAGTTGATGAAGGACGGAGCGGCCATCGCCAAACAGATCTTGGACAGTTTTGAAGTGAAGAACTGGGGGTTATTTAGTGCATGAGGAATGTTTGCTATATCTAGAGCATAACATGCAATGCCGTCGGCACTGGCCAACTGCAAAACAGAAGTCCGACCCAGCGACTCGTGCGTCAAACCATACGTCGCATCGTGGAGAATTCGACTCTGCATATGGATATGGCCACTACCCCATCCCCCC
>MU006595.1:117390-241179 GCA_010093795.1 Sporormia fimetaria CBS 119925 | reverse complement strand
CCCCCCCTCCAGTACAGTGATCCCATAGCATAG
Source organism: Sporormia fimetaria CBS 119925 (assembly GCA_010093795.1). NCBI lineage: Eukaryota > Fungi > Ascomycota > Dothideomycetes > Pleosporales > Sporormiaceae > Sporormia > Sporormia fimetaria. The sequence goes on along the minus strand of MU006595.1, from coordinate 241,146 downwards.
AGTAGAAGTAACAACCCTCACAACCCCGTTCCCTTCTGGTTGGATGAAAATCAAACGCACGTCATACTACACTTTTCCAGTAGTCTACAACGATTATCTCTTTCTTTTGAGACCAGCCTTCTTGAGCCGCCGTTGGATCTCTTTGCTAGCAGTGGGGGCCCGCTCGCGCGTACCCGACATCGTGACATCGTCGGGAGCCGTACGCGTGATAGGGGTGGGGAGCTCAGGGATGTCCGGCAAATCCATGTCCGTCATCTCCGTTTGCTGGACTGTGACACTTCGATTCGCAGCCAGAAATGGAGATGGAGGCAAATCCTCTAGATTACTGTTTTCTTCCATCAAGGCTGGGTCCACGGGCATGTCAAAGCCTGGGTATGATCCCGCTGCGTTATAAGGGCCTTGCTGGTGAGCCTGAGCCGCCTCGGCTTGAAGCTGGCTGCTTGGTGACTCTTCTCGCGCCTGTTGCTGACGAGCGGATGTCCCGGTGGCTGTGTCAGGGGTGCTTGACAAGGCGGTATTGGTGGACAGCGGTGGTCGAGACAGTGAAAAGCTCGGCGTAAGTGGGGTACGCGAATTCGTAAGGTGCTTGTTCATTTCGCTGCACTCGGGGCAATTGCGAATGACATAGTTGACGGTTTCCTTGATACGAACCCAGTGATATGCTTCGGCGATAGCAGCAGTGGTTTTGTTGATACCGCCATGCGACTTGAGATGTATCTCCCGAGCAACATCGTACTGGCGCTGGGGATCCGAGATGACCTCTTTTCCCTTCAGCATCAACTTCTCCGGCTGGTCTCCCTCAGCAGGCACAAGCTTGTAATGCGTTGCGGCACTCCTTAGACGGCTCTTCTCTGCTCGATCAGCTCCGGCCGGATAATTGCCGTTCTTGAGGTAGAAGCGGATCTTTTCGAAGCGTTCTTCTGGCACAAGGTCGTCGTCGTGGCCAAGGTCCCTGCCGTATATGATGGCATCTATCAGCTCTCCGGGGTAGGATCGCAGGCTGCCACAGCCTTTGACGCGCCCTATGCGCTTGAAACCGAGGGCGTCCCAGATGCGACAGGAAACAACGTTGGTCTCATACACAAGATTGAAAACTGAGTAAGTATAACCCTGAACACGTAAGAGGGAAGTGTGCGAGCAGCAGACGTAGACTTGCCAGTTTAGGAGCCCACTGCAGATACATCTCCCCCATCAGGCGGCCGACGCCCCTGTTACGGACGGCATCCGTGACCAGGAAGCCGCCATTGCAGACATGGCTCGATCTCCCAGGATAATTGGGTTTGATGTAAAAACTACCCAGACAAGCTTTCTCCCAATCATGACCTCGCTGGGCCAAGGCGTCCAGCTCCTCCACACTCTGTATGTTTCCGAGGAGCATGATAGCGCCGAACCTGCCAAACCAGTATGGACCGAAATCTGTGAGGGAAAGCGGCTCGGTCATGGGGTATGTGTCGCCCTTTTCGATTTCGAGGCCGAATTGGTGACACAAGTAGGCGAGCAGCTGTATCGGGACCTGGGTGTGCGAAGTGAATGGCATGAGGGTCGCGACTGTGACGCGGTCGCGAAGTGTCACTTGACGGGGCACGATGCCGGCGGGCAGAGGATCGCCTGGTGCTGGATACGGTGGCTCGCCAGATGTGCGATACACGGCCGGCGCCGTTGGATCCTCCAACATGGCGGGCATTGGTGTGGATCTGGGGTGTGTGTGAACGCCCCTAGGCCAGGTCAACTAAGGTGAGAACTAGGGAGTAGAGCATTAGCTGGTGTTGCGGAAGCCGGTCCCAGTGTCTGCCATGGGGTTCCCATGCATTCTGTCCGCGGAAAGATACGGAGGGGTGGGCAGGCCAGACATGCTGGGCAGGGCGGAGAGCGGTGGAGATGTAAACATGGGAGATGTTGCGGCGGAGGAGGAGAGGAACTCACATAGATAGCGGGGATTACCACATATGGATGAAGGGCGTGGTTCTGATACTGGTCGTGTAGCTTGAAGACTGGGCCTCACGAACGCGTCGCCAGAAAGGGCTCGTGCTCATTTCCTGACTAAGCACACCTGGTCAACATCAATTGATGTCAGGCTGCACAGGTGGCTCACGAGGTCCAGATGTCAATGTTGAGCCGTGGAGCACTTGTGCACATGTGCATCTGTGGTGGATATTAATTCATGGACTTCCAGGGATGCATCTCTCCACAGTCCTCAAATTCGAATTCGGCATTGGTTCTATGCTGTTCGTATGGATCTCGTCTATGTAGACTACATTCGCCCATCTGTCTACCCAAGCTGCTCCCCAGCCACCCTGCGGATGATCCGGGCGACCTCGCGGGGACGACTCAGCATAGGAACGTGCCCAGCATTGAGACTCTCCACCTCAAACTGAGCTTCCGGCTGGTTCAAATACAGGTCCGATGTGGATGCAGGAAGTGCATTGTCCTGCTCACAAACCACAAAGACACACCGATAGTCGCCCGTGTAGGGGATGTACGTGGCATTGGCCTCCGTTGCCTCCAGGCTGGACGGGAGCAGTTGACTCGTCCAGTACGCGGCCGCCGCATCGGAAAGGTCGTTGTAGAATGATATCCGGGGCGGAATGGCCGGATCTCCATCGAAGTAGACCTTGCCGTCGGCGTCCGAGAACCTGAAGAACGAAGGCGCTATATCGCGAAGGCTGGGCTTCAGCTCGGGAAATTCCACGTCTTGGATGAGGGGTATGAAACCAGCAAAATAAACCAGACCCAGGACGGATTCCCGTTGCATGGATGTAAGACCCTTCACGGCTTCGCCTATCACTGTGCCTCCATAGCTGCTGCCCACCAGTACCACGTCCTGGCCCCTTTGGAGTTCCCCTAGGAATACAGTTCGAACAGCTGCGACGTCTTTCTCGCGACTGGCCCGTGCACCGACAGATGGAAGTACGATTGGGAAATTCCTCTGGTAATTCGCACTTCGAAGGAGCCCCACGACCTGATTGTAGATAGTTGGTCTGTGGAATGTTCCAGGGACGAGGATGATGCTGGGCTTCCGCACTGTAGGAGAGCCATGGGTGACATGGAACAGGAAAATAACGCTTAAAAGGAAGAGTAGACGAGTTGTAACACGGAGTGGTAGGAGGCGCATATTGACGTTTCTGGTATCCGAAAACTGGGAGGAGGAAACTGAAGGGATGGACACCGTTACATCTCCTCAACGATGTATTTGTACCCATCACTACTAGACGGCTGTCAACCGCGTCTCGGTTGTACCTCGCAAGACACACTCTGTTAGTTGTACACCAGTTGGTGGCGGACTGGGGAAGAGCGGCACGGTTGTCACTTCGAAGTGACAAATGGGATTCGTACACCGCTACACCGTTAGACGGGCTTAGTCGCGGACTTACACGGGTTTGGGTAGTGTTGTGTACGCCTCACATCGTCCTGGAGATGTCGAAAGCAGTGGCGCCATAGGTGATGTTCGGTAGAGACCTGGAACCCCTCGGTCGGTCCAGGAGGCGTCAACCGGTCGCTACCAGCCGTGTTCCCTACAGGGGTGACTCAGCACTGTGAAGACCATCCAGAAGGATGCAATGTTTATTGGTCAGGAACATATGCTGTGGCACCATGACTCGTGGCCAGTATGGCAAACAGTCCACGTTCGAGCCGGAAAAGCAGTCTTTATCACGGTAACACTTTTGGATCATAATACCAATTGCTCTTATGAGTACAATTGACAGAATCAGCTGGCTGTACCGCTCCAATATACCTTGCCCCATGTCTCTTGCCCCTTCTGCGTCAACCCGTATACTTCGAGAGACCAACGAGTGAGCTGTGAAGAGTAACAACCTCCACCTGACATGCTCCAAGCGAGGGGTAGCGAAGCGGCACACAGCGCTTGAAGATGTGCCACTCGGTTCGACCTAGTGATCAAGATGCATGCGTTGGAGAAGCTCTGCAGACCCGTTTTCGTCCAGCTCGTAGCCATGAATCGTAAAGCGGCCTTGCTCCACTTGTACCAAGTCAGGTTCCTTAAACCCAACATGCAGCGATGTCAAGAAGGCAATCACATCGGCCTCGAAGGCTGAATATGGGTATCGGGCTTGTGTGGCTTTCATAGATTCCAACACACCGGAACCGGGAGACCGATGCAGTACCTGAGACAATTAGATGGATGCTGGTAGTCCGCCAGTTGACCAACCTCGTTGATGTATTGGCGACGAATTTTCGTCCAGCTGTGGAGCTGCTCATGTGGTTGGTCTTTGTCACAGAAGAGCCTACGCATGGCATTGATATCGATGGTCTCTCCATCCAAGGCCTCCGTGCCTGGACAACCGAACGCAAAGATGGAGTTGAAAGTCTCTGTGCCAGACGCGCCAATCAGAAGGTATTCCTCCAGAACAGCTTGGAGCATGAATTGACCCGCCAAGTGCATCCAATCTTTAGTGGGGAGCCATCCGTCGTTGAGGGCGGCTCTGGCTGACGTGAGCTCCACGAAGAGGGGAAGCAAACAGGACAGCGAAGGCGTTCCCCTGACGTCCGTGACCCACCTCCTCTTCTCCTTACTTGTACCGGTTCTGTCGGCCAACTCACCTCGGTTTGCAATGATAGCTTGGCTGCTCAACGAAAACTCGGCGAGGCAATGGCCGTCCTTGCTCTGACTGTCTCGGATAGCTGACGCATGCGGCGTCTGGTGTTGCCAATATAACCATCGATTTCTGTTCCGCACGTGGATCTCCCGTAGAGACTCTTCATTGGTCCACGTCTTTTCGTGATGAAGACGATGCGTAAAGAGCAAGACGAACTGGAGAAGGCGTGATCGGAATGCTGTACGGTCGTCGAGAAGTTTGCCTTTGTACCTATGTTGCAGGACGACTCGCCACTCTGTAAAATGCTTAGTCGACACGCACAGAAACCATGGCTTGCTGTCCTTCTACACTCGGTGCTTCTCCAAGACGCCCTGATATCACGTCTGCACCTGCGGACTCAGCCCAAATTGGGCCTGTATAGACGTACCAGCAGTCATGGTGACCAAAGCACTGTAGGCATCAGAGGGCGGAGGGTTCCGAGTCGATTGCCACTCTAAAACAGACTCGGTCGCTTTGTATGCAAGGAAGTCCAGTATGGTCATATCAACCTCGAATTGTTCTTCTTCGCCAGAGTCCATCTTGAGCGTCAGGTTGAACAAGCCTTCCAGAGGCTCGCCCCGTTCATTTTGACGGCGCCGTATGGAGTCGGCCAGCTCCTGCTCGAGTTCATCCATATCTTTCGGATAGTAGCAGTCGGCACACGGGTCAGGATTTTCTATGACTATGATGATGGCAGGGTGATTGCCGGTGAGAGGCTACGGTCCTCTGTGAGTGCTGGGTAGTTGACAGGAGAACAGGCTGGGAGCTGATTATTATATACTGCGTGTACTGTGTGACAGGAATGCCTCAGGTATAGACGACTGGGACTTGGAATTATCAATGGGGAAGGTCCAGAAAGCGCGACAAAGCGAATGGAAGGGCGTGGCCGGCGCCGCAAAGATGAGTATATCAAACGGAACAAGTAGGAGACGGACGGTAGCATGATGAACCCCGCCAAAGCATGCTGACCGTGGAAGGCGGATTGCAGTGAAACATTTTGGACTTCTGGAGCTCGAGATGTCACGAACGGAGTCATGACTTCAGGGCTCCGCGACCCCGGTCCTCGCGCTAGCCATAAGCGGGCGGTCAAGCGAAAGCGGGACAACCTTGGAGGTGAATTGGCTTCACATCTACAACCGCAACCTGTAAAGCACCACTCTCCCCCTTGTCGTATGCCTTACCCATGAGCCTCCGCGCAGGAGGCCGCGCCAAACCCCAAGACTGAATGCAGATGGCATCCAAAACACCTGCTGTCCTGCTCTGTTCCCCGTTCAGCGTTGCGGCATGCTCCTCCGCACACCCATGTCGTCATCTACTTTCATACACGCCCGCGCTGCGTCAGACACGTCTCTACGCTCAGCATGCGCAATACGGCGCTGAACGACGCCATCGCCCGGACCACCACTCACATTGTCACGACGAACATGCGTGGCCCGAGGCTACCGCTCCCCATCGCGTTCCAACCCCGTACCAGATCCTAGCCCTCCGCCGTGGCGAAGTGTATACGAAACGCCGCTTCTACGCCTTAGCAAAGCTGTACCACCCCGACAGCTGCGTCCATGCCTCGTCCCCCATAGCCCGTGTTCCACATGCCGTGCGCCTCGAGCGCTATCGACTCATCGTTGCCGCGCATGGCATCTTGTCTGATGACTCGAAGCGGAAAGCGTACGATCTGTGGGGCTCGGGATGGTCAGAACATCCGCATTCGCATGTCCCGACGCACTCTTATACTCCGCCTGAGTACTCCTCCTCGCGATCATGGTCGACAGACCCCAACCTTGACCCGTTTCAAAACGCAACCTGGGAGGACTGGGAGCGCTGGCGTCGGCGGGCTCAAGAAGGCGAAACCGATGAGGGACGGACAGTATACATGTCCAATTTTGCCTTCATATCTATGGTCTTCTTCTTGGTTTCTCTGGGCCTCGTTGTCCAAGGCACGCGCGCCAGTAGCCTCTCTCTATCCGCCCTGAAGCAGCGGGAAAAGATACACAAGGAAGCTAGCATGCAACTAGCGAGGTCACAACGAGCCACCATGGCTACAGGAGATCGAGACGAGAGGGTACGGACATTCGTAGAGCACCGGCAGGCTACTCTTGCTGGCCAGCCGTCGAATGAGCGCCTCTTACCTCCTGCAGATAATTGCGCACCGGAGAGTGTGGGGAATCAGTAGTCTTCTTCATCTGCATATATTTATAGCCTTGCTTTGTCCATTCGGCTTGCCTAGTTATCCCAGGCGACGACTATATATATAGCCTGATCCTTCTTTGCTCTCAAGTGTCTGGCCTGCTACTGTCTTGTCGAGTCGGATGGGCTGGATCAGCCGCTCTACGTTTACGTCTCCAGGTATTGTATATATATCGTCTGATACGTTTTTCACCTTTCAAGCATCTCTGCTACTGCTTTGTTTGACATTCGAAGGTTGGGTGGGCTTTATCATCCGCCGATCCGCATTCGTCTTCATTTTCGAGGCTCTGCCTCCTGAAGATCGCGCTATCCATGGACCCTTACAGGGAAAGATCCATCAAATAGAAATACAATCAACTTCATACTGCGCATTGTGACCCAAAGTCAAAAACACAAAGCAAAGTGGATCGCAAAAAAAAGGCAAAAACATACAACACCACGCTATTCGCATGTGGTCACCCACCATACTACTCAACGGGCGCTAAGCGGCTTGTATTTGGTCGATCGGACGAGAGGCCTAACTTTCCGCTTGCTAGAGTAGTATATGGCACACTTTGGCCTTTATAGATAATATATCTTTACATCCAAAAAGGGCAGGCATTTGCGCTTTCGTCGTGCATTTGCGCTTTCGTCGTTGGGTTTCGAAGTTTGGAAGGCTCTATAGCATAAGAGATATAGCGAATACATCGTGATAACGGATTGCAATTATCTTCGCTTCATCACAGAAGTAGCTAGGAGTTATAGTTCGAGACTGCATACTTGATATAATACAGTGAAGCTGCCTTAATTGCATGACTGCGCCATGCACCATGAAGAATGTGCCTGTGTGAGATCACGAGTGCGATGCTATAGCTACACTATGCTGAACATACAATGTGAGACGTGTCGATGCGCAGCCCATGAAAGCAGACGGAACCCTGTCGCGGAAATGCTGTGCGATACCTGCCAGCGATGCGTTGAAGCAGTTGAGAACCAGCAGACCTATACCCTTGCGAATGCGAAACCAACTATGACCCCTATAGTCCCATGCGCCATCGAACACCCATTAGCAAATTCGTAAGTCATACACCGTAGATGCGCGCTGTTAAGGACGAGTCCATCTACGAAAGCGAAGGAACACCCCACACGATATCATCTCAGCCCAGCCTTGCCCGTCTTGACGACGTGAGGAACGGGGTTCAGCCTGCCCTTGTTGTCGACTGCACCCAGGGCCATGCCCTTTTCCCAGCCCATCTTTTCGAGAAGTCGATGTCCGATGTTCTCGCGACCGATTTCGGGAGCAGAGGCGCCAACCGTTTCGCCGTCGCGATAGGAGGTACCTTGTCCGCCGCCCTGGCGTACGGGCTTCTTGCCCGGGCCTCTTGTGGTGGATGATTGGAAGCGAGCTCGGAAGCCCTTCTGGTTCAAGATCTTATCGAAGTAAGAGTCCTCGACGACTCTAGTGCGAACGGTCTTTGATAGCACGGTGAACCGACTCGCTCCGGCTCCGCGCGACCTTGAATTCACGTTTAGCTTGCCGACAACCTGGTGGATGACGGCGCGGCGTTGAGCTTCCATTGGCGGTAGAGACAATCTAATCAACCGTCAGTGTCAAGGGGCGGGTTGAGCCAAAATACGTCAACTTACGTTTGCATGTCGGATAACATGAACTCTCGAATCTCCTCCATAACATCGTCGAATCGGCAACCATCCTGGTATTTCACAGTCAGATCTGGTGCCTTGCCCTTCCTGCCCAGCAGGCCTTGCTGCCGCAGCTCCTCTCGCTCCGCCTTTCTAAGGCGCTTTTTCGCCCGATCATTCTCCCAAGTATTCCTGAGGTGGTCATTCATATCGGAATCTGAAAGCTCGGGGGGCGGCTGGCCTCGGCGACCTTTCTTCAGTTTCCTGAGCGAAGGCCGTCCGGTGTCCATCACGTCAAACCCGTCGTATGGGTCGAAGTCTAGCGCGTCTGCCATAGCGGAAGCCGATGGAAACACATCCCCGAAACGGCCACCTCCCGCGTTAGAGCGCTGAGCTCCTCGGCTACGCTGCTGTGACTTCTTATATGGGCGACCAAGCGGTCCACCCAAGGAGATGTAATCAGGGGTATCAAGGATATCGAGGTCATCGTCGTCCATGTTGAGTATGATATCAGCTGAGCCTAATCCAAGCTCTTCCTGCTTCTGCAGAATCCTCGCCAGGCGCTCGTCACGGTCTGCGTCGTTTTCATCGTCTTCATCGTCTTCGTCATCTTCGTCGTCTTCATTGTCTTCATCGTCTTCATCCCCCTCAAACATGTCACTCACCTCGACCTCACTAATGTCATCCTCACTGTCCCCCTCGCCAGAGCCGAGTTCAAATCCGTCAGATTCCGCATGCCATTCGTCGCCACCGTCTTCTAGGTCCAAGGCACGGGGGGCGAAAGCGGATGTGTGGCTAGCTTCGACTTCGAGCTCATCGCGGATATTCTGCATGTAGTCCTCCATTGCGAGATCTTGAGGGTTCACTTCTCCAGCCAGAAAGGGGCCCATCTCGGGTCTTTGATTCACAGGCAGCCAGCCAATGCCCGGTTTACTCTTCGAATCCCATTCAGTTGTATTGACCTCCCACGGCGTCTTTCCTTTAAGCCGCTTCGCGAAGCCGTCTGCAATAACGGCTTCCTCGTCCGAGCCTGAGTCCTCGTCATCAACTTGAGGACCGGCAGGACCATTGCCGGACGTCGCAACGGAGGGCACTCCATCCATTGATCCGGGGACGGTGTGGTCCTCGGAGATGGTAGGGTGTGCAGCACGGGCAGGAGATGGGCTAGAAGCGCTGCGCTCAGTAGCCGTAGCACTTGGAGTGGCAATGGGACCGGGAGTGATGGAGGAGGTCTCAGTATGCTCGGTAGAGGGGACAGCGGCGGTAGCTGGCGTGGAGGTGGTGGTATAGCGACCCTTGAAAACAATCACCTCTCCACTTGTACTGGAACCCGACTCGGACGGGACAGGCGATGGACTGCGGATTGACATGTTTGCGAGAGCGGCGGAGGCGGTCGGTGACTCGGGCTCGTCGGGCATGCGAGAGTTCTCGGAGCCAACTGGTCGTGGAGAGTCTGAGGAGATGAGAGTGTTCAAAGTTGGGGTTGCGGAGGCGGATCTGGGTGTGGCAGGTGCGGACGCGTCTTCGGCACCTTCCACCGTTTCGACAAGCTCGTCCTCAATGTTGTGGCGGCCATTTCTGAGCTGCTTCGGCGGTATCGTGCCTTCGAGATGGCCGGCGCTCACAAACTCAATCTTCATATGACGCAGCCGCTTGTCAGACGCAAATGCGCCGCTGCGATGCGACGTTGCCCAGCGAGCTTCATCGGCGAGCGAGAACGGGCGTGCGGTGAAGGAGGAGGATGCATGGGCAGCTAGATGTCGCAATCAGCTCATGTTTCTGCGCACAGTTGCTTTGGCCATAGGGACGCCATGCCTTGATGCTTCCTTGGGCCCTTGGGGGGTCCCTTTGGCGGTCCCTTTAGCTTGCCCTTGTGGCCCTTGTTACCGTGCTTGCGCGCCATATCGCTGACACAGGCCTAACAGCGGTGAAAATACAAAAGATTGGGAGACAAAGAATGGTAGAGTCAGAGAAGGTGGGTGGGTGCCTGGCTGTGCGGCGAACTGTTTGCCGCTCGCAACATTAAAGTGGGGCGAGAGCTGTCGCCGCGGTGGAGGCTACGGTGTGGAGCTGGACAGCAGAAGACATGTCCGGATATCACTCTCCATATTTGCGCGTTGCTGCCGCGATTGATAATTGCATAATGAGCAGGCGCGATGACAGATGGCGTCACTGAATCTTCATTTCTGAAGTGTGCTGAGCTGCAAGCTGCGAGTAGACACCGCCACAGGTCCACACCCCGCATCGGTGGCGCAGCCGTGGCGTCACATGCCCGCTCCCGATGTCCCTATGCATCCGCATCACATCGAATAGCTCGAGGAGACAGCTCCTCCACACCCCTTCACTTCTTTACATGCTACCTACCGTGAAGCCGCGGGTTCCGGCATGGTGAAAGCCCTCCACAATTTCGACTCCTGTTCGTCGACCAAAAAGTGCATCCCGGCCGCCGCACTGTCTCCCACCTCCGCGTCCGCTGAGGTCCGCCTCAACACCATACACCCCATATACTTCCTGTACCATACTACAAGCCATGAACGAATTTGAACGCGTAGGCCGGAACCTTGTCCGCACCTTTTACGACCCCCTGCCCACCTGCGACTCGTCCACCCCCATATGGTGTCTCGGGCGCCGCTACGATCCGCCCTCTGCCCGTACGACCCAGGACTCCACCACATCAACCACCACAACAGCATCCCCTTCTGAAAGCACACCCGCCTCTCCTCCTCTGCAACAAACCCGCCCACCCCCGCCAAAAGAGGAAGACAGCTGGATACGCACCAGCCGCGAAGAGTCTGACCGCAAAGAAGCCCAAAACGGCCCGGATCCGGCTCAGTACGGTGGCTGGCCCCATGCCTTCTTGGACGATTTCGAGTCACGGATATGGATGACATACAGGTCGGGCTTTTTGCCCATCCAGAAAAGCCAGGATCCGAAGGCGACGGCTGCCATGAGCTTTCGGGTCCGCATGCAGAACCTCGCTCAGAGTGCCTTTACATCCGACACCGGTTTTGGCTGCATGATACGGAGCGCTCAGTGCATACTGGCGAATGCCCTGTTGAACCAGAGGCTGGGTAGAGGCAGGTATTCCCCATGTGCAACTTCGTCTTCCGCTTAATACTGACTTTGGCAGACTGGACCATCGTGGACACAACCCCGGAAACCGATGACCGTAGCATCCTGTCCCTCTTTGCAGACGAGCCAAAGGCACCCTTTTCCATTCACAAATTCGTCAACCACGGAGCAGCGGTGTGCAGCAAGTACCCCGGCGAGTGGTTTGGTCCATCCGCAGCCGCTCGATGCATCCAAGACCTCGTACATGACTACGAGGACACAGGCCTCCGTGTCTACATCTCAGGCGACAGTGCGGACATTTATGAAGACGATTTGAGGGAGGCAGCCGTCGACGAGCATGGGAAGTTTCATCCTACTTTGATCCTAGTTGGAACACGCCTGGGTATCGACAAGATCACACCCGTCTACTGGGAAGCGCTCAAATCCGCTGTGCAGATTCCACAAGCTATCGGAATCGCAGGGTAAGCACTTCCGTGCCCTCCTCAGCCCTCAGAGCTAACACCACCAACAGAGGCCGCCCATCAGCATCACACTACTTCGTCGGCAACCAGGCAAACTCCTTCTTCTACCTCGACCCACATACAACCCGCCCTTTCTTGCCATACCATGCCAATCTAGCCGACTACACTCGCGAAGAGCTCAGTTCATGCCACACTCGCCGTCTCCGCCGCATCGAGATCCGGGAAATGGACCCGTCGATGCTCATCGCCTTTCTCGTCAAGGACGAAGCGGACTTTGAGGACTGGAAACAGAAGGTGGTGGAAGTGCAGGGCAAAGCGATCGTGCATGTGAGAAAGAGTCGAATGCCTCCTGGTGGAGCCGAGAGGGCGGATGCCGTGGACGAGGTGGAAAGCTTTGATGAGCAAGAGGAGGAGCCGGAGAGGGCAACGTAGGGCTCTGCGTTGCTGTGCTTTTCAGATGGGGCGTAAGGTGCTGTACTTTCTGGTGTTGTAGGTATGGTTCACGGAGGCTTTGGCGTTCGTCGTTGGGTGTTTGGCGTAAACGGTTCTCATACCTGGGCGCGTGAGACCACGAACGAAGCACTTTTTCCGTTCTTGACACACGCCCCCAAGGTTTGGCTACGACAAGAATTCAGATACATGAAAGACGCATGTTTCGCAACGTTGTCTGTCTTCGATCACTGCTGCTGTTGCTCCAGGAACGCGTCTTCCGCCTTCAGGGCTGGTGAGGTCATTGTTCCGGAACACCCCGCATCCTCCCTGAACCCGTTGTATCATCGAAACCCCAAAGGGCTTCGATCCGAAAAGCGTCAAACAAAGTCTCAATCACAAGCAATGGTAAAGGAACACATGGTGAAATTGGAAATGATTCGTTTCCCGGCGGAGGTATGATGTACACCGATAATTCGACACCTAAAGTCGGACCGTAAAGACTTTGTGTCCGACAAGACAAGCAAACCGTCCCATGATCGCATTAAAATGACCCAGAACACCGTCGCCCCATAACCTAATTCTCATCCAGGCCGAGCATGTGCCATATGAGAAAAGAAACCCAAGCTGAAAGAACCCCGTCACCCAGCGCGCCCTCTATTTGGTCGAGGAAGAGTACTTGGTAACGGCCTTGGTGCCTTCCGAGACGGCGTGCTTGGCCAGCTCACCAGGGAGGATCAGACGGACGCTGCAAATGGTAAGCATTGGATGCGGAATCAGGCAGCAGGAATACGTACGAGGTCTGGATCTCGCGCGATGAGATGGTGGACTTCTTGTTGTATGCGGCCAGCTTGGAGGCCTCAGTGGCGACACGCTCGAAGATGTCTGGATGCGGGGTCAGAACGCGTTCAATGAGCAAATCTGAGTGTGGTCATCACATACCGTTGACGAAGGAGTTGAGGATGCTCATGGCGCGGTTAGAGATACCGGTATCGGGGTGGACCTGCTTGAGGACTGCAAAAACGCGTCAGCTTCGGAAGGCAATCGACTCAGAAAGCGACGCAGACTCACCCTTGTAGATGTAGCTGGAGTAAGTCTCCTTCCTCGACTTGGTGCGCTTCTTCTTCTCGCCAGAGGGAGCGGCGGTCTTCTTTCCGGCCTCCTTCTTCTCAGCGGGAGCCTTGCCGGCCGGGGCCTTGCCGCCGGTGGTGGGAGTCTTGGTAGCTTTGGGAGGCATTGTGCGAGCGTGTGAGATGAGAAAGTGATGTGGATTAGATGGGCTGGATGGAGCAAAAAGTCGAGTTGAGCGGCAGTTGGGGTGGGCAGCGGTGGTGGATGTGGATGTCGGGATGAAGGAGGAGGGAAGTCGAGCAGCGGGCGGCGCGCGCTATTTGAATGCCACGCGCCGGGTGTTGTGATCTGGGTTGCGCCTTCTCTGGCGGGCGGGCCCGTGCACAGGTGGCCGGGGTGGGCGACGCAGCAGGAGGCAGGCGCGCGCCGTCCCAACACGGCAGGCGTAACGGGGCTAGCGCGGCAGGTTGATCTCGCGCACCACAACACGCCAGCGGCCCTTCATAAGCTGCCTCGTCGCCCACCCCGCCGACATCCTCTCTCTCCCATCTTCATCCCAAAACTTTCGCACTCTCCACCACCGTCGCCCACCACGCTTATCCGCGCTTCATCCACATCCAAGACTTTTCAGTTTTAACTCAACAACACACACACTTCCATCAAAATGACTGGCGGCAAATCTGGCGGCAAGGCCTCTGGCACCAAGAGCAGCGCTCAGTCGTACGTGGTCCCCCGCCTTCTGATTTCCTTTGTCCTTTTCCTCTCGCGCCTTTGACGCGTTTGTTTTGGTCCCTTGGACGCGTCTTTTGCTTCTCAGTCCCTTTTTCCACTTTTGCTTTCCAGTCCATTGCATTTGGTCTTGCACTTCAAGTCGGATCCCATTGTCGCATGTCGCTTACATTTGCATAGCCGTTCCTCCAAGGCTGGTCTCGCCTTCCCCGTCGGCCGTGTCCACCGTCTTCTCCGCAAGGGCAACTACGCTCAGCGTGTCGGTGCCGGTGCTCCCGTCTACCTCGCCGCCGTGCTTGAGTACCTCGCAGCCGAAATCCTCGAGTTGGCCGGCAACGCTGCCCGCGACAACAAGAAGACCCGTATCATTCCCCGCCATCTCCAGCTCGCCATCAGGAACGATGAGGAGCTGAACAAGCTCCTGGGCCACGTCACCATCGCCCAGGGTGGTGTCCTCCCCAACATCCACCAGAGTACGTCTCATTCCCATCTTTTTCGGTTCTGCAATACTGACATGCCTCTCAGACTTGCTTCCCAAGAAGACCGCAAAGGCCGGCAAGGGCGCGTCACAGGAGCTTTAAGCGTGTCTTCTTTTTTACTCGGCGCGGCGGTTCTTCTGGTGTCTGTTTTTCTCTGCAATGATAATGGGGTTCGGTCTGGGTTCTCTGGGTCTACGGGTCTACTGCACAGGGTTTGCGATACCTGGGCTGTATATTACACTCGGTCAAAGAGTGATATCATGAGCTTGAATTAAAGCGAACTATACTTCAATTTGGTCTTCTTCTGGTTTGTGATTTCACGCGTTTGTCTAACTTTCTGATCCGCGACTTCCGGCTCTGGATCACCCTCCGATTGCAGCATCTGGCCTTCTCGGAATTCGCCAATCTCGACTTCCCGGTTCACATCTTCGGTTGCAGCAAGTGGCGTCTCTGGAAGGAAGGCGACAACCGAACTTCCCGGCTTGAACCTTCAACACGGCAACTGGCCTCTTCAGATGGCAGTGGTGATGGATTTCTCTTTCTGAATTTCTGCGCGTATTTCGATCGCAGACTGAGCAGAGACATTGAACGAATGAAACTTGCAAATGGAGCACTTTGCGAGTCGATATACCAGAGTCGTTGAATCTCTATCTATCTGCGTCTACGTCATAAGTCCACTTGTAGTCGCCACTAGTCTACTATCTTCCCACAGCCTACAGGATGCATTGTAAGGGTCTCCAGAATGGAACTAGTCTGCAATGGTTTCCTGATATGCTCCAGATGTTCTTCTTGGTGTTTTGTAGTACTATTGTGTGTGTATATGCCTGTAGTTGCTGATGCCGGTCGCCATGGAGCTACTTTGTACGCGAATGCATGTGCCAACCGCACACTTTTCCCTCCATGCAATTTAGAAGCGAGAGTGTAATAGATGGTGCCGTGTCAGTCTTGATAGTCCCTCGATCTGATAGTTTTGAATCCCATTGATGTTTTGGCAAGTCCTTTGCATATGGGGGAAACCGGCCATACACTCTGGCTGTGATGTTTCTCATCCTGACTTCTCCTACTGATGTACTTACGGAGCTCCTATGTTCCTTCTCCGCGGTTTTTGACTGTAATATCCGGGTTCTCGCACTCTCGCGAAATCCCCGCAGTTTACTCTCCCGTTCGTTACAGCCTGCCATAGCACCCTACACCCACCATGCCCACCCTTGCAAGACCCCCCATCCACCCGAAAATGCCCTTTTATTATAATTTTCCAGGGCTCTCCGCCACATTCTTACCTCATTCCCAACTTTCCGTGTTATTCTATGACGTTGACGTTCCGTTATGATTTTTCAACCAATTTACTGCTGTACTTCTAAGTGCAAAACATACAGCACATCCAACTTGAAATCGAAAATCAGTACACCGGGTCACGACTCAAAAATCAAATATAACCATACATTCAGGCGTGTTTATCCCGGGAAAGCCTGTGCTCGAAGTTTCACGGCGCCAGAGACGCGTTGAAGATGGTATCGCTGGGGTGGTA
This sequence comes from Sporormia fimetaria CBS 119925, assembly GCA_010093795.1. Lineage (NCBI taxonomy): Eukaryota > Fungi > Ascomycota > Dothideomycetes > Pleosporales > Sporormiaceae > Sporormia > Sporormia fimetaria. Next base: position 224,981 of record MU006595.1, on the reverse strand, counting down.
GCGTGATCGTATGTGAGGAGCTCGCCTTGGCAGGCAATAGAGAGCCAGAGAAGGGAGAGCACCACAACGCAGGCGACTTGTCGTTTGTCAGAGACTGAGGGAGGAAGGGGAAGTAATATTAGAGTCGAACTGAAGCATCACAAGGCATGGGCCATCCAAGCCGGCAATAGTTGTAGCCAAACCATGCAGACACAAACACAGACTACAGCGACACGCATGCAAACCTCACGAGCAATTGAATTCGACCATAGTGTATACAATGCCTGGAGATAGCTACAAGGACTTCATTTGTCTAGCGACGCTGAAATGCAAACAAGCGCACGCTGATTGCGTTTCGAACTGAGTACAATGAAATATACAAGTTAGAGAGGTCAGGCCATCTGGTAGCCCTCCCTGGCCATGCTCGCCATACGACGGCCAATAAACTATGCAAAAAGAATAATCTTACACCCCAAACTATCGTCCATGTACAGCGGCGGTCCTCCCCCCAACACGAGGGAGATCCCAATCAGAACTCATCCCCAGAAGCATTTCCTTGGCAATGGAGAAGCTCGGTCCCTTATCGTCTTCTGTTTCTCGCCTCGTGAAAGAATCGGCTTCCTAGCCGAATGGGAATCCGCGTGGAATCAAGCTCTCAGCTCCCTAGCCAAGTAGCATCCTGCGGGGGTCCTCGATGAACTCCTTGACCTTGACGAGGAACGTCACGGCTTCCCTGCCGTCCAAAAGACGGTGGTCGTATGTGAGAGCGAGGTACATCATCTGTGAACTTGATTAGCTTGCCATTCATAATCACAACTCAGAATAACCGCATACCGGTCTGATTTCCACCTTGCCGTTGATGGCAACCGGCTTGTCCTTGATGGCGTGCAGTCCAAGGACAGCAGTCTGAGGCAGGTTGATGATAGGGGTGCCCATAAGCGAGCCGAACACGCCGCCGTTAGAGATGGTGAAGGTTCCGCCGGCCATGTCCTCAATGGTGAGCTTGTTGTCGCGGGCCTTCTTACCGAGATCGGCAATGGACTTCTCGATGCCAACCAGGTCCAATGACTCGGCGTTGCGCACAACGGGAGTGACCAGACCCTTCTCGGTGGCAACTGCAACGGAGATGTCGACATAGTCGCGGTAGACGATGGTGTCTCCACCGTTAGGGCCCTCGATGGAGGCGTTCACAGCCGGAACCTCCTTCATGGCGAGAACGCAGGCGCGCGAAAAAGCGCTCATAAAGCCGAGCTTGACGCCAGTCTTTTTGAGGATCTCATCCTTGTAAAGCTTCCGGAACTCCATGATGGACGACATATCGACTTCGTTAAAGGTGGTGAGGGATGCGGCCGTGTTCTGCGACTGCTTTAGGCGCTCAGCAATGCGAAGACGCATGCGGTTCATCTTGACCTGTAGAGCTGTCAGTAACGATCAACATGGCTAAGATGGGATGCACCCACGCGTCGCTCCTCACGGCTACCAGGCGTAGCAGTCTCCTTCTTCGGCTCCGCCTCCTTGCTGTCTTTCTTAGGAGCGAGCTTGGACTCCTGCTTGGGTGCAGGTTTTGACTCCTCCTTGGGAGGAGCCGGCTTGGACTCTTGTGTGGGCTCCGGCTTCGACTCCTGCTTAGGCGCCTCCTTCTCCTGCTTGCCCTCGGGCTGAGATGAAGTCTCCTGCTCCTTCGGGGCGGCCTCCTTAGGCTCCTCCTTAGCCTGCTGCTCCTTTCCACCCGAGGGCTCCCCGCCCGCCTCCAACTTGACAAGGTCCTGTCCGACGGTCACGGTATCGCCCTCACTGACCAAAAGCTCCTTGATGGTTCCGGCTTCGGGGGCATTGACGGAAACGTCGATCTGGAAGGGTAAGCGCGCGTCGGGTAACGTTACTAAGAACGTACTTTATCGGTCTCAATGGTCGCAATCTCCTCGTCTGCTTCGACGTAATCGCCAACCTCTACACACAATGGTTAGACGCAAGACGGGCAAATGTAGGGCCAGGTGGGAGCTCACGTTTTGAGAACTGGTTCAATGTGCCCTCGCTGATAGACTCTGCCATCTGCGGCACCTTGACAATGGTCTCGCCTACGCGCCGCCGTCAGCACGGTAGTGATGAGACTGGGTAATGCAACGAACCATAGCGGGAAGGAGTGTTAGAAAAGTAGCGGGAGGCGGTAAGTTGTGCGGGTTTTCTGTTGCTGCATTAGGACAGATGGACACGGGCCGGGCGAGTCGAGTCGCATACCTTGAAGCCTGGGCGAGGAGACCAGACGACGAAGCGCGCGACAGGGCAGAGTAGCTGCGGGCAGCAACGCGAGCGGACGAGGACCTTGCGGCAGTGCTGACGACGGAGAGAGAGCGCATCTGTATCGACGAAGCCCCCAGGCGGCGGAGACACTGCTGGGCGGACATGATGTGTGGTTGGGCGCGTGCAGCGTACGGGCAGACGGAGGTGTATACAGCAACGGGGCTGCAGAAAGCGAGGGTAGCGGTGGGTGAGTCGAGCAATTGGCGGCCCTGGGATGACGATGGGCGACGTGGATGGAGTGGAGTGGAGAAGAGGCTTAGCAGAGACGGAGGAAGAAGTCTTGCGCTTCAGGTTCTTCTTCCCTCCAACCGGAAAACGCAAACGTCAGAGCGGCCGGTCATCCGTCACGTGATGCAGGGACAGCGACCAGGGTCCAGCGCCAAAAATTTAGCCACAGCTCACCAGCCACAGCCAAGCAAGGCGTCGGAGCCCCATCATCGACCTCACCTCTACCAAAGCTACAAGATCCAAGCCCCTCCGAGCTGTCACCACGCCGACAGCGACCATATCTCTCGTCGCCTCAGTCTCAATTGAACCTCCCGCTTGGCGCAGTTCGATATGGTGACGCCTAGAGTCTCCGTGCTGTCCGTACCATCCTCAATTCTGCTCTGTTTCACTGCTAACTCCTCGAAGGCGCCTGTACAGGCGGGCACTGAAGCTCTCGCTCGACTGGGCCGTCCACAGATATCTCTGGAGAGGACAGGCCCTCTATATCCGCAGCCTCTTCGAGGCCAACAAACACGTAGCCGAGCCGCGCCAGCAGAGAGTATGTGGAGTGCATCATGGATCCGTCATAACCGCTGACACGCCCTTCCCAGGCCCTGATCAAAGAGACCGAGGAGATTCTGGAGAGGTGGAAGCATCCCGACCCGTACCGGCCTCCTACCGCACCCGGAGGTATGACAATGGCCACGAGGAATCGAGCAGATAGCGCATGTACTGACCGAACTAGGGAGCAAGTACGAGCGCAACTTGCCCGTGCCGGACCTGCCGCGTGAGTCCATGACTCCATCAAAGCCTGATTCTACGCTCTTGCTAATTATTTTCAGCTCCCCTCAAGATCGACGTATAGACGGAAGAACTGGTGGGGACTGCTTCTCAGCACTGTATATATCACATATTCACCATACACGCTCGCTTGCGTACGAAACCACGTCAAAATGATTCGTTCTTCCAAGGTTTCCTCTAAACTATGGCTCTACATTTCACAACAGACGGCCCTGTTATGTTCTAGCCAAGTGACGGGGTTCGCCTATGCGCCTCATCTCTCTTATCTTCTTGAAACATCTGATATTGTATCTAACGACCAACATCCGGCGCACAAAGAAAGGGATATGCAGCTGATTGTAACAGTTCGTTGAGGATCACTCACCACCAACCACCGAGGCCGTCTTGCCGTCATGCCCCAGTCACCCTTGGATACTTTCCAGGTACATGGAGGTCACTAAGACTCATGTCAGTATCGTGCCTCATGACGCCAGGCGAAGCCTGTGGAACTCCGTCTGGAACACGTTCGCCGCTACTCACTGCGCCGGCTCCCGGTCCCCCTTTCATCGACGCCTCTCCGCCTGGGTTGGACTGCTCTATTGACGGATCTATTCCCGCGCTGCCTTGCGTCGCAGGGAGGCTGTCATTCGGAGGTTGCCATGGCTCCTCCCGATAACTCTGGCCTCGTTCGTGGTTATAAGCCTCGCCTGCCAAAGCCCCTGCAGCCATTCCGCCCGCAGCGGGTGCCATCCAATCCCCGTAGTTGCTGGTGGGCCGCTCAGCCGGAGATATCGAGGGTCCAGCGCTGGTCTGTGTCGCCGAACTCTGTGGCATTGTGTATGCTCCTGCAGAGCTCGCTTGTGCTGCGGAGGTATGATCCTGATTCAAGTTCGCCGCGTTATATCCCTGTGGTCGTGACATACCATCGGGAGGCTGGTATGCCTGCGCCGGCTCTTGCTGATATCTACTCGCTAGGTCGTCCTGGTGCTGAGGCGGCTGCCGTGGTGCATACGTTCGTTCAGGGCTCCCCTCGTAAGCCATGTGACCCGTAGGGGCGGCGCCCCAATTCGGTGTTTGATGATAGTCGCCTATGTCGCGATGTATAGGCTCCGGCGGGTATCGATACGGCACTTGCATGCCTCCAGAAGCGGTTGTCAAATCGTTGCCTACATCCGAGCTTCCACTAGATGGCGCGAGAGGGGCGTGTAAGTGACGGTCGACCTGTATATCGCTTGGGAAGCGCCCACCTGGGGAGGGCCGCTGCGGCTGCTCAACTACAGCGTCGTTGGGCGCCATCGTCTGGCCTGCATACGGTACGCGGTCTGCTTCATCTTCGTCCAGAACACCATCCGAGCTGACCGATCGGATGCTCCCTTGGCTTCGGCTTCGCACATGGTGACGAACGAACGCATTGCGCTCCTCGCCGCTCTTTTCGGTAAGGCTCTTTATGTCGTCGTACCAGGCGAGCATCGTGTCGTATGTCTCGGCTCGGAACACCCAGGTATGGCCACGGTGCATACCCCCAGTTTGCCGGCCCTTGAGCACAAACTTGTGAGATGACTTGCCGGGCTGGGAGTGGGTGCCCAGCTGTTGTTCTGGCAGAAACAGCGACATGACCGGAGGCTGTGTGTAGATGCGGTCCGCAGACTTGAACTCATGTAGATGAGTCGGCGACAAGACGTACCTGCCCATGTCAGTCACTTATTGGCACAATAAGACTGTACTTACCATCCCGGAGTGTAACTCTTCAGATACTTGCTCTTCCTTTCCAACATGCCAGCCCTAACCTCTGCGGTTGCAGGGTGATGTTTCCCTGGGTATTCGATATCCTCCAATCTCCTCATGGGGATGTTAGGATTGACGAAATGGGGATCCTTAAGCACAAACTGATTCCACTCGCGATCCTTGGGCATACCAACGGGCCCTTCCCGGAGCCGCTCGACAGTTGAGTACATCTCATCGGCTTCGCGCTTGAAGATACTAGCAAGCGTATTGTACGCTCTCTGTATCTCACCGACGACAATGGACTCCAGCTCCCTTCCAGAATTTTCCAGGTTCAAATAGGCCTGCTACTGCTCAGTTTCTTTCCTGCAAGCCTCCGCGTGATACGTACCCGATGTAGGTAGTTTTCCTCGTCGATTTGCCTTTCCACTTGTCTGTCCACGCCGAGACGCACGACGTATGGATCACCCTTCCCCGCAATAGCCGTCGGTTCGGAGTCCACGAGGGTGAGAGCTTCAGTGAGAGCGGCGACGCACTTGCGCGTGGTCTCCTTCTCCTTTTCAACCGAATTCTTGAAATCCCCAGACAGTGATCTGATCTCCTTGATCTTCTGGCCCAGGTCTGCTCGCAGTCCGGTCAATTGATTGATGACTTCGTTCTCAATGTCCCGGGCCTTATTTGCTTCGACTACAGCCTGCTTGTGGTGATCCCGCAGGATGCGGTTTGCGTCGTTCAGGCCGCCCTCTAGCATAAAGGAAGATGGCGCGATCGTGTTGTTGATCACATTGGACACTTTGAGAAGTGCCTTAGCACGGTGCTCGTATGAGGCCGATACTTCTCGGAAATAGGCGATCAGGTCCTTGATGAGCTTCCGCCAAGCTGCATTCAGGTCAGCACCGTAGGAAGGCCTGACACGACTGATACATACCCTGAAAGCGATTTGCCAGGATCTCCGTGGGAGAGCCTGAGGTCGGCACAGGTGTGTAGAAAACACTGTTCTGCATGTTCGCGTGCTCTTCGTCGTCGATACTGACGCCCCGGATGCTACCGGCATACTGGCTGCGTTTGCTACCACTGCGCTTTAGGCTGCCACTGCGCTTGACCGAGGATCGCTTCTTCAGAGTCCCGCTTCTGGAGGGCGCGGCGCCCTGGTTGAGCATCGAGGCTCGCGAAGGCGATCGTTGGGGTGGTTCCACATCCCCAAGGACCGAGGAACCGCGCGTGCGGGCGTCAAAGTCTTCCTCGAACCTGCCCTGGCGCTGGGAGTGCGGTTGTAGAGTTTGCTGCAGAGGCGAGGTTTGTGATGGGTTTCCAGCAAAGTCGGTCGCATCGACATTCGCATAGGCGGGGTTGTGGGGAGCTGATGGGGTCCGGGGCCGAGGGGTTGCCATGGACGGGATAGACACAGAGTGACAGTCGTGGGTTCGCAGAAGTAAGGGCAAGCGGGCGTGAGCTTTGGTGATGGCGGAGAAGGTAGTGTATGCAGACAGCGCTGGTGATAGGTATATGTCGAGTGGTGAGGTATGATGGCCGGGGTCAATGGAGAGAGGAGTGTACGTCATCCATTCTGGGGTCCGTGCGCATCTAGATTCGTGTGCCTGTGCCTGTCTGACGCAGCCTGTCCCTCTGCGCCACCCGCGCAACAGCCACACAAGCAGTTCACCACCAAGTGCATATCGAAGGTACTACATCTATGGGAAAGCTACTACTGCCGGCGTCAGCATGCCCAGTCGCATTCTCGCTGAGCCACGAGAGCTTCTACCGCGCTTCCACCAAATGAATCCAAGCGTCTTGGGCGCCACCCGTCTTCAGCTAATCTATCCCAACCCGGTAGCATCCTCAAAGCCAAACACCACTCTGGTCGCCGTTGCTCGCACACATTACCCGTGACTCTCAGCGGCTTCCACGGGCCGGCATTTGATATCAATCCCTGGGCCGGGTGTTACGCTGCGACCACAGTTTGCATCGCAGCGGCCAATCACCCAGAGCCTTGAAACACCGTAATCCTGGCACTCAAATATATGAGAAGCTCGGTTCCTGCCCGACGCCCTCTAGGATGCGGCTTATACCCTCCATACCTGTGGCTCACTTTGTGGGGTAGCCGCCAAGATCCGGGATATATCAGATGAATTGCCTTGAGTTGATTGGGGCCAGTGAGATCTTGCACGAATGCTGACCAAAAGATAGAGTGTCGATCGTCATTGTTCAATGCCATTGATAGCATGGAGTTCCGGCATCCTGGATGGGGGTTGAGGAGAGGGTATATAAGGAGCGGCTTCTCAGTGGCAAGCAGGACATCCGATTCAGATACCTCTCACTTCGCTCAATCGCTTCAAGACTCGCACGGTCTGAGCGCTCAGTACCCATCATGAAGGCCATCGCTGTTACCGTTCTTTCGTTCCTCACTGCCTTCTCCTCTGCACATGCTGTTGCTCAGCGTGTCAGGGTGAATGGCGCCGACCAGGGACAGCTGGTGGGTATCCGCACGCCCAACTCGAACTATCCCATCCAGAATGTGAACGACGGAAACATGGCCTGCAACTCAGGCTTCCGTACCCCCGTGTCCACCAAGGTCATCGACGTGAAGGCAGGAGACAGGATCGGTGTCCAGTGGGGTCATGTCATCGGCGGTGCCCAGTTTGCAAATGATCCCGATCATCCCATCGCGAAGAGCCACAAGGGACCAACTCTCTTCTACATGTAAGTTGCCCTCAAAACGTTCCAACTCCTACAGGCCACGAGCCCTGTGTCTTCACCTCCACTATACCTGCTCACACCAAACCCAGGGCCAAAGTAGACAACGCAGCCACGGCCTCCGGCTCCGGCCTCAAGTGGTTCAAAGTCTTCGAAGACGGCCTCGACGGCTCCGGCCAATGGGGCGTTGACCGCATGATCAACTCGGGCGGCTGGGTCGACTTCCAGCTCCCCTCCTGCATCGCATCAGGCAACTACCTCCTCCGCACCGAGATCATCGCCCTTCACTCCGCCAGCAAGCCCGGCGAGGCACAGTTCTACATGGGCTGCGCGCAGATCAACGTGTCCGGCTCTGGCTCCGGCAGCAACGCACAAACCGTTAGCTTCCCAGGTGCTTACTCGGCGAATGATCCTGGAATTCTGGTCAGCATTTATAATGCGCAGGGTCAGCCGAGGGGTAATGGGCAGGCGTATAAGATTCCGGGACCTGCGGTGCTGAGGTGCTAGAGGAATAGGAGTATAGCCTTGGGTGTGCTGTAGTGCTTCAATATATATTCTCAGAAGATTGGGTCCCTCAGCTGTTCTCGTTCTCCCTACCAATGGTGATTTTGAGTATTGTGACAAGTCGACGATCGTAATGAAGTCCCTAGGCATGTAGTGACACCTCTAGGCCGATACTACTGTTCACTCACCGAGCAACCAAGCGTGTAAGCTCCATGATCTGCGTGATGCACGAATCATACACACTTCATGCGGCTCTCCAAAATTCAGACACCGCTAAGACATGCATTCAGGGGTATCTACAAGCTGCCATCATACAGGCGCAAGAATCCAAATCTACCTTTGTAGTAATGCTCTGAACCCACAAGCCCAATCCAAAGCCCGAGCGGCCAAATAACCCCAAACGGCACCGATTTTACCCGCGCTATGCATAACAGCAAGTGATGAATCGGGGTGATAAAGTTATACGAGCGAAATAGTATGTGTGTTGGAAAAGCACCCACCGTCCCTGTCGTAGGTGTGGCTGGATACCTGAGAGGTGGGCGCCCAGGATGCTAGTTGTACAGCTCGAAAATCGAAGCCGAGGAAGGGAGGATCGGAGCGGCATCAGGCTATGAGACGCTGTCGAATTTCGACTTGGTTTCATCTCCGGCTGGCTTAATTCCGTCTATAACCTGCATCTCACCCTCCTCTTGACTGCCCTGAAGCATATCTGCGGCCTTCTGCGCAACCGCGTGAGCACCCACAAGCGGGCTACCAGTCATCTCCGCAATGCTCTCACTCATCTCTGTGTCCTTGTCCAGAGCCCGGCAGACGGCTTCGGTGAGTTCGTTAACGCTATCGTCCCGTACGTAGACCAAGCCGGTGGAATTGCCCGTCTTCCCGTCCTCGAAAACCTCCTTCACATCGACCTCGTCGACGTGCTCGTCGTTGTACTTTCGCCAGACGTTGTTCTGGGCATCGTAGATGCAGATCCAGTAGTGTCCGCCTTTGGCGCTCCCGCGGTGCATGAAAACGGCATGGAGGCGGTATGGATGGTCCTTACAATCCTCGAAAACCTTGTTGATCTGTTCATCAAGCTCTTTCAGCCGGTCCTCCAAATCTTCCATCTCGCTGCGAAGTTCGCTGGCACGGATCTCTAAGCGGTTCACTAATTCTGCGTGACTCGGACTGTCGCCTTCGGTATCCATGAACTCCGGGTCTACCGCGACATCATCGAGGCCTTTGATGAAGTTGGCGGCTTCATCAACGACGACTCCAAGATCTGTCTTCAGTGCGGTTTCGTGGAGCTCCTTCTTCCGAGCTTCCAAGAGAGTCAATTCTGCCCTAAGTTTCCAATGCTCTGTTCGTAGGCTCTGGAGTGCTTCCTCAGAAAGCGAGGCTGTCTTGCCCAGATAGCGGTCGAGATAGAGAGGGTTATCTAAGGCTAGATGAGACTCATCTTTGATGGCCTTGTTGTTCTCGAAAAGCAGGCGCCGCACATTGATGATCTGTATCGGAGAAGCGCTGTCAATATATTCGAAAATCCTCCGCACAGATCTTGAGTCGGCCCCGTCTGTTTTTGATTGAGTCTCAGAAACCTCCGAGAGTGAGAACTCGTCATCGAGTGCGGCATATAGTGGTCTGTCACGTCGTCCTGGAGAAACCATGTGGAAATCCCTAGGCGTCGTGGAGCGGGTGACTTTGCCGTCCGAATCTGAAACCGTGGTAACAGTGGAGAAGAACAGCCTTTTGATGGCATCCAGCTGTTCCCCGTCCTCCATGGTCCCCTCACCTGCGATGGCACAAGACATGAGTTCAAAAATCCTATTCAGAATCTCTGCAGCATCCTGCTGTGCAGCCAGCCCTTCGATTTTCTTGACGTCCAATGGCCTTGGAGGAACCGGAGGGGGACGTGTCGGCTGCTTGGGGGGTTCCGTGAATTTCGGAGTATCTCCCTTTACACAGGCGCCGCTCTCCATAAGGTGGTCACCATCGGAATCCACTTGTGCTGTGTTTCCAGTATCGTCTACCTGTTCGGGCTTTTCGGGCGTCGGATCGTGCTCTGGGCGACCATGGGGCGACACGCCAGAATTGTTCGTAGGTCCAACAACTGGTAAGCCGTCCATTGTACCTAAGCCAGAGTTGCCAAGGCCCAGTTTCGGAGATGGTGGTGGAGATGGCGGTGCTGTTGGTGGTGCTGTTCGGGCCACTTCATCCGGACCATCCCTGGCAAGCGCAAGAGCTGCCAGTTCGATCTTGGGACGGACACGGTCCGCGTTGGCGGATATCATAGATCTGAACAGGCCTCCCAGTTCCCGTACGACTTGTCAATGTCAGTATGCGACGACGAGTCACGCCCCAGCGACTACTTACATTGTTGTGCTCGCTGAACCTTTTCGACGGTGACGTGGCTGCGCCCTACTCTCTTCGACTGTAATGCCTCAGGGCTGACATCCTGGAAATGCTTGTCGCAGTCGAGGACAAGGTCCCGCAGAGGCTTGATGGTAAACAAGAATTGTAGAACACTGTTCAGATAGCAGGTATTGCCATTATTCAAACACCCTACCGGCCACATGTCTAGCGGATGAGCCATAGCGCGTTGTGATCGATTCAAGTTGTCTTCGCGCGACTTTATAATCAGGGCGTATGCTTGCTCAAACTTTTCCTTCCGATCAGGGCAATCGGCGATGAAAACATCAACTTGGGTCCGCAGCATTTCCGGATCCAATGCTTGCGACCGGTCGTTGATGTCAAGAAGTGCATAGGCGTCTCCGATTTCCATCTCTCCGCCTTCTGGTACGCGTCCGGATGCAAGGAAATCTTTCAGTGCTTGGCTTTTGGTGTGTTCCGCAATGATATCCACTGCTTTCCTAGCGTTGAGTTCGTCCTCCTTGCACTTGATCGCATATACGCTCACGACCCATTCATCCGACGCGCTTTTGTCCAGGTCCAACCATGACAGAGCTTGCTCATATGTTTCGATTGCGTTGGAAGCTTCCTGTACGATCTTTCGACTATTCCGGGCCACGCCAATGACGCGCAGGGCGGTGCGTGTCTCCTCGACCGCGCCGGGACCAATATCCTGCAGTCGGGCCCTGAATTGACCAATGATATGTTCGTCGGTGAGAAACTCCATGTGGGAGTGTGAAGGGTCCACTCCAATAAAGCGATATGCTTCGGCGACCTCCTGTCTGGTTCGATAGCCCTCTGAAGCGAGGATCTGGACACTCTCTTCCAGGGGGCTGCTAGCTCTCCCGATAGCGATGCCTTTGAGGCATTCATAGTAGTATGCCGAATTGGGTTGATCAGTTTGAACTTGGCAAGAAAAGGCGAAAAAGAGCAAATCGTCATTGAAGTCACCTAGGGCGCCGAGCCCCGCATAGTATGGATGATCTTCTTCACTGTCGGAGTGCCGACTGCCAGGAGTAACTCTTTTCGGGTATTGTCGACACCCCAGGGCCTTCTCAATTAGAGGCCGTGCAGATGGCGGTAACGACACCACGTGTCGAGTGCTGGTACGTTCCGCTGCTGGCCATCTCAGTATGAGAGCTTGAAGTTCATACTTTGCGTCTTCGATTTGAGTACGGTGGTTCTCCCCATCCAAGGGATCCCCCGCTCCAGGAAGCACAGGCAGATGCCAGAAGTCCTCCTGGGAATCGTCTTTTTGGAAAGTAAAACCCAAGTATGTGAGTATGCTATCACAGTCTCTCCCGAACGTCTTGGCAAACTTCCGGTTCTTAACGGGGATCCGGGTCTTACCCGGTTGAGGGTTGAGCGAGTCTGTCAGATAGGTACACAAGAAATCCAGGCTATCGACTGGCCTGGCAACCTGTACTTCGTTTGGCTCGCCGTATATCTCCTTGGCTTTCTCTAACCGTCTCCGGAGCATCTCTTTATCTGTTAACAAGGTAACCTGCTCTTGAGAGAAGCGAGGGGGCCGCATGTCCACAGTTAGTCCGATAGGGCACTTGGGCGCAGAACATTGGAAAACATAATTGCGCTGTGCGAGGTGAGGACCCCTCTCCGAGTCGCCCAAGACATATAGGAAGTGATGGATGGGATCACTAACTCCCGGTCCACAGGGCGTGTTTCGCACGCCGTCTTCCCTACAATCGGCGTAGAGGGTGATGTGCCAGCGACATGTCTTGCAGAAGCACGCGACCTTGTACACGTTCCCATTCGGTGGCTCTTCGTCCCGAGGGAGCACACTCTGGTCATGCTTGATCAAGAGCTGGTGTCTGCAGTTCCGAACTGGGACGGCACGCGTGGGCTCGGCCTTCGGGTCATAATATGGGGGTTGCGACGTGAGGAGGTTCCTGCCAGCCCGCTCTTCGTATTCAGGGTCGTAGGTAAAGAGGTCTTGGATGAGACGCGGGGCTGTCTTTCCTGCGGCTGGGCCTACAGCAGAGCGGTTTCTTGGACTGGAGCCCTTAAGGATGTTCGAACTCGCGGAAAGGGTCATGGCGAAGAGCGTGTCAGAGCTGCCCAGCTGGGACTCAGTCGGAGAGCGGGCGAAGGTGAAAGTGATGGGTTCGTAGATGACTGATCCGGTGCGCAAGCCCTACCCTAGGCAGAAGAATCAGAGACACGGACCTGGGCGGGCGTAGTCGTGTCAATACATGGTAAAGTGGGAGAAACAGTACAAGGTCTCAACCTCGTGTTTGCGACCGACGCCCGGCGGCGTGCCGGTGGGCGAGGCGGTCGTGATTAAGTCAGAAGAGGGTCAATCAGCGGCCGAGGAGCGATTGAGAGAGGAATCGAGTCGTGTGTACAGAAGTACGAGAACACTGCATGCAATGAGAGGAAGCCTGAGTAACGGCGTGAGAGCACCTGGCAACAACCAGTTAAGGGGCGATGACGGCGCAGACGCCTTACTGTTCACGGCTAGCGCGACTTTCATCCCTGTCGGGCTTGGACAACCTCCAGAGAGCTTCCCAACACCACAGCATCATCCAGCACTCACAACCCCCCACCGCCGCCCACCATGGCCCCGCAACAACATGAAGCCTACCATCCCGTCGATACCCTGGCGAACACGGCCCGCACCACCATGCAATTGTCCCTGATCGGCGCCATCCTCGCAGGCGTCCGGAACGCCGCACAGAAGCAGAACGTCGGAGCAAGAGGCATCTTCACCAGCTCGGGCCGCATAATTGCCCTGTACGGTACGGGAGGAACACGCAGCACCGGAAATGCGACATGCAGCGGCTAATTGACCCCAGGGGCTGGCGGCGCTGCATACCAGTTCACACGCGACGCGAGTGCGAACCTTCGGGGCATCGACGACACATACAATGAGGCTCTGGGCGGCTTCATGGCTGGCGCTATGGCCGGTGTCTACAGTGCGCCTCGCCTTCTGCATTATTTCTCAGCATGTACTGATAACGATTAGGGAGGAGTATCCCATACATGGTGACTGCCGGCTCACTCTTCGGTATTGTCATGGCCGCATTCACTTACTCGGGAGGCTTCACTGGCTACAAGAGGGACCGGGACGAGGGCCTTGATGAGGCCGCCATGAAGCAGAAGGCCATGGAGGAGTACCGGAGGCCCATCCAAGAGATCATTGACGAGCTTGGCGAGGGACGGGGTAAGTTCCCACTTTGCCCTTCGTTTAGCGCACCAACTGACAAAAACCAGGAATCATGGGACCTGGCTACGCAGAGCGCAGACGCCAACGGTTGTTGGAGAACTACGGCATCGACGTGGGCCCGGCAACGCAGGGGTCCCGTGCCTAGAGCATTTCGCATCAAGTCCGGTGAGCTTGAGTGCGACAGAAACGTTAGAGATGATAGAGTAGGAACGAGCGACTGCTATTGTATATATGCAACAAAACTTTGATTGTGTAGGCAGCATAGTCAAGGCTACCCACTGAGAGTGTGGGCGAGTGTGGGCGATTGCTTCGCGGGAATATGGGGCCAGCCGATCTATGGAGGAGAGGGATACAATAGTCCAAAATACATTTTTCTACAACAGCAACCAACCCGTAAACGTTCAAATGATGTTAGATGGAACCCTCGACCGATGACGCGCACCTTCACACAGATGCATGTGTGGTAAGTTTAAGCTTTTACCCCACCACCAATCAGAAGCGCGCTATTCCTCTTCACGACTTTGCGGCCCAATAGACCTTCTCGAATTTGACAACCTTGCCTCACACTCGACATCACATTTACAAAGAACACGCAATGGATTCCAGATTGACAGAGGCCGACTTGAAAGAAACCTTCTACCGCAACTTCCAACAACAAGTAGCAAGTAAGTCTCCACCACCGCAATCACAAAACACAGACCTCGAATAACACACAACAAGGCGTCCGCCAACAAATAAACGACATAAGCCGCAATACCGGAGCCGAGCGCACTATGTGTTTAGAGAACTGCTTGACAGCCATCGACCGCCTCTCTCACGACGTCAAAGACGCATCGGGCTACCTCCCTGCATATGACCGCAGAGCATACAGTCAGACGATCAAGGCTCTGTCTGAGGAACTGCAAGTGAAACGCAGCGAATCCGGACCCGTGAAGAAATTCCAGTTCAAAAACCGCGCTAAGAAACCTCTCGACTTCAAACCCTCAGAATCTTCATCACCAAACCCACTACCAACCCCATCTTCCACACCTACACCCCAACCAACAACCCTCCTCACGCACACCTCCAACAACCTCATCACCTTCCTCCCCTCGACCACACACTCCTCAGGCACCATATCCTACATCTCCCACTCCCTCCTAGCCCTCTCCACCTCTCCGCCCATCCTCTCCCTAACCCTCCTCCACATCACCTCGACCCTCCTCCTCACACCCCCAATCCAAGGCCCCTTACACCTCACCTCCCTCACAAACACCGTTCTCCTGACTTCCTGCCGCCAATTCCGCATGCACGATTGCAAAAACGTAACCGTGTACTTGCACTGCGCCAGTCGGCCGATCATCGAGGATTGCGACGGCATTGCGTTTGCGCCTTTACCCTCAGGATTGGTGAGTCGATGCATGCTTGGAGGGCTGAGGAGAGAGGGTGGTATGGCTGATTTGAAGATAGATTGATGACGAGAGCAAAGGTGTGGAGAATAGATGGGATCAGATTGACGATTTCAAGTGGTTGAAAGCGGAGCCGAGTCCGCATTTTCGGGTTCTGGCGCCAGGGGAACGCGTTCCAGATAGTGTACTGATGGATGCAATCACCAGTGCGACGGAGGACTCGTTGGAAGACAGATTGAGAGCGGCCGGTGTGCCTCTACTGTCGAACGACCACGAAGAAGTGTAGATGCACAAAAAAAAAAGGAACACTCGGAATATCATAAACACACAACCAAGCCGCCATTCCATTAAAGCTCCATACGGGTATATCATAAGTGACGCGGGCCATCTCTCCGCCCACTCATCAAGCTTTGCTTTTGTTGTGCCTGAAAGAATATATCCCTTACCCAATATCGTAACGTCTTACCGCCATATGCTATTCTCCAAACATCGTGTCAAGAAAAGGAATCCTACGTTACAAAAGAACAGTCGTTCAAAAGTATCCACCAACCAAAAGAACAAGAACAGAGACAAAATCACCCTTCATGATAGAGGCTGAAATGCCGCCGCAAGTATGACTGTAGCAGTCGCCTATCCAACCGTGTCCGGTCGGCGTCTCGACGAGTGCAGAAGTCTCAATCGGCGAACCGTACGGCGCAGAGGCGTGATTGCTAACCCAAAAAAGACAGTCAGTATTAAAAAGAGAATGAAGCAATCATGCAGTGGTTGGTGGGGGCTTGGAAGCTTGCGCTTCGTTCCCACCATCATTTTCAAGAGCACCCTCCGCCGATGTAACCGGCGCAGATGCGGGCGCTCCTGCAGTGAAGCTGTCGGCTTCTCGCTGCGCGTAGATCTTGGTTTTCAGATTCTGCGCTGCAGTCAGAGAGTCGATGTATGTGCGAAATTTGACAATCTCCCTGAGCAGGTACGAAGATTTGCGTTCCCAGTTGGCCATGGCCTTGGCGGCGTTGGGATGGCGTGGTGAAAACTAGGATCATCAGCTTGACATACTCAAATCCACTCATTTCACTTACAGCAATGAGCATGGGTGCCCGCAATTCGTTATGGCGTGCCAGCTCGTCCTCCACATTCTTTACATAGTCCGACAACGCCCGCAGTTGGTCAACCTCCATGAGATTGCTGGCCATCATGCTTTGTACCGGCGGTGTCCAGTCGGAGAGGACGACTTTGTCACCAGCGAGTCTGGGCCTCATCGTCCCAGTAGCATGATCCAACGAGCTCCGCATAGAGCTGGCCATGCTGGGACGAGGTACGTGGCCCCGTGCTGGGGGCGTAACACCGCTATTCCCAAGGAGGGCCGGGTTGATAACGTTTTCACCCCAGCCGTACTCGATATTGCTGACACCGCCGACGAGGGGTTCTTTCGAAAGCCGCGCAGACCAGTAGTTTGCAGTGGAGACAAATTCTCGAACGATATCCGCAGTGCCAGCTTGGAACAAGTGAACTGCACCGTTGGGAAGGGAAAGCGCCCACACATGGGGCCTGTTCTTAGAGTACCCGGGAGGAGGAAGAGCGCTGGCGATTGACTGTCGGAGAAGGAAACTGTCCAGTGCCTCAGCATTGTCCATCCAGTTGCCGCCGCCGACGACGCTGCCCGCCGATGGGCGCGACCTGTTCTTATGTCGCATAGATTTCGAGTTCGTGCTGAAGGAAAAGAGGCGAATATAACCTTTTTCGATCACGGCGAAGCACTCATTCCACGTGCGGTCCTTAGCCTTCTTGTCCAGTGCCTCAAGGTGATGCTTGTGTTTCAAGATGCCTTCTTTCGCCCATGGTGCGCCTGACAGCTCTAGAGTCTCGTCTTCAAGTAGCGGAGCAACCCGGGTAAACTCTTCATCGCTAGGCGCCATCGTACCTTCTTCACGAATGATGGCCTGGCTAAGGGCGTTGGCGAACCCGATCGCCTGCTGGTAGTCTCCGTGCGCAAAATGCGAGCCGAGAGAGTCCACGGACATGGTAGTTCCGGTCTTGCCGACCGAATACCTGCTCCAAGTGCTAGACCCTGCGGGGCTGAAGACAGAACCATCATCTAAGCTGGTCCTGCTGGAGGCCACAGTGGACGCAGGATACAGCCGCGGCCTTGATCGTGTTTTGGATACCCAGCGATTACCAGTTGTCCTGTAATCCTGCGAGCGACCACGATAGCCTAGGTTCTCGGAGCCAGCTTTACTCAATACACTAGGTGTACGACGAAGCATGCCGGCAACCGAGAGGTTGTTTGAGGAAGGCTGATCGTGGACCGGCACAGAGGGGGCTCCGTGCAAGGGGAGTCTCTGCTTCCTAATGGAGTCATAGAATTCTTTGAGCACTGACTCAATCTGCAGCTCCCATCCTTTCATTGGTCCATTGAACGGACTGGTCACGAGCATGTTGGTATCGGCATAAGCTGCATAATCGAAAAGTAAGCCTTCAGAGCCAGCCCGACCAGGGGGTTTGAGGGACAGTCGGCTGCGCGCGCGTCGGCTCTCCGGTGGATCTTCGTGGACACCCGTAGGAAAGGTCGTTGCCTCTGCTGATGGGGAACTAGGCTCAGACCGGTTCCACGGCAGAGACCCTCTTCTAGGCACTACATGTTGAGGCCGCAGCGTGTCCTCACCAGCATCATCGCTGGATTCCTGGCAGACGCGAACCACTGTAGGCAAGGTGTTCTTCACAAACTGCCCTCGTGTCATTCTCGACTCGATTTCCGCAACGTGCAGATCCGTATTGAGGAGCAGGATGGAATAGCAGATGGTGTGGACGACATCTATTTCGTGTTAGTGCTTGCTGCACAGAAGGCAATAATGAACCTTACCCGTCGACTTGAATCCGTGATTTGGATTACACTCGCACCACCGCTCGGAAAGGCTCATGAGTATCCGATCCACTTGTTGTGTCTCGGCTTTCAAGACGAGCTTTCCGCAGAGATCCCTCAAGGCTTCGAGGATATTGTACCCGTCCCAATCAAAGAGTTTCATGTAGGCCTTCCTGATACGTGTGCTGGTCAATGTCATATCGCCGAGTATGGTGGCGACCTGTGCCTTCTGGACAGACGCTTCTTCGTTGTTGAAAAGGCGACGAGCGCGCTGTCGATCCTCCTCCGAAGGTTCTTCCTCCGATACAAACGGGTGCTGATCGGATGTAGGCACGGAGTCTGAAGAAGCGCCACTGTCAATCTGAACGAGCGGAAGGCTGGTAGCAGAGTGGAACACGTCGATTGGAGACGCGACAGAGAGATCGGCTGATATCGGTGAAGGCTTCTCGAGCTCATTGTGGCTGTCATCCACCGAGGAAGAACGTGGGACAGATCCATTCGGCGTCTCCTCGTGCGATATGGGCTGCAGGCGCATTCGCTGAGCTTTGCCAGATTCTTCGGGCAACTGCACAGTGGGCTGGACGCCTACTGCAGGCGTCAGCACCCACCCGTCCTCGTCTTCAATGTCCGAAACGGCCTGTGAAGGGGCGGATTGGGTGGAAGGGTGCTCGCCTTGATCATTACCAGCAATCTTATTGTCAGATTGGCGAAGGGCAGAGGGCGTTCCCGAACGGCTATGGTCTTCGTTGCTGCTACTATCAGCGAGGAAGGAGCCGTCATGTGCATCGGATACACTCGGCCGCCGGTGCCTCATTTTGAGACGCAGTTTCGGGCTTCCTTTATCCGGCGAACGCAGGACCTTGGTTTGACCGTTCTGTGAGGGGGTCGGCGTACCCTCAACGTCCTGAGAATCCGCCTCGATAGAGCGTACTCTTGACGCTGAGTGCGGCTTATAGCCAGGTGAGAAGCCATGGGGCTGCCCTTCACAAAGATCGTCATCTTTGGTAGGTGTCTGTGCTTTAGGATCACGGTAGGCCTGAGCAGGCGTCTCACGACCTGAGAGATAGGGATTCATGACCTGGCGCAAGCTACTAACCCCCGGGCTAGGGTGTGCGGCTGGTATCTCCTGCTTTGACGGTGGGCGAAAGTCAAGTGACATGATAGGGACCTTGGTATGCTCCGATGTCGATTTCTTCCGTCGCCGAAAGAAGGAAGAATGCTTCTTGGCCAGGCTTGGGGGAGGAGGATCTTTCTGGGCTGAGGATACAGTGTTTGGAATGCGCGGCATCGATTTCAGCTGCGAGGCAATGTGATGGGAGCTGTTCGCAGTTGTCTGTGGTCGCGAGTGCGAGTGAGATGGCACAGCGTCCGCGGTGCGCTGGTGAGATGCGTTCCTGGTAGGTTCCGAGCGTGGAGCAGGATTCTGGTTGGAGGTGGTGGATGAATGGCTATTGTTTCTGGAAGCACCGCCGAAGACTCTCCTGAAGAAGCCAGGTCTCTCCTTAGGTGCTGCGGGCGGAGCGGGTGGGCTGGCGACGGTGTGGTTGCGCGTCGCCACTGTTGGTGACGGGGCTGGAGGGTCATTGAGTGCGGGGACTGGCGGGAGGTCGCGAAAGCCGCTGGCGTTGACGAAATCCTGGGCCTGGAGCCTCATGTTGGATTCTGGCTGGCTCTTGTTCTTGCGCAATGTTCTGCTGGTTGTCGAGAGTAGACTGTTCTTGCGCCTGAGCGAGGGCGGTTGTTGTGGAGGACTATACGTCGACTGTTGTGAAGGGAACACGTGTGACTGAGTTTCTGCCATGGGTCTTCTTGGACCCGCGGGGACCGTGGGCTCAGGTGCAGCGTCATAGTCGACATAATTTTGATAGCCCGACCTGCTCCTGTTGAGGATAGACTCCATCCTGGCGGTCGCCATTTTCAAGTTCCCAGCTAGGTGTCCGTGGTCGAAGCTCGCAGAACGCCGGCCCAGGCCCCATCGCTGAGTGCCTAGTATGCCTGCATGACCGTAATCCATACTTGAAGAGGTGCTTCCTTTGCTGCTCTTCTTTGGGCCACCCCGGCCGTGTCGGGATTGCTCGGCATCGCCAAACGGGCTTGCTAGGTGCTCATCTCGTAGGGTGGAATAGGTGCGTGTGCCGTTCCTGTGGACTGCCGGGGGCTGGATGTTGTTACTACTGTTGCTGCGGCGTCCGCGCGACTTGTGAGCCGAATAGCGGGAGGACGAGTCGTCGGGATGGACATCGTAGTCGGACGAGAAGGAGGAGGCGTACGTGTGGCCCCGTTGACGGCCCGGCCCTGGCTGGCGGAGAGAATGGTCGGCTAGAAAGAAGTCGGAGTACTGGGTGCTCGGCCCTGCGCTCGAGAATTGGTCGAGCGACTGCAGCATGTTTTCAACAACGGAGGTTCGTGCATCTGGGCCCAGGGAAAGGTCGTGGGAGTCCCGGTCTTCCTCGTGACGCGTGTCTTGCAGGCGATTGCCATGGTGGGTGTCCACAGGGGTGGAGTCGTTGTAGAAGGTCTCCTGGGGTGGCAGGCGGGTATCAAGCTTGGGAGCCATGGCGGGCGTGTCGACGAGGCTGGAGTGAGAGAGAGAAGCAGTGCCTGCGAGCCCGTCTCATTGCGGCCAATCGGCGAGGACAGGCTGCAAAGAGAGGCTCGGGACTGCGGTGGAGGAGAGTTACAGCTGGAGAAAGTGGAGTTTGTGGAGTTCGTCCTGTGCTCAAGACACTCAGGGGCCCGAGACAATCCAGGGAAACCGCGACCCCGGGCGCCAAGCCGCTAAATCGCCCCCGCCCGTCGCTTCCACGTGAAGATGCATCCTTCTGAAACACCAACTCCCGAATCTGATCGAACTCCGAACGCTTGCATAGCAGCCCCGTTTCACTTTGTGCCCTCCTTTTCCGCCTCCTGCAAGCACTCTGTGGAACGCAAATCTTGAAACTGTCACGCGGCTCTCGACATGCACTGAGCATTGCAATACTGATGCTTCGTCTGGGCTATAACGCTCGAGCGATATCCTCCTTGCAAAGGGCGTTATTATATCCCCGCTGGTGTATTGACACATCTGCAGATGAGAAGTTAGCCAATATGGAGAGGGCCATATGTTCATACACACTGCCCCGCAATGGACAAGGAGGTAGCCGAGGTGACGTATGTCCGGTTATGCACAAAACGTCAGCGAGAGCAGACGAATAACACGACTCCAACTTGACCGCCATCACACCCAGCCGGAGCCGCAAAGAGGCCATTTACAAGCTTTTGATCGTACTTTGACACATATCAACATCAGCATGGGTTCCAAGCCGAAAATTGCCCTTGCTTTCGATCTCTACGGCACTCTGTTGTCCACCGAGTCTATCTCTACGAAGCTCGCCGAATACTGTGGAGAAGAGAAAGCAGCCTCGATTTCTCAACAGTGGCGCAGATACCAGTTGGAGTACACATGGCGAATAAATAGCATGAGTGAGTTGCGCCTCCCTTTGCCATTCCAAGGTTGGCACCGATTAGGTGTGCAATTCAGGGCAAGGTCAGTCGTCCATCATCACCACGAGTATACTCACACCACGCAGAGAACTATGTGCCGTTCGACCGCGTCACACGCAACGCCCTGACCCATGCACTCGCTGAGGCTGGCGCCGACCTCTCGTCGGACGCAGTGGACGCCCTCATGGACCAATACAATGCACTGTCCCTATATCCTGATGTTCCTCCTCTGTTCTTGCAGCTTTCCAAATCCGGCATCTTCTACCCTGTTGTCTTCTCCAATGGAACCCCAGACATGCTCTCGGCCAGCATCACTCGCTCTCCTGAGATGGCGCCCCACTCCAACGTCTTCAAAGGGATCATTTCTGTCGATCCAACCAGAAAGTTCAAACCCGCCACTGAAGCATATAACCTTCTGCTAGGGAAAATCCTTGATTCGGTCAAAGTCGGTGGGCGCCGGGACGTATGGTTGGTCAGTGGCAACCCTTTCGACATAGTGGGGGCGCTTGATTCTGGTCTGTCTGCCTGTTGGGTGAACAGAGGTCGAACGCGATGGGTTGATGCGTGCCCATACACACCAGAAGGAGGTCACCACACACCAGATGTCATTGTCAATGGCGTGGACGAGGTACCTGATGCCGTTGAACGGTTCTGTGATCAGGCATCATGACAAGCCGTCTCCTCTGAACCGCAGGTAGTCTCGGCGCAACCCACCAGCCGAGACCGTTAGGTAATTGCCGTAGTCTTCAAAGATCTGCCATTTCAAGTTCTCATCTAATCTAGTCTCTGTATCTTCGTTTACCATTTAAACTCCCTGCGTTTGTCTCGATCGCGCAGTCTTCCCTTCCACTCGCCCCTAAAGAGGTAGCCACCAGCCGGCCCGTACCTGAGGGCCATTGTGGGCGGGCGCTCTTCCCTTTGTCTGGCATCACGTGGCTCCAGCGCCTCTTCACTCGAGCATGTTCCTCTTCATTGTTCTCCTGTCACCAATAGGAACGACAGTCCCATTGTTCACATCGCTATTGTGCAGTCCATGTGGTATCATTGTGCACTCTCGCTACAATCACATTGTTCCCTTTCCCCTTCCCCTTCACCCCTTATATTTCACAGGAGGGTTTCTTCCTCCAAAATCAAAACCTCCTCCTTCATATCGATTACCACTACCTTAATTACCGCACGTTAATCCTCCTGGAGAGCGATCCCACCATGACCATACTCAAAGCATCAGCAACCCTCCTAACCCTCCTCACCGCGGTTTCCGCACAACCATACACCCTCCACACCGATCTCTCCGCCGACAACTTCTTCCCCAACTTCGACCTCTACTCCGGCCCTGACCCAACCAAAGGTTTCGTCCGCTACCAAGACGCCTCCAGCGCCATCAATGAAAACCTCATCGCTCACCTCAACGGCTCAGTCTACCTCGGTGTAGACTTCACCACGCGTAATCCCTCTGGCCGCGCCTCGGTTCGCATGGAAAGCAAACCTGTATTCAACCACGGCCTCCTGATCGCAGACATCAAACACATGCCCGCGAACGAATGCGGGACCTGGCCCGCCTTCTGGATGCTCGGAAAGGAGACGTGGCCAAAAGGCGGCGAAATCGATATCCTGGAAGGCGTCAACGATCAGGAGCACAATGCAGTCACCTTGCACACGGACAACGGCTGCGTGGTTGATAATAGCACTTTCGGCGCGCAGTTTGGCGGGGAGACCGTATCTCAGGCTCCGTTCACGGGCTTGATGGAGACGGATAACTGTGATGTCAAGGCGGATAAGAATAAGGGGTGTTCAATCAAGGCGCCAGAAATGATCACGCTGCCGACAGTACCTGGTGGCGGGATGGGAGATACCGAGGGCAACGGACAGCTTCTGAAACTCCCTTCGTACGGCACGCCGTTTAACAATAACAATGGCGGCGTGTACGCTATGGAGTGGACGCCCGAAGGCATCAGCACTTGGTTCTTCGCGCGCAATGCGCCTGGGTTCCCAACAGAGGAGCAACTTACAATGTCTCCTGACCCGTTGACCTGGGGCGCACCGATTGCGAAGTTCGCAGGGCGGGGTTGTGATTTCGAGGAGAAGTTCAAGGACTTGCGGATTATTTTCAACACGGCGTTCTGTGGTGAGTGGGCTGGAAACGAGGATGTCTGGGGCGCGAGCTGTAAGGCGAAGACGGGCGTGGATACCTGTGAGGAGTATGTTCGTGAGAACCCGGAGGTCTTTGCGGAGGCGTACTGGGAGATTGCTGGTTTGCGGTGGTTTGAGAAGGAGGCGGTAGAGAAGCGCGAAGTCATGAGCCGGTCTCATGCTCGCCATTTTGGATAGGCCCTTCAATGGTGGCTGTTTCCGTTAGTGCATAGTGTAACATGGTAGATTCGCATATTGGGGGGCGTGGGCGTTCTTCGCTCGTGATAAGATACCTTTGGATGGTTTGGATTGTACTGTATCATCAACTATTTTCGATTTCTTAATACTCACCCCTCGACTTATTTTGAGTGTTATAGTAGAGACGACATGCTAGTTGGTTATCTATCAGGGCGGTCCCGGTGACTTCTTCGAAGGTTCACCGAAAATCCTGCAACAAAGCCTCCACCAATCGAGGAATCCTACAACACAGCCTTCAGTGAACGAGGTAAAAAGAAAGTAAACAGCTGTTCTAAGACCAGGTTCTGCATATATAACGTCGCTCAACCCATCACGCTGACCAGAGTCTTTCGTAGCTTCGATGTCTCTTTCCGACGACTGATCCTTGGACGTGTTGGCGCGAGGTGGCTTGACGACGCATGTAGTGGTCAAGTTGTAATCTGACCCGCCGTGCGCGCCCACGCCCTTAAGCGGTTGTTGTTCTGGTTTGTCGTAGGATTGGAAACAGCCGACTGTCTCGTCGAGATACGCAGGTTTGGCTTGCCCAGGGCGTCCGCTTATTGACTGTCTCTCTGTCTTCCTGTGTAGGGCCTCTGTCTTCTTGTGTAGGACCACCAGTGCTCGCCGATACGCCACTGAATTCACAATCTCGTCGTCCATGGCGAACTCGGTGGTACTCAATATCGACGCACCATCGTCCAACGAGAATCGCACTGAGGCTGTATGGTGCAATTTGCGCACGTCTGCGATAGCTCTTGGTTCAGGTCTGGCACTTGATATCAGCCAACCCATGACGATGTGGTGGAGGGGATACTCACAGGTTGAACGTGGCAACCAGGTTGTGGACATGCACAGCCTGCCATCGCATCTCATCGGGATGCGATTTCAGATCCGCATTCTTCCAGACAAATCTCATCTTCCCTCCTGCGGATAAGAAGCCATTGACGGCGTTGCGCCTGTGCTTCAATAGGTTCTCGACATCTGCGATTAGAAGTTCGATGACTGGGGAAAGGTCGTCCACCGCTTGCGTCAGCGAATCGAGATATGTCTGACTGGACGACTGGGCTGCCTGTGATTCAGCCCATCTCTTTATCTTCTCCACACTTGCGCACAGCGTGGTGCACTCGCGTCGGATTGCTTGAAGGGAACTGGCAGCGCCGCTTTGCGTGGTGTGGAGTTCGTGGTAACCCGGTCGCCGCCTTAATGCACAGTTGGATGATCTGGCCGGAGGTACATACGAGGCCTATCACGCTCACGGGTTCCATTGTTTGGGTTGAAGGCGGGGTTGGAGGAATTCTGTGGTATACGAGGAAGGACGTATGGACGAAGATCGCTGCGGATGTTGCAGCGCCAGAGCACATGGATATCCACCACCGATCATGGGCAGACCAGGCTGAGTGGCTTGTTGGGCACAGTTAGCAATGACGATGGGCCGAACTGGCACCCCCGCCTTCAGCTGAGTGCCTGTCAACTTGTGGCCATCCAATGAAGGGTGCAGGAGGCTGAGTGGCTTGTTGGCAGGCATCAACGATGTTCGATGGACTGGACTCCCAGGGAGGATTCGCTTCCTTAAGTGCCTTACAGCCTTGCCGGGAAGTGTCCAGGAGTGACCCAGGAGAATAAAGAGGCGTGTACTTGAAGGGTAATCCAGATTAGCTCAGCTCGTTGTGTGCTTACTAAATGACTTCTGCTCGACTAGGCTTCGATCGTGTGCTTGTCTTCCTCTTCGGTAACTGCCTAGTTACATTCTCTGGTCGTGATCTGATTGGAATATCGAAGCGAGATGAGAACGGCTTTAGAAG
Organism: Sporormia fimetaria CBS 119925; assembly: GCA_010093795.1. Lineage (NCBI taxonomy): Eukaryota > Fungi > Ascomycota > Dothideomycetes > Pleosporales > Sporormiaceae > Sporormia > Sporormia fimetaria. Next base: position 199,328 of record MU006595.1, on the reverse strand, counting down.
GCCGAACTTCAACATCTAGAAGTGGTGTGAAGTGTCCAACAAAGGTATGCCCTGGTATAACGCACGGAGCGCAATCGAGAACAAGTGATACATCCTCGGACTGGCACCTAAATGCGTCGCGACATTTTCCATCAAGACCGATTCCTAGACGCAATCAGTACACAACACCAGTACTGGACAACGCACTTACTTCACGCAACTCCATACAGCATCCCCCCTCCCTCCACTATCTTTTCTTCCACCTGACCCTCCCAATCCACTTCACCCAAACCTGCACGTCCTCCCTCTGTTCCAATAACTCAATCGTATACCACTCCCTCGCCAACTCCTCATTCCCACTCAACCTGTGTACAAAACTATGACACGACCTACACAACCACGCCACACTATTCAACCTATCCTCCGTATGCCATCCCCTCTTCAACACCCTCTCATGCGTACTCTTAGGAATCAAATGATGGTACGTCAACGGGATCCAGTCGCGGTGGCACAACTCGCATTCCGTAGTCCGTGTTGAAATCCATATGGGTGGCGGTGCGGTGGTTGCGGTGATGTAGGAGGTGAGTACTGGTGTGAAGAAATTGTGGAGGTCGAGAGGGTCGGGGGAAGAGGGGAGAAGGGAGTACGATGAGAGGGAGTCTAGTGCTGGAGGGGATATGGAGGAAATGAGGGAGAGGGATGCTGGGGATGTTAGAGGGGGCGTGTAGAGATCTTGTAGGGTGGGGGAGTCTTTGTATTTGGCGTATGAGAGCGTGCGGAGGGAGGAGGGGAGACTTGGGAATATGAGGGAGGATAGATACTGTTGGGGCTGTTAGACTGAATGTGCGGTAGTAACGAGCGTGTTGCATCCGTACTTCGATGAATTCGCTTAGGTCCTCTGCGTCGTTTGAGGTTTCTTCCGTCTCGTTTTCTCGGTTTGCCACCTCTTTGACCGGTCGCGGTTTCATGCTGCTGCGTCTTGATTTCCTCTTCTTCTTGGTTGGCTTCTCGATTGGTGTTGCCAGGAGTCTCAAAACTGGTTCGCTCAAGCACTCTCTGAAGGTTTCGTAATTGCCTTGCTCTTCCTCGGGTACAGATTCAAACATTCTTGCTGTAGATAGAATTGTTTGTAGATTGTCTCGATCCAGCGCAAATTTTGACATGGATGAATTGTAGTTTACATAGACACCTGTCAGTGATGGCATGGTCGATGCCTTAGAGGTGGCGGTGCGGGGCTCGTCCCAAACTCGGATAGGTTCACCATCGAACGTCGGGAAAGGGCGGCCCACAGCCACAACTAGCCCAGATCAAAGTTCGACACGAGAAATGTCCGCTACCTAGGTACATATAGACGTGAACAGGGCGCAGTAATGAATGTGCTGAGATTGAAGAAGTGTGGAGTGAGCAAAATTGCTCCTGACAGCTTCTGCGTCACTGCACGAGATCGTGGTCAAGGGACACATATAAGTAGATGTCAAGATCCAAGTCAAAATCCATTCCTCATTATTACTCCCCATACGTCACACAAAAAAACCAAAATATATAAAACCCTCGAAAAGAGTACCTAGAACAGAGCGGCACATACAGTACTAGCCTGTAAGCATATGCAGACCGAACCGACCCCATACAAAATGGTCAAGCCAAATGAGCCCGCAATCATATACTGGACATAGATGCGTGCGCTCATCCCGTCCCAACGCAGAGCTCATTCCGACGTTCCCGCAGTGGCCGTAGGCGTGTGATGCGTGACATGTACGACCCGCTATCATGTCATATAAACATAGACGTACAGCAAAGAGTCATTATTCGCTCGGCGTTCCAGACAGCTAACATGGGTCGAATTATAGTTATCGGAGCTTTCCGGTGTCCTTGGCCTCGCGGACTTGTTCAAAGACCTGACCTTGTCAGTTGCATCTCAGAACATGGGTGTCGCGGAAACATACCTTGAGCATCTTCCTGCGCGCACCGAGGGCGTTCACTCCACGTTTCTCAAGACCGGCATCGTCCAGCTCAACCAGCTCCTGCCACTTAAGGTCCTTGAGATTATCGGTGTATTTGTGCAAACGCAAGCTCCTGAGCCAGCTCGGAATATCCTGCAGCAAGCTGGGATCCGTGGGGTCCTCCGGAGGCTTGGAGCTTCCACGTCGTCCGCGGGGAGAGCGCCCGCGATTGATCTCAGAGTGGTCAGAGATGTAGCCGTGATGGCCATCGCCACCCATTCCAATACCGAACTGGCTGAGGTTCAGACCAGCCAGCCCGTTGTTGACAAGTGAAGGATTATTATAGTCGGCGGCGAGGAACCCATTGTTCTGCGGGGAAGCAAACGCCATGGCACCCATACCTTGACCCTGCAGTGCCAGACCGGGGGAGTTCGGGCGGGACCGGCGCCCCTGCATAGCAGCGAGTTGCTGTGCTTGTAGTGCGGCAGCCTGCTGCGGGGTCAGGACCTGGCCCAGCTCGTTGGTCATGACGAAGTTGGCATTGGGCATCTGGCCTAGCAGACCGGGCGAAAGAGGGCCGTTGCCACCCTGCCCCTCTGTTGACCGGGCACGACGATATTTGCGTGCATCGTCCAAGTTGATGCGATTGTTGACTGTAGACAGGGCCGCCAGCTTCATGGCCGTTGCATTTGCAACCATGTCAGCCTGGGAAGCAGCCGCCTGGGTGTTGAAATTGGCGACCATTGGAGTGCTCAACTGTGAAGCCCAACTGCCACCAATAGGGGCGAAGGATGGCGACAACATAGTGGCCATGCTTCCAGCATTCTGAGGCGCATTAAGCGTAGTCGTTTGAACATTGGAACCATCGTCACTGGACAAAGGTAGACGAGGCGATCTCAGACCAGCAGACGGCGGGGGCTGAGCAGCGAACTGTCCCATAGGCTGGTGGTTACCAGAGGATTTGGGTCGATTCGCGGCTTGCTGTGCTTCACCCCACGAAGATGAAGACGCCGTTTCCTTTCGGTTGTTATCCTCTGGAGCAGATATAGTGGGGGCAACTAGCGAGCTGCGGTCTCCGACAGTGCTGTTTCGGTTCGGCGCAGGAGCGATTCCAGTGACGTCGGTGAACTCAGCCTTCTGCTTCGCTATAGCGGCAGCAGCATCGGGGAACATGCGGTGAATCGTGGATTGGTCCAAACCAGAATTACGCTTTGCGCCTGGCGATGCGGGAGGGCGGCCGAGACCGATTGAGTTGCGGTCACCAATGCTGAGCTTGCTCATGGCATCGCTCATCTTCTGGGACATTGGATCTGCGAGTGGTCAGACATGTTCTCTCCAGCTGCCCAATCGGTATTACATACCTTTCTCTCCAAAATTGGCAGGCGAGAGCACGCCCGACATGGGCAAGCTCTTGGACATGTGCTGCAGGACCTGGATGAAGAACCTAATCTGCACCTGGGTAGTCTGCTGGAGCAGAGCATACAAAGCAGCCGTCCGCTCTGCCTCACTAAGAACGCGGAACCACTGCTCAATGGCGCTCAGCTCGTCCTTGAAGTCTTGATCGAGCGTGGCCGTGGCCATTTCCTCCAAGGTATTCTCGTACTGATCGATATCAGCAAGCCATTGCTGAGCAGCACGTTCCATCTCATCAGGGTTGCCCGAGTTCGTGTTATTGCGACCAAAGTAGACTTCGGAAGCGGGTCGAATGCCGCGGTTGGCCAGCGGGGAGGAGAAGCCGCCCATATCGGCTGAGGCTCGAAGGTGGTGGCCCGCTCCGAGCGAGGAACGGGAGGTGGGGGGTCGAAGGGAGCTTGACACCTCGGGGGTGCTGTTGCGATTCCCGGCAAGATGGCTGGAAGACATGGCGAAGGGCTCTTCTCAGAGAGGCTTTGTTCGACGACCAGGCAAGAATTGGAGTTGCCGAATGAGGCTTGGGGGTGGAATGGCGATCAGTGGCGGACAGTGCGACTCCACAGGCGGGGGACGAGGAAGCAGAAAATTAGGATATCGATGCGAGATAGACTGGGGCTAGGCGTAGATTGCGATCGAGGTCTCCTGCAGTCCGGCTGGCCTCAAAGGAGAGAGCTCGACTCTCGAAACGGTGGATTTTGTCTGTGGTCGAGGTGCTGCAGGGTCCGACACACGACCGGCGCAGGGCAATAACGGCGCTAAGGGCACGGTCTCACAGCAAGCGGCCAAGGATGAAGGGAGAAGCAGTCAAGACAAAGAAGGAGGAGAAGCGAGCGAGAGTGTGCGAGGCGGAGGTGAGGTGGGGAGGTGAAAAGAAGAAGAGCAGAAGCAGACGAACAAGTGCCCAAGTTCGTGTGAGGCCGTGGAGAGACTGGTGAGGAGCGCACGGAGCACAAAAGGGGTCCTGCACGCCCCTCAGAGGCAGCCGCCCGCCGGTCACGCACTTGATTGGTGAATTGCCAATACTCCAGTCCCCTACGCCCCCATCTTCACTGTCCTACCTCTCTCTACATCGGCTTCACAGCCTACAAACAAAAACACAGCTGACAATCAGGGAAATTCCCGTCGTGTGAGTATGCCAGAATATCCCCGAGTCGCATTTATCCTGCGAGGGGCACTGGCGACTCCCGATGCACTGACTGTAGCGCATTGAATGAGTACTGGCAAAGCGTTTGAGGCACAGCGTTTATACCATTATTGCGAGTCCTCCTTCATATCCCTCACCGCACCTGGTTGATAATGGACCCTACCATAACCGCCGCCTCGCGCTCCCATCCTCCCACGGCGACACCCTTGCCCCTGCTGGACCCGGCTCCCGGCAGCTGAGAGCCACGGTTAACGCACTCGCGTACTGCGCTCTGCACTCTGTCCCTGTTAGATCGCAGAGTGCGCGCAGATACTCCGCCTCGTTGCATAATCTCCTGCACCCGCGGCGACAAAGACGACGCCAGCGACCGCCAGAAATATGACGGCAGTGAGGGAGTGTCCAGCGAGTTCAGTAGTGCTTGCAGAAAGTTGGGCCCCCCCTTTGTCTCCCCGGCAGCTGACAAGAGGGGATGAGGCGGCGCTTGTATCGACTCCAGCAGCGACTGCAACGCCACAATGTTCTGGCACCGAGCCGACACTTCTAGCAAAGTCCGGTCCAGCGAGGGCAATGTAGCCAGCGAACGCGCGAGAGAGGCGAGCGAGGACTTGATGGCTGTCTGCAGATAATCCTCGAGCGCATCCAACAGGAGGCTTGGCCGGAAACTGTCCATAGTTGTGTTGACTCTCGTAGGGGAGAGAAGATATAGCGTGAGGAGAGCTGAGGTTGTCCGTGCCTTGGTCTCCTCACTCTGCGAGAATGTCGAGCCAGAACCCTGATTTGCTGGCGTGAGCAGCGACGACATGGAAAACTCCCTGACGACCTGCTGAGCTCTTGACGCTATACTCCGCTCCGCGGGCATGACAAGCTCATTCTTCAGCGTATTGACCACATTGACCCTATCCAACCCTTCTCCTTCCTGCCCTGAGGCCGTCGCAGAGAAGATCTGTCGCAGGGAGAGTAACGTGTCCGCAGAGCGCACCATGGCTCTGTGGTCCTCTTTCCTCGCACTCCCTACCCCACCCACTTCGGCCATCCGTACCTCGAGCTGCCTGCCCAGCATAAGACATCGAGACACCGACCTTCCCAATCTGACCGTTTCCACGAGCCGCTCGGCTGTCAGTTGCACCTGCTCTGCAACCTCATAGCGTTCAATGACCTCCTTTTGCAACGTTTTGTACGACTCGGTCAGGGATGCGACCTGGCTCTCGACAGATTGTAGTATGCGCTGGCTCGATTGTGATTGCTCGTTCGTGTACTCTAGCAGGGGAAGCGCAGACTTGGTCGTAAGGGTGTCAATGTGAGTGTCAATTTCTTGTACGTCGAACAGGACGCGAGACAGTGGTGTTGCGAGGTCGAGCGGTGTGTCCGAGGGGTTGTTGGTTGCGAGGACGAGCGTGTTTGCAAATGCGGTGGGAGAGAAACCGGGATCCAAAAAGGTCTCGTAGTCTATGTAGGAGGGATCGCTCTCTGCCATTGTGATTGTGCCTCCAGAGAAGTGAAGTGAAGTGAGTAATGTTTCTATCCAAGTCGTGGTTCCCCAACTGCATGAAGCCGCGCCCGCGCTATGCCCAAAAGAGGTAGCTCAGCAAGGGACCTCGGACTCGCCAAAAGCTCCCCCAGCTTCCATCATTCACGTCCCCCGCAGCGACATCACGCCCAGCTCGCTCGGGGTCGATCGCTCCAAAGACAACTCAGGCACCATGCCGACCTCCATGCCCTGCCCCTCGATCCGGATCCCCGTAGAACAGCTCACGCCCAGCTCCTTCGCCCAATTCGGCACCGTGATCGAGAACCCCGCCCACGCCAACCGCCCACCTCCCAACAATGACTTCGTCCCCAAGTCTGTGTCCGCAAACCAGGGCTCTGCCCTTAAATACCTCGACGTAACCCACATCGCCAATCTTTACAACCTTGCTCCGAGCAAGAAGCCCGCAAAAGCAGTCATGAATATGTTTGTCTGCGCGCCGCGCGAACTGCGGCCACACGAGCCGTCGAACAGTATGCCGAGTAGCTGGGGCGACATTGATTTCGACGACGACGACGAGAGTGCAAGCGTCAATGCGCAGAGGGAGTTATTCGACGTTCCGATTCTTGAGCGACATCCGTTCACCACGCAGACGTTCATACCCATGGGTCTTTCCCCGTACGAAAAGCATACACAGTACCTCGTCATTGTAGCACCCACACTTCCCGCTTCTGCGTCTAGGAGACGAACAGACAGAGCGCCACCATATCCTACACCGCACAAACCGCAAAGGAGGTCGATCAAGGATGTCTTCGCCAGAGCCAGACCTTCACCTTTCACAAACGAGTCAGCGCCGCCTCCGAGCCAGTTCTCACGCCTTCATCCTTCCCAAAAGCCAAAAGGCCCAGGTCTACCCGACCTCAAGAACATCAGAGCCTTCGTTGCCGACGGGAGCCAGGCAGTAACGTACGGAGCAGGGACGTGGCACGCGCCCATGGCCGTGATCGGCGACCGGGCCATCGACTTCGTAGTCGTGCAGTATGCGAACGGCGTGGACATGGAGGATTGCCAGGAGATACTTCTGAAGCCCGACGCGAGGGCCGAAGAGGGCGTTGTTGTTTCTGTGGAGTCGGATTCGAGTGGGAAGGTGCTCGTTAAGGCCGGGCCCGGGGCGGCGATCAAGGCGAAATTGTAGTACTGAGGAGGTCGGGTACGACATGGGCGCTCGAGCTGTTGTTGCTTGGTCATTTTGCTCCTTTTGTACACGTACACACTTAACTCCTAGTATTAATCCATTCCTGAGAGTATTGAACGCCTATGCAGATGCAACTCCGAGTCATGCAAGTGAAAAAGAGAGAGCTGTACAAGTAAAAGAACTGTACAAGTAAGAAAACTGTACAGGTAATCGAGCCATAACGCCTGCAACCACGACTCCCCTCCCATATCGACACACCTCAAGTATCCTCATCCTCAATCCTCAACCCCTCAAACAGACTCTCAACCTCCACAATCTTCCGCTTTGCCTCCCCAGCCCTCTTCTCCTTCAAACTTTTATACTCCTCTGCCACAACCGCCATGACATTCCCCAACTTCGCGTCCCTCCCCTCCTTCTCCAACCTCTCCTTCACCTTCTTGAAATTCTCCTTGACAAAAACCTGATACTCACTCTTCTCCTTTCCATCTTTCTTCGCGCCCGCCCCTCGAGGCGTCGGTTTCGTCTGCAGTAACCTTCCCTTACACTTCCCGCAAGAATGCCTAACAGGATCTACACTCTTGCTATGTCTCTTATACTCGTACCCGCATCCGACGCATTCCCAAACGTACTTATACGCGATCTGATACGAGTGCTTTGTGGTAACATGTACGTTCTTATGCGCAAACGCACGCGAGACTTTGTGGGCCCAGGACTTGAATTCCGCGCCATGGGGGTTATTACTGACTTCAGAGATCATGAAGGTGGTCAGATGGCAGTATTCGTGCGCGAGCACGTTGCAGAGCCGCTCGTCGTTGTCGATGACCTTTTCCGCGAGCTCGATGCTGCAGACGTGCCGGTACTCGGTGCGGATGTCTGTAGGGTGAGGGCCCATGCGAAGGCGGATTTTCTCGCGCCGCCAGTTTGCGCGGCCGGCCGTGGTTTTGAGGGTTTTGGACCAGATGAGTTTGATGCCGCCCGTGGGGGCGCACATGGTCGCTATGCGGCCTTGGGTGATGGTTGCGTCCAGTTCGGAGAGGAAGGACACGGCGAGGTCGTGCTTGGTGGTTTCGAAGGCTTTGCGTTGGGCGCGTTCTTTGGCGGGACTGGGGGAGCGGGATCGGCTGGTGGTTTTGGGTTTCGCGGCCTCCTTCTTACGGGGCGAAGCTGATTTAGGGGCGAAGGAGTCGTCACTGTCTGAGGACAGATCGAGGTTTTCCATCTGTCTCAACAGCTTCTGCTTGCGAGGGGATAAGAGAGTTTTGGCGGGAGAATGCATCTCGTTCCAGGTGTTAATTACAGCGGGACACCAGAAGGCATCCAGGCTGGGACGCAAGTTTGGAGCCTTGGGAATGCGGTTGCCTTTCTTTGACGGAGATACAAGTTTTTTCGGGCTGGCGTCTGTCAATGGAGGTGTGCGAGGGCGTTCAAGAGGAGGTGCCTTCCTAGGGGATCTTTGCTTGGTAGGAGTAGGTGAGCTGGATCTAGTGTTAGCCAACGAGCCGTGCCATCTCAAAAGTGTATCGACTTACAAGGACAGTACGGCATCCCCATCATTGCTATATGAGCTTGTGGGACGGGAGCCAGATGCATCAGGCGCTGAAGGCCTGGAATAATGGACAAATGATGAGGGTGGCTCCGCGTCCTTGATGAGATCAACTACGTCCTGGGTCCACGGTCTCAGTGAGGTCAGGGCTGGTAGCTGGTCCTCGCCAGCGTCCCATTCGTCCCCAGGAGCCTGTCTTCTTGGTTGTTCCATGGGCTCTGGATCTTCAGGCTCTTCTTCTTCCTCCGACTCGGTCTGTCGCTGTCTATAAAGGCCGTCTTGGCTGGGTCTGTGGTCTTCTCGATGTCTCCTGTACCTCGCATCTATGACCGAGTCATCTTCGTCCTCCTCATCCTCTTCGTCGTCGCCATGAGAATTATACTCATCGTTCTCCTCAGACTGCTCAGAAGCTTGGTCATCTTCTAACGCTTCGTGTGTAGACACCTCTTCTACCTCTTCTACCTCCTCTTCCGCATTGTCTGACTCGTAGACTGACTGCACACTCTCGTCTTGTTTTGTTTTCTCCGACGCCAATTTCTTCCGCGGGTTTTGCTCGGGATCACTTTCTGCTTGTTCTTGTAGCTCTGCCTGGATGTCTAGTTCCATAGCCAGGGACTGCGGTCGAGAAAGCCCCAGCGATAGTACCGAATCGTCGGGTTTGCGTTGTTCTTTCCTCCTTGGCTTTATTTCGCTCTTGGTCTCTTCGACTTCATCTTTTTCTCGCGCAAAGCTACGTGCTGTCACAATAGCTGGCATCGTGAAGGCATCCTCGTCGCTGTCCTCCTGTGCCATTAATATCCTCTTCGCTGGCGTTTGGATCCGCTTTGCGGAATACAGATGTCCCATCCCGAGATATTTTTCTCTGCCATCAAGTCGCTCCCGCCTCTCTCTTCGCTCTGGTGTAGCAAAGCTCTCTTCGATGCTAGGCTCCTTGATCAGCCGACTGTTATTCGCGACAGGTCTCAATGCCCGGCGTGTCCTTGGCGTCTCAACATCCATGCTTCGTGGACTTGGAGTTGCTCGTGAAGCTCGGGTGCGGATGCGGCTCTCCTCCTGCCGACTGTTCTCTACGTCGCTATCCGAGGTATACGGCACCACGGTTTTGGATGGACTGCGGCGGCTTGTGCGAGGCGTCTCTTGGGGCGGGGGTAGTTGTATGGGCTCAGATGAGCCAGGGGCCTTCCGTAAGCGCGCCATATTTGTGAGATGGATATAGATAGATTGGCCGTCTGGGAGTGGATGGGTGTGTGGTGGTGGAGTGTCGTCATGGGGGATCTTTGTTGATGGCCGTTGTACAGGCAACGCCTGCGCCCGTGCCGTTAATTCGTGCTAGCGCGACCTGTGTAGCGCGATGGCACGTGTTAGCAGTTCAACTTGTACCACGGCATTTCTATCTTTGTATAAGTCATCTACATTCCTTGTCTTCTCCATCTGCCAGTCGGAGCTTCTCTACTCGTCTAGACCGCAACACAATGACCGTTTGATTGGTATCACCAGCGGGCGCCACCTGTCTGGACTGAGCCATCGCGGAAAGAGTGCAGCGTCGCTCCCTTGACGCTTAACGACACGCCCGACTGTCTCAAGAATGCAGATGACTGCGAAGACGCGTAAAGGATGGACTTCGCGGGAATGCGGCAAAACAAATTCGAGAAGCACGCGCACTCGAGCAAGGGAACCATCCGTTCGGTGTGAAGGCATATATGGAGCATGCTGCCCATATCTTCCCATACCTTACTAACTCCGTGACATGCAAACGGCTCAAATTGGAAAATGAAGGCCATAGTGAGTTCACCATGATCCGAGTCTCACAAAACGAAGCTCAAAGCTGGGCAGTTCGAGCTGACTAGCTGCAGAGGAATTGCACTCAATGGGGCTCTGGCATCTGCCTTCTCTTCGCCGCTGTGACTGTTGCCCAGAACTGCGGACCCCGATGTCGAGAGATACGTCGAGAAATAGAAGCTATCCAAGATGCGCTGCGGTGGATAGATGAGGAGCTGGTAAGTGACGTACACTGTGGGGGTGCAGCTGCGCCACACATGCGCTGTACATTTGCATGGTCCATTGCCTTGGCTCCCGGTTGTTATATACCTTGGAAATCCGCACTTCTGACATTTATATAGCCCTACGTTCAGAAGGAAGTACCAATTGGCGCTATCAAGAATTTCGTAGAAGACAACACCTGCACTCTGTCGTGTCGAGGTCCACTTCAGGCATACACCTCTGTATTTCTCGATTCAATTGCGAAAATCTGCGCCGTTGAGGACTCCATTGGCATTCCGACCTCAACTGCGTCAGCCTCTCCGTCCTCACGACCTCCTACTGTAGGCTCGCCTCCAGAGCCGTCGCGATCGGTGGATCCCGCGCCCATTCCCCTTCCAACCATGCCTGCACAAGAAGGGTACAGATCGGTTGCATACTTCACCAATTGGGTATGTATCTGAGTACTCAATACCTCAAACTGATATTAACAAGTCAAAGGGCATCTACGCCAGAGGCTACACCCCAGACAAGGTCCCAGTTGAAAATTTGACACATATTCTTTACGCATTTGGAGACAACAAGGAAGATGGCACTGTCGTTTTGACCGACACCTGGTCCGACATTGAAAAGCACTACGAGGGCGACTCCTGGAATGATGTCGGCAAAAATATCTACGGTTCCCTCAAGCAGCTCAATTTGGCCAAGCGGCGCAACCGCAACCTCAAAGTCCTCCTTTCCATCGGTGGGTGGACGTATACGAACACGCAAAAACACATGGACGGCCCGGCTAGCTCTCCGGAAGGACGCAGGAGTTTTGCAGCCAGCTGTGTGCAAATGATCAGGGACTTCGGCTTCGACGGCATCGATATCGACTGGGAGTATCCCCAGAACCCTGGCCAAGGCGAGCAGCTCCTGCTTCTACTCCAGGAGATCCGAAACCAAATGGACGCCTATGCCCGAAAGTTAGCCCAGAGCACCGGTAACACCAACGAACGAGGAGCCCCTGGCGAAACAGCTCCCCATTTCGTCCTCTCCATTGCTGCTCCTGCCGGAAAATCAAACTACCAGAATCTACCCCTCGATCGCCTCGATGGACCCTTAGATTTCATTAACCTGATGGGTTACGACTTCTCCGGTAGCTGGGATGCTGTCGCCGGCCACCAAGCGAACTTGTACCCTTCGAAAGACTGTCCTCAATGCACGCCTTATAACATCCACTCCGTCATCGACGACTACACGAAAGCGGGTATACCAGCCGATAAGATCGTTCTCGGCATGCCGCTGTACGGGCGCGCGTTCACCAACACTACCGGCTTTGGTCAGCCTTACAGCGGCGTTGGCGAGGGTAACTGGGAGGCCGGTATCTGGGATTATAAGGTCTTGCCCAAAGCAGGTGCTGTTGAATATCTGGATAAGGAAGTTGGAGCATCGTATTCGTATGACGAAAATACCCAAACGCTCGTGTCATATGGTACGTATCTAGGATTCTGCGTTCGCAGGATCGCGCTGACTTAATGTGCAGATACTGTCGAAATGGCAAGAATCAAAGCAAGCTACATCAAACAGCGGAACCTGGGCGGAGCTATGTGGTGGGAGCTGAGCGGTGATCGGAATGATACGGAAGGGAGTATCATTGCGAATGTATGTGATTTTGTCACTCCTGATTGTTTCCCTGTAGCTACATTGATGTGCCCCATGCTAATATGAGTTCCAGGTCGTTAATGACTTGGGTGGACCAAGCCGCAAAGGCCTTGAGTACGCTCCTAACTGGCTGTTGTACCCGGATTCGCAATATGACAATGTAAGAGATGGGTTTCCGAATAATCAATGAGTCATGGCGTATATGTCTAGGAGTAATGGTTGTCTAGTGGTGTAGAGAAGTGCATGAGCATAGTTGGGAAATGTATTGCTTCGTCAGTGTCATTACGATCTTTTGCATCAATGGATGTTCGTACAAGGCCAAGATGGTAGCAGTCTTCCCACTAAAGAAAGTGGAGTGCTCCTACTAGCCTCCTAGGCCGCTTACACAGGTCCTATGAGTAGCCCGACAGTTGCCAAAACAATGGTGAACCACAGTAGCATCGTCTAGTGTAGGACGGCCTACGCTGCGGTCCCGACGTCGGAAGACCTTGAACTTTGCGTTGATCCACAGGAACAGGTACCTGCGAATGCAGCAGCTGTATGTCCTAAGCGAGAGGACCTCATCGTCGTCGACGATCTCTCAACTGTTCAGTTCTCTCCCAAAGTCAATCATCCTCAACCTCCTCGCGTCCCTAGGGTGGAACTGCGCAATCTTCGCCCTGACCAAGAACCTCGCAGCCGCCGAATCCCTCTCAATCTCCACATACTCCTTCCCACCACCCGGTCCATGCAACTTTGTAAACAGCTTCTCAACCAGAGCTCGCATTTCCTGATCGGCAGCCTCCGCCTCAGACAGCTCCTCGCCGCCTTCTCCCACCGCCATGTTTCCCCAGATTTGATCGATCTTCTTTTGACGCAATTTATCGGACGGCGCCTTTTTCGCCTTCTTCGCCGCACCTCTCTTCGTGAAGCCAACGGCTAATGTGGACTCGCCTACCTCAGGCATGTCTCCTACAACCGGGCCTCCGAGCTCCTCGGCCGCGAGCATGGGCGAGAGGATTTGCTCGACGAACAGGTTGAAGTCTTCGCCTAGTTGCTGCGTTTTCTCATCATACACGCGTTTCCGTTCGCGTTTCGCTATGATGAGCTCCTGGGCTAGTTCCTCGGGCGACCTGATGGATCTCTGCTCTTGCTGCGTCTGTAGCTGCTGGATCCGCTTTTCCATGGTTTGCGTGAGTAGATTCACGTCACGAAGGTTTGCTTCTTCCTTGCGCAGTCGCGCTTCGGTGGAGCGGATCTGATACTCGGTGCTGCGGATGGCTTCTTTGGTGCCGTGCACATTCTGTTGAACTGTCCGCAAGGCGAGTAATGCGGGGAGAGCGGAGCCTTTAGAGGGGAGGAAAGGGGCCGTGGGCGTTAGACGCGTGTATGCGTGTTTGAGCCTGTGGAGTTGTTGGAGCTTGGTTCGGGGGTCGGAAGAAGCGTAGGCGGCACTGCTTAAGTCTGTGTTCGACTGGGCTATAAGCTATGCTGTTCATTAACCAAAAATGGTTTATGGCGGTTATTGAATCTACCTACAGTTTCCAGCGCAGCTTTTTGTTGTTCTACCTGGTTCTGGAGTTCCTGGATGGTAGATTCCAAACGCGTCTCCGTTGCTGACGCGTCCATGTCCATCTGGGTTTCTTGCAGCTCACGCGCTTGGGCAGCATACTGGCGTATTCTCGCCAGCGTCTCATCGCGTGCTTGCTGGGCCATATTGATCGATGATGCGGAGTTTAGGCTCAGGGTGTTGCTCGCCCGGATCAGACTGCCTGTGGAGCCAATCCCGTCTTTGAAATCACCTTGTGAAACCTGTTGTCACAGCCGGGATCTCACAAGGAGTACAGTGCGCGAAGGTGGACGTCAGTGTAAGGTTAAGGTTGGCTGGCAACAAGCTCGTCACATGATGCCAAGGCGCTAATATAGCACAAGGTGATAGCTTCCAACATGGGCCGTATCTTTTCGACTGCGTCCACCTGCACCCTTCGTCCTTCACCCCTTCTACCTGCGTCTTCTCCTCCACGCTTCCTTCTCCATCTCCCTCTTCCCGCCTTCCCTCAATACTGACTTCGGAAAGCATAGGGGAGCATTTGTCACCCGACCCTGTCGCTCCATAAAGGTTTGGCGAGAGAGCTTTCTTTTCCACCACGCTCAACCTCCACCGCTAGCCTTCACCCTCCCCACTTCTGGCTATCCCTCGCACAAGCACTACGGCTCTCATCCCCAGTGTCCCGCTCTCCGACCTACATCCACCATCTGCACACGCTCCAACCCTCTCTCACACGTCCCGACGATCTTGCCCTCCGCTCTTCCAACATCCGCCCAGCACAGCACTCTCCCGCCGCCAGCACCAGCCCGTTTTCCTTCACAGCCCCGCTGTAAATAAAAGGAAAACAATCGAACAGTTCCATTAGTGCATTTGAGCCTTTCAAGATTGTGAAGAAGATAACTCTCAGCTTCGGAACCCTTGAATCGAACCAACAACATGTCCGCCTCTCCCACCGTCGCAGCTTCTTCCACGAAGCGGCCTCTGGAAGACCCCTCCTCCCCTGCCGGTCCCAACGATCAGCCCGATGCGAAGCGTCCCGCCCTTGACAAGATGGTTCGAGATGACCAGTCGACCGAGGCCCTCGATGTGGCCGAATCAGCCAACGCACCCACCGAAGACATCAAGGCCGAGGACAAACCGGACGACAACACCCAGTACGATGTTGCGTTCCACAATGGCGTCAGTAACGAACACACCGAAACCGCTGGAGCTGAGACGCCTACCGAGGCAAATACGCAGCTGGACACCCAGCCGATCCAGTCAACTTCGGGTGCCAATAGTCGCCAGATGGCGCGCAGCCAACCCCAGGACGAGTCCAACTGGCTTCACCTTCGTGCTGTGATCACCACTAGCGAGGCTGCCACTATCATCGGCAAGGGTGGTGAGAACGTCTCGCAGATTCGACAGTTGTCTGGTGCCAAGTGCACATTGAGTGACTACAGCCGCGGCCTTGTCGAGCGCATCTTGACCGTCAGTGGACATGTTGATGCTGTCTCGAAGGTAATATATCCGGATGTTTGTTACCGAAGTGAAACTGACAGAACCAGGCTTTTGGCCTCATCGTGCGCACTCTGAACCAGGAGGACATTAACAACCCCTCGACTGCCGCTTCAAAGTCGTACCCCATGCGCCTTCTCATTCCTCATATCCTCATCGGATCGATTATCGGAAAAGGTGGACAGCGCATTCGCGAGATCCAGGAAGCATCCAATGCCAAACTGAACGCCTCGGACAGCGTGCTTCCTCTCTCCCAGGAGCGGTCCTTGGTCGTTCTTGGTGTCGCTGATGCCGTCCACATCGCTGTCTACTATGTCGCGCAGACCCTCGTCGAGCAGTTGACCGAGCGTTTTGGCGGGCCTGCGGCCTCTGCATACGCTTCTCGCAACGGCACGGCAGCAAATATCGTTCCGGGTGGCATGAGCGTCCAGCCTTACATCCCTATGCCTGCCGGTGGCCAGTACGGTCCGTCCAACCACCATTATCGCCCTCGCCATGATCATGCTGCACAGAGGACGCCCGCTCCTCAGTATGGTGTCCAGTACCCGATGCACGGTCAAGCGGGCCACATGGGCAATGTCCAGCAGAACATGCCTTACGGAGCCGCCTCCCCTAACCGCGGCTATGCTGGTATGGGACCTCAGGCCGCTGCTCCTTACGGTGCTCCACATGCAGCCGCTCCCGTCGCGCATGGCGCCGCAGCTCAGCCCGTCGGCCTTCCTGGTCAGCCCTTGACTCAACAGATCTATATCCCCAACGACATGGTCGGCGCCATCATCGGCAAGGGCGGTGCCAAAATCAACGAGATTAGGTCTCTCAGCGGCAGCGTTATTAAGATCAACGAGCCTACGGACAACAGCAACGAGCGCCTCGTGACGATCACTGGTACGACGGAGTCAAATCAGATGGCTCTGTACATGCTATACCAGCGACTTGGTACGTAGTATTTCCCCAGACACCCCAGTAAGTTCTGTATGGAGGCTTACGTTTTGGGTCAGAGTCGGAGAAGCACCGGATGTGATGATCACGCTTAATAGCAGCAATATACTAACGTTACCGAACAGACCAGAAGTATTGAACAAATTTGCACTTGGGTCGCTGGCGTTTATGGGATGGGTTATCAGGCGTCAGGCAGTGTCTTTGCTTTATGGGATCTCATCATCGCCGCTCTCCGGGTGTCCTCTCAGTGCAGTGGGTATGACGGCTAAGCGACGGTTGCCTTGCCGTGGCCCTGGCCTGAGTGTTTCCTGTCGAAAATGAGGGCCAGGAAGAAATATCTGGAGATGTGCAACCACCACTTCGCTCGAACGGTAAGCCGACGGCCTCTCATCTCTCGACTTTGATGGTTTGAAAACGGCGTTACGAAATCATGTGGAACAGCAGTAGTTCTCATCACACATCTACCATTTCCCACTTACCAGCGTGCCCACTTCATTGTCACTTCGTCTCTTACTGGGTTGTTCGTTTGTGTGCTTCTGCCCCAATTGTTGTGGCGGCGTTCTTTGTTCAAGGTGGTCACGCCGCATCCGGATTGTGGTTTGCTTACCGTTCTAGGACACCTGCTCACCCCCGATTGTCGCAGGCGAACAAAGAAGATTCAAACGGTGGCTCACTGCGCGCGTCCGCCACGCAGCTTGCTGAAACATCACTTTGTGGTGGAAACGGATCCGGGATATAGTTAGAATGCATTCCTGGCGCTTCCTTTGTGGCCTGGGTGGGGTCTTCTGCACCCAGGTGTCGTGGGAAAAGGTAAGATATGTGAGGCTCTGCTCACCGATTTACCACCCAGATCTGTCGCCTGACATCCGTGACTTGCGAAGTATTGAAGTTTGAGTCGTCGTTTGCCGTGCGCAAGTTGTCTGATTGTTGCGAAGCACTTGTGTGAAGACAGAGTGCACTCCCACATATCAAGAGAACGGAAGCAAGGGCGCGACAATGTCCTATACGAAATCGATGACGCCGCTATCCTTGGGATCGGTGGATACGAGCACGCAGAGCGACTGGTAAGTCTTCCCTATCATGATTCTTCCACCCGCGATACATTCCATCAACCCTCCCTTCCACCATCTACCTCCACCTCCATCAACGCCTCACTAACACCCCTCAGCACCACCACAACCGACCTAACAACCCAGTGCACCATCCACGTCGGCACGCCCTCGACCCCATTCACCCTACACTCCTCCCTCCTCATAAAAAACTCCCCCTACTTCCGCGCCGCCCTCACTGGCCCGTTCCAAGAATCCACCACGCAAACCATCACGCTCCCGGACATCCACCCCTCCACCTTCGAGCTCCTCGTAACCTACCTCTACACGCGCAGCATATCTCCCCTCCCCTTCAAAGACTCCAAACCCGCCTACTACACCCTCCTCCACCTCTACATCCTCGCGGACCGCCTCTGCATCGAAAGCCTCCGCAACACAATCGTCGACACCATCGCCGACCTCGCAGACGACACAAACTCAGTCCTCACACCCTCCGACACGCGAATCCTCTACGAGCAGATCCCACCGCACGCGCCCATCCGCTCGCTAGTGCTCGACCTCTTCGCATTCAAGAAAACCGATAAACTGTTAGCCGAACACGAAGACCGCTGGCATGCAGGCTTTCTCCGCGATTTGGTCGTGTTGCTGAAACGGCCGTGTCCGCAGGCCATGTTACGGCATAAATTGAGTATGTGGTATGCAGCGAGTTACGACTCCGCGGCCCTCCTCGCGTGCGAGAATTGTAGGACTGTGTTACCGCCACGTTTTGGCGCGGTGCGGTGTGAGGAGTGTGGGGTTGCGTGGTGTAAGAGGTGTGTGGGAGAGGGGACGGGGATGGCCGGGTGGGAGGACGGGAGTCCCGGGCGGATGGTCAGGGTGAGGAGGGGGGATGTGGTGCATGGGGGCCGGGACACGGGGGCTGGAGGGAGGGAGTCAGCGGATGGTGATTCGGGGTATGATGATGGGTGGGAGAGTGCTGGAGAGGGGGGATTGGTGGGGAGGAAGATGAGGGTGAGGAAGTGGATGAGTTGTAAACCGTGGAGGGGGAGTAGGTGTGCAGTTTATCACGAGCATAGGGAGACGGAGAGGTGTGCGGAGATGGAGAGAAGAGGGAGGCGAGAGTGATTGAGATGCGAGGTCTGGGAGAGGGAGGATGGGGTAGGAGGAAGAATTGGAGAGCTGGTTTGATGGTTGAGTGAGTGGTGTAGTTTGCACGCGTATTAGGCGGTCATCTGTCTGGAACAGGTCTTTAGCATCGCCCTATGCCCTGAATAGACATTGTTTTGCACTGGTAAAACACCAATCAGAAAGCCTCTATTAGCTTTCTTCGGTTTTTCCTTGTGTTGCTTAGATACCACTGGAATTATGACTGGACCTTACGAGCCATCGAAGCTTGCCATAGTGAAGGGTCATTGAACAAAGCCTGTTGTATGAGAGATGAAATCCAGAGTCATCCAGAGTCATGGGTAAAGTGCGGGCGAGGGTGTAACACGATACAATGTAGCCGTCGATGTTTGTTATCACGATTCAAGTTGCATCTCACCAGTGCCGGGCTCAGGGCTGGTCATCGGCCGACAGCATATACACATTAGAGTTGAAATGGCTCTCATGTCGATTCGATCGGTAACATCAGACCGTTTCTCAAAGACATCAGTGCCATGCCTGAGCAAAGCTACGCACACACTGACCACTCTTATCTCCCGCGCGGGCGTGCTTACACAGTACGCGAACATGACGCACGGTACACCATCGTTTCTAGGGGAAAGTAGAAGTCGAGGCCCCGGCAACATGTCAAGCTCCATGTATCCTTACACGGTCAGAAGTCGACTGCATCTGCCTTTCCTCTACTTGATTGCCCGGCTCGGGTTGACTCGGCTGTCGGCTGTGCCTCAATGTACGCCAAATGTACAACGCACCGTTCGACGTTTATCATGTGAGAAATCAAGTTAATCGATCCCTGAGAACAGCCCTGACAGTTGAACGCCGAGAATCCGACCCTGACGACAAAATCGCAGACCGGATAAGCCCGCATAAGCGAAGATACTCCCCTCGTCGTTCAGTCAGCAGACCAACCGGCAGTATTCCGACTCAACATTGCTCCAGCCACAAGGCATGATTCGCCCGCGACCTCAGGATTAAGCACACAACCTGGTCGAGCATCAACCGGGATAGCTTTAGGCAGAATCCGTTGACGTCACCCGACGCTTCCGCTGTCGAAACGTGACCGCGTAGCCATACAGAGAACAGATAAGTGTTTCATCCTTGCAGACACATCATGCAGTCAGCATCATACCATACTGACGTGGTAAAAAGCCAAGCAACAGAGTCGAAGGGCACTGGACAAGCGAAATGTCTGTCGGGCTAGGGTTGCTGCTGTAGGCAGGTGCTCCGGCTCGCGACGTGTTGGCGACTAGTTGACTTCATTTCCCTTGGGCGCAGGTACGAAGGATGGAGGCCCGCAGAGGGATGGCTGCTTGCTCACAAACAGAGAAGGTGAGTGTTACCATCTTGGGCGACATGCAAGGAAACACGCCGATAGCCACATCGGAGTCTTCGCGTTGGCCAGACGGGAATGTGGCAGTGCTCTCGCTTCCCCAGATTCTGGACCACGGTCGCGGTGAAGATCAAACGTCGCTCGTACGCGTTTTGGGTCAACGGTCGTTCCGAGTGGAACGTCACGGTGTAAGGAGCACTGGACCGGTCCGTCCTCTAGCGCGCGTCACCACAGCCACGATTGATATTCGCCACAGCGGGCCAGCAAAATGCGTCCCTGGCTCCGTTCCGACGAGATGGGAAATCTGCGCGATGCCAATCTGGCCGATCGCGGATCAACCTCCCCTGATTCGACCCGCTTTGCAAACCGGAGGATCACTCTAAACTTAGGTAGGTTTTCCCGAATAAGCTCCTTCCGCATCTCTTTCATTCGCTCCGCACGCGCCTCCGTGGCTGGTAATATTCTTTATGCTTTGTTGGACCGAGGTGGCAACCTGAACGTAGTACACTACTGGCCGTGGCGCATGCAGATGGATGTTAAGTACGTTCTCCAAAGGGGAACATCTTGCCTCGTGAGGAAAACGCAGGAATACACTGCAGTTGTACATGCCGTGTCAGAGTAGTGAGCGACTGCAATGTACAATCGAGGCGTGACAAGCCTATTCCGCTGGTCAACCAAAGAACATGATCTTGCCCGGAGTTTGCCTATAGGCTAGTCGAAAAGCACCCCGCTATAGGCAGATCGGGCTTGTCTCAATAATGCTTCTTAGAACGTCGGGCGGCCTGACTGACGGTTCCAAGGCGCCTGGTCCATTGCGATAGCGGCGAGCTTCAGTGACATCTGGCAACGCCTTGTTGGGACGGTTCGATGCTGCCGAAACTTTGAAATGACGAGGCCTCGAAACTCATTTGTTGCAAAGCATCTGACCATGTTGGTGGGGGAGAGCCTGAGTGGGTATGCCAATTCCAGCATAGTCGCTTATTGAAACGGCCGAATCTTCATCAAACTGCTGTCTTGTCGACCACGCTTTAGCAGCGGCGCGCAATCCGTAGTGTAAACGCCATGTGGTTCGCCCACATTTCATGTGTAATGACGACACGTCCTCGGGCGCCAGGCTGATAGCGCGTAGAGCAAAATTAAACTCTCACGCTAATAATGAACACTTTTTCGAGTGCGCCACTTTTGCTAAGAGAAAGCGAAAAAAGCCACCTCATCTCCTCTGGTGTCCGCGGAACGGACAAGCGGGGACTCTTGGGCTCGGCGCTTGTTCGATCGCGATCGTGATCAGGAGAATGTCATGATAATGCCATTAGGAGGACGGCGATTCCACCAGCGGATCCTGATACGCACGATCGTCAACATCTTCTTCAGGTTCCGAAGATATCCAAAATGAAATGGACCGAGTAATGCCCAAACGCTCCTAAACAATAAATTGCAATCGCGACAGGAAATGACTGTATAATCTCTGATTGACTGACTCGTGTCCAGTCAGTGCAGGAGCCACACGGAACACGGAACAGACTTTTGTATCGTGCGTAGGTACTCGTAGTCATCGAAGTTGCATCGCCTCAACTTGTCAAGTTCCAAGCTCGGCATTCGAGCGTGACGGTGATTGCATCGGTGTGATTGAAATGCGGAGAAATGATGTGAGTGCTGCAATAGATAGGATTGATATCTTTGTGCGGAATGTAGATGTGTCCCTGAGAGCGCAACAAAGCAGCAATTAGACAATAGTAATAGAGAGGAAGAAGACATTGCGCCAAGGGTATAGGTAGCAAGATAGCTGTGAGAAGAAGCAGAAGGAGATTCGCCGGAAATGCTGCAAAAATGATTGACAACCTTCGGACCAGGAAACAACCTCTTCTTCAACGACATTATGCAAGCCACCAGTACCTCTGGGCCAGCTTTTCCCCCAAGTGTGTACGTAGTAATTTGTGACGCTGGGCTATTGAGCCCGGCAACCCCCAATCTTGAAAGCCCAAGAAGGTGATAATGTAAATGGGTATCGTGGAAGAAGGACAAAGGAAAAGTAATCGACTGGAGCCCACGGCTAAATCCTCGAAAGGAAAAAAACCAGCGATGCGGCTTCCGAGGCACTACCGGTGCAAACGCTTTCTTAGTGAAACACCAGGCAGTGACGTGTGTGTACGAATAGTACAGTCGTCAAAGGTCGTTCATCAAATTATCGGGAAGTGATGTGTTGAGAGAGCTGTCGGTTTAAAAGAGAAGCCGAAGCTCGTAACCTGTAGAGTGAACGTTCTCAACAATGCCGACGTCGCCGTCGACTTGGATATCCGTGGGTCCGGCATCCCATTCGCGCTTCATGGGTGGTTGAGGGGGCGAGACCTCTTGGAATTCGGCGCTCATGTCTTGCTGTTCCGGTATCGCTTGCACTGCTTCATCGTCCATCATGACCTGAATGCCTTTTTGGTTGACGCGGATAGTCCGGGTGACTTTCGTCGGCTCGATCTCCATTTTTCTGCAGATGCCTTCGACAAGTGCCTTGAGCGTCCGTTCCAGCAGATATATGGCTCTGAAGTAGTTGTCGGTGGGTGGTTGTGGTACAATCCTAGGCTGAACAAAGAAACAAGCGACTGTAGATGAGTTAGTGGCAGATCGACGTAAGGATACATGCGGGCCATACCTGGTTTGAACATCGGCTCAGGCGGGGGTACGTAGGATGGATCTACGCCTATCGCTTCAATCCATCCCGAGAGAGCACGATTGTCGCTGTACGGGCGTTCTACTCTCCTGGGTACATCATCGCCATCGGGAATGGCGGAAAGCGAATTGATGTCGCCTGTTGCGGTCTGCGGGTTGCTTCGCCATTCATTCGAAGGTTGCCGAGACGGCGGGAATGGAGCAGAGTGCTGAAACGACGAACGTCGTCGGCCTCCGGAGTGTAGCGATTGCGTACTTGGCGTCGGGGACACGATGGATGACGCTCCCGTGTGAGAACTCTGCTGCTCCCACATGGTCGTATCAACGTTCGTATCAATCTTGGAGAGATCCTGGTTCGTCCCAGTGAGTTGCACAGGATGCAGGTCCGGATCATCGTGCTCTTCACCCTTCAAGTAGAGCACGCTCACCGGCCTCGTGGAACTGAACATATCCTGCAATGAGGCAAGCTTGAGGTGAAGATCTTCTTCGGCCGCAGGACGAGAGCCGGACGCTGAGCTTGCTGAGGACATGGACCATGTTCTTTTGTGCTTGGGAACTTTGCCCGGTCGTGAGCTCGGCGCGGCTTTCGAAATAGAACCACTCCGCTTTCTTTTCCCATAATCCTTCATCCCCGACTCGACTTGGGCAATCTGCTGCTTCAGCTTGTCGATGGTCTTCTTCACATGTGCGATGTCGTTGGATAGCTTGCGTTCCGCGCCGTGATCACGGAACAACTTTACCTTGCAGTAGCACAGTTCCGCAGCTGGTGGTTCGGGCGGAGAACCTGGCCCGGCTGTAACGAGGTCGGTTTTGGCACACAAACGCACGGGTATTCCCTTCACGCCTTTGGAGTGGCTGAAGTCAGTGGAGAGGAAATTGAAGCGAACAGCAATGGTGCATTCTGGCGCATTGCTGTTCGCAGGAATCCAGGTGACAGCGAAACCATCAAACGACGCCGACTCCAGCTCGACTCTCGGTCGGCCCTGGACGTCGCCTCCCCCAACCTGGCTTGGGTCGACGAATTCAACGGCTTGCAAACGGCCCCCTCTTTGATGCGCTTCGTTGGTGCCGCGACCTTCCTTCCACAGCTGCCAACAGGCCGCAGGGCGCTGGCGCTGCTGATCATCCTCAAAGGAAATACGGACGTAGGTTCGGTACTTCACAATTCCGGAAGGACACTGCGAGGGGTTTGTATCCACGAGGGAAATGTTGTACGCTTGACCTTTGTTCAGATATGTTACAGGGATTTCATCGGCGTGCTTGACCATTGCTGTTGGAGCGTTCAACGTAACGTGGTAACGGAAATTAGGACCCAGCTGTCGGGGTACAGCTGAAGACATGCCGTCCGGGTAGGTTTGAGAGTAGTTGACCATGGGCGACTGTTCCCGCATCTCCACGTCTGGCATCATGTTGTCCATGGGAGGCTGTTCCGGAGCTTGCGCCATAGGAGCATGTTCGAAGGCGGAGGGTTGGTGACTGAATTGGTGAGGGGCAAATGCCTGGCCATGCTGGGAGGGGAGGTGGAAGGGGTTCTGGTTTTGGAACTGGTGGGAGAGAGCGTGAGGGTTGAAGGCTTGCATATGCCCTCCAGGGCCGGGTTGAGCAGCGTGCAAATTGCCCTCAGAAGTGGGCAGCGATAGAGGAGTGCCGAGGCCGAAGCTGAAGCCAGGAGTGTGAAGGTCACCGGCCTGGCTGTGGTAAATGGTGTTGGTGCCGCCGGGAGTGGGAGTGTAGTACCCCGGTGGTTGGTTGGCGAACGAAGCGAAGGCGAAGCTGTTGGGGTCGAGGAGAGAAGGTGTGAAGCGCCATTGCTCTAGATTTCCACGCGGAGTTGGGTCCTGGTCCTTAATATCCTCGTGGTCAAAGGGCCTGTGAGCGCAGAGTCAGCGATGGACACAGGCGACTATGAGCGGCTGCGGGAACGAATGCGCGCATACAAGGCGTGCGATGCAGATGCAGGTGGTTACCAAGAGCCAGGCGACGCTCTGCACGGCACACGCGACTGGGGGCTGAGGCGCAAGGAGCGCATGCGAGCAACTTGGACGTACCGAGCATTGTGATGGGCAACATCGAGCGCATCTGTGAGCGACGTGCCAGAGGGGTTAGCGAACGATTGCGAGCGCGTCGTGGCCGCGACGTGCGGGAAGGTGGCCTTGAAGTTCTGGATGAGCTCTTCGTTTGGTTTTTGCGTGGTCCTGTGGCGGGCGTCAGATCAGGTACAAAGGGGCCCGAGTCCAGTACGGCTCGGGGGAACATACCGGTTGCGAAACATCGCTACGAGGGTCCAAGCAGGCGTGCTATGTGTTCCGTCGCATTGAGATGGGCCAGAGAGGAGTCGAAGAGCGAGAGACCAGAGGGGCTGTTGAAACGAGTGTGCGAAAGATGTGGAGCGCAGGAGGGATGCCAGTCGTAGTAGAGAGTAGCTGGTAGTGTGCAGGTAGGCAAGTAGGTAGATGTCGAATGCCACAGGAAAGAGTCAAGCCACAGATGCCAGGGCCGGGCGAGCGTGTCGCGGGCAGGCGTCTTCTTTTATCGGGCTCGACGGCATCAGGGAGCCCGGTCATGGCGCGCCTGTTGCATGCAGGGCCTTCTGGGATGAGCGACAGGAGGTGGGTGCTGGCGCCGACGCTGGCCCCAGGGCTTCATGGCGCCAGGTCCCCGCCCGCACACCGTCTCCAGCCTAGCCTGCCCAGACTGCACCCGTGGGCCGTGGACCCGCTCATCATCGACTGCGGTGCTCAGGGTGCTGCTGGGTGCTGCCCGCCGTCGTGGGATTGTGCACAGCCACTTGCCCTACCCAAAGCACGTCTTCCGCGCTGCCTCTAGAAGCGCCGGCTTTCCTCGACTCCTCCCGATCAGGATGCGATTGTCGCTGCAGCCACACCCCTCCGACCATCCAGAGCGCAAGACCCTGAACAGCAAATCATTTCGAGCCCGAGCCCGTTGCCTGCCACACGCGTGACGCTCGAAAAACCCCTCGGTGTCGACGACGGTCGCGCTTCAGTAGTAGTGCCAACTCCGGTAATTATCGTCCCCCATAGGAAAAGAACGCGCCCCGCGCCCAGCACACCGCGGCTCTCGGACTGTGTGCTGGCATCCACAGCGGCCGGCGGCGAGTGACGACATCGCCATATCTCCCGCTCTCTTTGCACCGAATCTTGAGCGTCGCCGACTCATTCTCCCATACGCGTTGTCGGCCCTCCCCATTATTGTCGATATGCTACTTCTGCCGCCGCCGAGACGCCAGCCATGTGAACACCGCACCCTGCCGCCCACGCCCTTCAATTACCCTTCTCCACCCAATTTCCTGTGCCTGTGCGCCGCCGATGAGTGACGAGGATGGCCCCGCTATCCGCTGCGAAACGGCGCCCTCGCAGCCAATCTCGTGGCTTCCTGGACACGAACTAAAATCAGCCGTATCGCTTGAGCCCAGCCAACTCGCCCGTGATATATCGTGACTCTGCGGAGCCGAGATTAAGGAGCATCTGAAACCCAAGCCCTTTGCTCACATTTCCCAACCATTTCGACTCTTGCGCCGTTTTGCCGCCCGCCCTTCTCTTCAAGTTCTCCATGGCATTCCTCATACCGCCTTGAAACATCCCCATCGTGCTCTTGTGGGAGGTGGGAGACCAGACAGTTACCCAATCCGGACGTCGTACACAAGGTGCCGGGCAACCATGCATTTCGCTCCACAGACGTAGTGCAATAAAAATAACTGTGGCGTCCAGGGAACATTTTGGCTAGAGAGAGGATCCGGTGCCGAGGGTTTGCAAATCTCTTCCTTTTGCCGACAAACTCCCTTTCATGCGCCACATTTGTGTCGATCTGTGGCGACGAACACCACCCCTCCGAAGTGATTCGTCGAACGACCAAGGACGCGTATTCAGTGCTGCGCTGCGTTGGCTCAAGAGCAACCAGACCATAGTTCTTTCAAACGGATAGAGTCTCATCCGACTGTGTCCAGACGCGCCTCTTCGTTATGATCAGAGCGAAGTTGCAGAAACGAGCATGCTGAACCGATTGTGTGACGTTGCGGGACACAACGGAGCGTCATTCCTGCAAACCCCGGATTCAACAATCTTCGGAGGACGGAGGCGGACCAGTAACGGCTGTGGGACCCTTTCCACCCTGTGACGGGACTCGCTGATGTAGTAGATAAGACCCATATAAGACGTGGTCGATGCACCCCAGTATTGTGCTGAAGGAACTGCTCGTTAGTTGCCGCCCTATGATTGTAAGTGGTTCAACCATAAGCATCTATGCCGGACCTGGTGACTCTTTGCCTTACTCATTCTCTTGATCATTCTGTAAAGGGGATTGGATATTCTCTGTATTAGTTTACAGGTGTGGAAGCGTGTCTGAAACCTTCCAGCCTGGAAAGGGGTACAGTGGGGTTTTGCCACCGAGACCCTGCGTCGAAAAATAGGACATCGGCTGTTCACCTGCGGCAGTGACAGTGGGCGAATCTTCATCCGACGGAGCCGCTCTAGACTCGTCATCGCTGCTAGGTAGAGACATGGTGGACTTGTCTACGCATAGTTGGGTTTGTCGTTTTCGGTGAACAGGCTCTTAGTCGGGTCTTGCCTATACTGTCCCCTTGGAGATCCTTTCTTGTCACTGGAGAAGTCCGCCACTGGACGAATCGTCGAAGCACCTACTGTACGAGCAGCAGCCAGTGCCGCTGCACTTATCCCTGACCTGTTGAAGTCTGTATTTGGTGACTGAAGCTGAACGTGCGTTTGCCGTTGGTCATGCAAAGGATTGCTCTCGCTTGTCGAGCGCTGTACTGGTAAACTTCCACTCGAAATGGAACGGATTGCTGTCCGGACGCTGGACCTGGAGACCTTGGACTCGCGGCGATCATCAGAAGGCAAGTGACTTGAGACGGTCCTCAGGCTTGATATTGAGTTCTCTCTGCGAGGGCGGCTCATGATGCTACGATCAACAGGCGTTGGTATCTTTGTTGGTTTCTCGGGGTCGACTCCCAGTGTCTGAGACCTACTCCAGCTGATGTCTGACGGAATCCGCTCCCAACCAACGTCCTCATCGGAAGACTTTGTTGACTGAGACCCGGCCGGTGACTTCGGTCGGGTGACCTGCTGCTCTTTGAGTTTTTCGTTGAGCGTACCGAGTTCGTCGTCTCCCGGTTCAAATGAAAAGTGTCTTTGCAATGTCAAATGAGGCTGTGATGGAAACCGTCGCACATTGTGCTCTGTGGCCAACAACGTGCCGGTTGCATCTGCCTGGGCTGAGGCATATTGACCAGCGTCATGATCCTTCAATTGGAGACCATCTCCAATCTCGTCAGCTTCTGCGTTCACTTCCGTAGCAGAATAGAGTCTCATTAGGTTCGCAATGAACTCCTCCTTGTTAATACCCCGCCGAACCGCCACGAGTGTAGCCAATTCACGCAGTGCAACAAAAGCCTCGCATTCAACACCCATGTCTCCTGCTGTGTCTGGTGGGTTACCATCCAAAGTTGGTTGCGGGTCGCTATGTGTTCCGTCAGGGGAGACTGAACCGGGAAGTGTATCGGATGGGGACTCAAGCAGTTTAGACAGCCCCAGTAAATCCATTTCACTCTTAATCTTTCGGGATAGCGTGATGGGGCGGTCCCTATCCGGAGGAGTCCCTATGGGCAACTCATCTGGGATATCCATGGTTGAGAATCTCTTCGACAGCGCAGCCATCTGTGCGGAAGGGGACGTAGGCCGGTGATAGATCACTGGGCAGTGTCAGCTTTGGTTGTTGCCTTGAAGGTTCATACAAAAGAGCTTACCTTTCAGGGCGTGAGCCCGGATCTGGTCGTCAAGCTTTTCTTTTGGAAAAGAGTGGCCCGACTCCTGAGGAGTCACTGAAGATAGAGTCTGTCGACGCTTGTGTTCACGGTCCAAGACTGACCCCTGCCTTGCCTTCATAAGACCCGCCATCCCCGATGTGCCGTGAGCAATGAAAAGCTCCAGGCGGCGAATCTCATCTTTGTACCGACCCTCTCTCTCTTCCCAGACCTCCAAGTCTGCCTTATATCCATCGAGTGACTGCTGCATTAGAGCATCTAGCCGTTCCTTCTCCTCACGGACTTTACGATAGTCCTCAAAGACACAAAGTATAGCGCTGTTGAATTCCAGGGGAATTGGTTCGCGGCTTTTCTCCCCGATATGTGAGCGGATCTGTTGGACTGCAACGAGAGGGTCCACCGGCGGTTCTATCTCATATGGCTGATCTTCGTTCCACGGCTCGGAAAAGGGAAAGTCGGGTGACTTTGGGGTTGTGAGAGACAGATAGTCGGACAGGTAGCGGGAGAGCTTGGGCTTCGTGTTGCTTCGTCCTCGGCCCGTGGTTGCATCTGACCCGGCCTCACTACGGGAGTCTTCTGCATCGTCCAGTAGTGTTGGTGTTGCTGAGGTGGCGAGCGGAGTTTCCGGTCGGCTGCCATGATACGTCTTGCGCCAACTGGGCTTGTCGGGGTTTGAGGGGAGAACGCGGTCAAGCAATGCGGTTGATGAGGACGAGTCAGTCGCAGCCGAGAGGGACCCTCCTTTGGGCTGTGAGGCGGGCTTTGGCCGTTTCTCTTGCAGCCTCTTCCGCCAGCCTTTTTCGGGCATCGTGAGATGGGCGTGTGGAAACTTGGATCTGCCACACAACGGAAGCCCTAGGACGGTGGTGGAGCGGACGTGCTGGCGTCAACAGAGTGTGTAAAGATATGTAGACAGAGATCAAGACGAACAGTGACGAAGGTGAGCAGAAGTAGGGAAGGTGAAGAGAAGAGTTTTTTTCGTTGACGTGGTGGTGCGAGCACATTGGGAAAGAGCAGCGCACTGGTGAGGAAGGCGCCCCCTTCACCGACGCAAACTGAACAGAAGCGAGGAAAAACATCAAGCGCAAGACTGAGAGAATGAGCAAGACAGATACACGAGGACGAGTGCTGGCCATTGAAAAGGCTGCCCGCCATGGACTGGTGAGTGCACAGCCCGGTACAGCATGTCGAGCGTTTGTGACCAGTTCGCTGCCAGCTTGCCAGTCGGAAGTGGACCACCCTGACATACAAGAGGCATCCAGCTGTAGCATACTGTGCCCGAGTACCTAGGTAGCTATCGTAACTCGAATTTGATACATGTGGTGACTCTATGTGGTGAAGAGGAAGGACAGGTCGGAGAACGGTCGTGCATATGTAGTTGCTCTTTGGAGGGCCTTGGAATAACACCTGCTTGCATGGAAGAGTAGTATGGCTACGTCAGAGTCAACAAATGAGAGAAAGGCGAGAGACTTGCGGTCATTCCAAGGTTGATACAGCATCGACAATCTTGGATCACGACCTTGGAATTGTTGATTACAATCGATAGCACCGGATGCCGTAGTGCCCGGATAGGGACTAGCGTCTGATGAGTCAGCATTCCTTGCGTCCAGATCAATGGATGTCAACTGGTGCCTCCAAAATTTATCACCTTCACAACTAACTACATCCCTACTTCTCTATCTACTGGCTGCCATGTGAAGCTGATCTAGCTGCGTGGGTCTCCCGTGAGCTCCAGAGTGCTTCGGGGCTGACATTCCCCTCCGCTCTTGGCTCAATCACGCTCAGTTTCGCATGGGTTTGAACGACGTTTCACACCAACATGACGACGAAACTGGGACGATTTGAGCTGCTCTATCTTTGCGGCGATCAACATGCAGATATTGTCGAGATCCCGCACGAGTTCTCGCCTCAGAGCCCACGTCAATCGGTTCATCTCTGCTTCGTCACTATTGTCGCCCACGAGCCTACTTCGGGAGATCGCAAGAACGGAACTGGAGTGAACTACCGCATTTCTGGGACATACTCCACCTCATGTTCCCCTTGAGACGGCGTCTGTGAAATTCTCCGAGCCCGTGAGACGGCTCTGATAAGCTCCAGCGCCCGCTGCCACCCTGCTCCCGGTAACCTTTAGAGACCCATGATAACCTGGAAGGTTTCCATCCGGTTTCACATATCTTCCGATGCTGCAACTAGTGTCCGTTGATGGGGCTTTGTTACCGTCGCGGGTCTCAGCCAGACCTCAGGCCTGCATCCTTCAGGTAAGATGAGGCTGGGCAGTGCTTAAAAGCTCAATGCTCCCGGGGAGCTTCTGAGGCCCTCCAAGCTACAGCTGCTCCTGCAAACAAGTCTCTTTTCTTCCATTCTCTTCTTTCAGCGTCGATACTTCTTCTCGTCGCCGGCCGACTTTACATTCTCTACAAACACTCCCAAAATGAAGTTCACTACTATGGTCGCTACTCTTCTCTCCATGGCTGCCCTTGGCATGGCCGCTCCCACTCCAGTCCCCGAGGGTTAGTCGATGACGGTTCGACAATAGGCCAAACCCTGATTGAAAGCAGATGTTCAAGCTCGCCAGAACCACGGCATGTGCGTCAAATCCGACGCCGGCGTGATAACGCAGATCGAAGGGTGCTCCTAGACATTATCACAACACTAGAGCGGTCTACCACCTCGAACGACGCCCAGTCAGACATTCGGGACTCTCGCAAACCCCGGCTCAGCCCACATCTTTCTTCGCCTAGTGGCCCTTTTGTTTAGGACGGAATGTATTAGATAGGGTTTCGAAACTGGAAGCTATCAACAGAATGGAATAATCGAGACATTTGCAGGACAGAGCAGCGGCAATCTTCCATTACCTTGCTAAGACGTGCCTTACATGTTGTCAGTTCGGGAGCGGGGTCCACGCTCTCCCCTTGACATCGACAAGACGGCTTTGGAAGTTTGAACGAAGCCACTAAAGCCCCCAAGCGGAACCGGGATCAAATTGCCTATTCTCCTTCGGTCCGGCCGTGGGGGTTTTCGACCGTTTTACTGCTGCCTGTACTGTCTGGTCTGCTCTTGATGAACCAAGTTCACTCCACTTGCCTGCTCGCCCCCTTTGCCCTCACCCATCTTGGGCTTTCTTTCTCTCCGCAGCGTTCTTGTCTTCTTCGTTCATCAAAGCATACAATTTCTTCTTTGACACTGCATCGAACCCGCCAGCTACCGTATACCGATGGATATACATCGGTGTGTAAGCTTCTTCTCGTCGTCTCCGCTTTTGGATGAAATCGACAAGGCGGTCGAAAGGTATGGCCTTCGTTGTAGTCGACGTCTCGTCCTGTTCGTCTTCTTGTTGTCCTACTACGCTGGGCTCGTCTTGATCTGTTCCCCTTTCTACTTGCCCTTTCCTGACTGCCCCTGTCCCTTGCTCTTGCTTCAAGTCTCCGATTTGGTCTGGGAAACGCGCCTTGTAGTACTGCACAGTACTATCATTCACCTTGAAAAGCGCACACAGCCTCGTCAGCGACTCCCACAATCCTTCATCCAGCTGTCCCGCAATCGCCCGGAACCTTTTAATGTGCGATGTGATAGCGTCATGCAGATACGTCGTCGCAAAAACCGCAAGCGAAGACACAAGATCAAAGTACGCGACCGCATCATCCGCATCCATCGTACTCCTGTGCTCGCGAAACATGAAACTCCGCGTGTATGGAAACGCGGCTTCACCGCCCACAGCCTTCTCTTCACTCTCAAGCTTCACCCCCAACCTCCACCTCCCCATCTCCTCCATCATCTCCCCAAACTCAAAACCCCTATCCCATACGTCATCCAGCACCGTCCAACCCCCCATATTCCTCTCTCCCCTTCCATCTGCCGCAGACCTCTCCTCCCAATCCCTCATCCTCACCTCCCCATCCTCCTCCCCCTCCGCCAACACCCCCACCCACCTCCTCTCCCTCCTCAACCCCCCCACCTGCCAACTCAACAAGAACCTCGTCAAACACCCCCACCTCACACAACCCCCCACACTCCCCCTCGCACACAGCAACTCCCTCTCAAACGCCGCCACCAACACCAAAACACTCGCCACAACCTCCGGATCCCAGCCTCCACCCTTCCTATCCGGTTCAACCCCAACTCTCAACCAATCATTCTCAGAACACAGAATCCGGAATCCCATATACTTTCCCAGCTCATCATATTGATCCCAATTAAACGCCTGCTGGAGTGTTGTAAGCATCGTTCTGAGTTGCAGAGAAACGTGCGCGCGGTCGCAAACCCGGATCCCGCGTCTCTCGAGTATAACGCCGATTTTCCAGGTGCCTTTTTCCAGCAACGAGGTTTCTTTCTCACTCATCCCGCTTTCCTCTTCGACGATCTGAGGAGCAGCGAAGCGGATTACCCATCCCGTTTTACTCAACTCCTCGCACCGGTTTTTCTCTTCCAGCCGCAACTGTTCTCGTTCTTCATGCCCACCCTTCCACTTCCACGTCGGCGAATGGAGAAACGCGGAAACCGGAATCCACGGATGCCGCGTCCGCAGCACATGGAG
Source organism: Sporormia fimetaria CBS 119925 (assembly GCA_010093795.1). Classification (NCBI taxonomy): domain Eukaryota; kingdom Fungi; phylum Ascomycota; class Dothideomycetes; order Pleosporales; family Sporormiaceae; genus Sporormia; species Sporormia fimetaria. Next base: position 166,529 of record MU006595.1, on the reverse strand, counting down.
GATCGCCTCGAGTGGTTGCTGACGGCGAACCGGATTTGTGCAGAGTTGGTGCGGGAGTGTGTATGTGCCTAGGAGATGGAAGGGGAGGGAGAGGGTGAAGAGCGGGTGCGGGTTGGGGGTGCGGGCGGTGAAGGCTAGGAGGGAGGGGTTTGGGGTTATGCGGATTGTTGGGGTGGTGGGTGTGGATGTGGTTGTGGACATTGGTGAGAAGTTATGTTTTGGTGGTGATTCGGTACAGAGATGCATCCGGGTTGCGATATGTACTCTACAAGATGCCTGTTATCAGCTGAAATGGTTCTGGATAATTTGTCAGTTTCGGGTACGATGAGAATTAGCTGTCCTAGGCTCCACGGTCGTCTCGCAAGGTGACAGCACTGACGAGGTGTATGCTCGAAACAGGAGACAAAGACACAATGAGACAATGGCCATGTATTCGCCTCCATCAATCCATCCTTCGCACGAACAAAGACACGCATACAAAGGTGCTACAAGACCCAACGGGAGTAGAAAGACACAATCCTTTGTGCACACTTGCACTGTGTGTATAATTGTACGAAGCCCGAGGGCAGTAACAAAGAGTCTATCACCCACCAAAGACAGGAATGCCAAACTAACGCACCCATCGCCATCGCTGAAGAGCTTTGCAGTTTGCCATTACTCATTTGCACAATGTTTTGAAACGCTCCTAGCTCATGACATGGGCATGAGGGGGCACCGCGGCAGCAGCAGGCTCGGATCCGTTGGCCTTCTCCTCGGCAGAGCCATCAACCACCTGTCCATCTACCACCGCGATAGGGGCCGGCTGCTGAGGAGCAGGGGGAGCGGCGGCTTCCGTTTGCTCGACCTTCTCCTCCTTCTTGGCCCACTTCGGCGTCCTCGCCCACTGAGGGTCTCTCCAGGGACCGGCATCGCTCAGCTCACAGCCACCCTCGCACTGGCAAGTTCCGCCAAACTCTTTCGGCAAGTTCTCAGCGGGGACCTGGGCAAGGAGCTCCTTCTGGTATCCCGAGCCCAGAATATGAATCTTGTTGACGGTGACAGGGTCCAAGAAGCGCTTCACCACCGAAAACACGGCAGAGAAGCCCCACGGGGCGTTGATGACGTAGAGCTTTCCGAGACGCTCAGGGTAGTAGTTCTGCGAGATAGCAGAGATGGCCTGCAGGTAGCCGTAGACGGAGGTTGCGGTGCTGATACCCACGCCCTTCAGGTCGGTGATGGTGCACGAGGTCTCGAGAAGGTAGCCAGCTTTGCGGGAGCATGCAGGCAGACGCGGGTCCGCCATCTTCTCGTACTCGCAGACCAGGTTTTGGATCATGCGCTCTTGTGAAGTGATCTTGCCGAGGGCGGTCAGGTCGACTTTGCCGAGCTTCTCGATATAGACGGGTCGGCCATCCTGCGCAAGAAGGTTAGACTTGATGTTTCAAAAATGAGAGAGATTTACCTTGTCCGTCTTGTGGTAGTACTGGGGATAGTATTCGAAAACCTTCGGCTTCTCCGTGTAGTCGAAGGTGCGCACCAGCTCCTCGACGCCTACGCCTGCGTAAGTCTCTCGCCATTTCTGGAAGTCGGTGAACCTGCTATACATTAGCAACCACGACCTAATCTAGATAGATCGTGAGACGGACATCTGCTTCGCCAGTTCGACGTTGAACTTTCGGGCACGGAGGAAGCGCAACTGCACATGGGTCAGCACTCGAAGGGACACACTATCGTCTCGCGATCATACCAGAGTCAAGGTGTCGAGATCCTTGGTGTAGCCCTCCGACTCGAGCATGCTCCGTAGCTGGTACACCTGGGCGTCTTGCTCCGGTGTTGTGTGGCCTGGATGGCCATTCTGTGGGGTAGGCGCTGTCGTGGGGTAATCATAGTGGTCGTATTTGGGATCCAGCTGCAATTCTTTGGCCGGAGCCTGAGAAGCAGCCATGTTTCGTGATGAGGATACTATCGCTACTCGGGTACGGTGGGAAGAAGTGGTACGAACGGTCGAGTCGGGAGGCAGATGGGGGAGCGATACTGGGCAGGGTCTCTGGGGGGAAATACGAAATGACGAAATGGGCTTAGCACGTGGAGCCGTCCGGGCACCAGCCCCATCTCGGCGCCACACCGCTACAGCGTCGATGTGCACTGAGACGAGGTTGTGCAACAACTCCAGATTTTACTCAAGGATTGGAAGATGCTGAAGATTAAAAAATGCACAATCTCACAGTTTGCACCACCTCGATGTTGAAGGCCCCTGGTGGGACTTGATCATTTAAACTACATAAAGTACCTAATCAGGAGAACATGCACATAATTCCAGACAGACCAAAATTCGAACCCGCAACACCTCTATCGCCGTGCAGCCTCTTCAGCCCCCTCAACAATCGCCGCTCAAGGGAACTGTAGCAAAACGACTGCGCGCCATGCCTCAACGACGCTGAGAACGATGATTACCATCGAAATGCTCGCATGATGATCATCCGAGAAATTCCACCATCCACACATGACGCCCTCCATGACCATGCGCGCATGCGCCGCTGGAAGAAGCCGCCAACCATCAACCACCCGCACGGCAACCGGAAGCCAATAGAGAACACGGCAGGAAATCGCACACAACCAGACACCGAGCAATGACGCCTAAAAGACGGGAACCTCCTCAGCCGCGCCAGAAGATTTCCAAGCAAGAGATTGTCATCCGTGAGGGAAATGTACATTGAGAAAGGGACCGAACCACGTGCTAGCGTTGCAAGTACAAGGGACCACACCTATGCCCGCCGTTCGCGATCGCGCTCGCGCTCCGTTTCCGACTCTTTCTTGTCTTTCCGAGGCTTCACCAGGTACTTGGCGTAGAGAGCCAGGTGGTCGCTCGGGAAGTGGTAGTTGGGGAAGCCGGGCACTCTTTGCAGATAGTCCTTGTCCACGTCCCCAAGGAGTCCGGCCACCTGGAGAGTATTTGCCGAGTACCAGATGTAGTCGAGGACCCCGACGAAGTTGGGCGTGTAGTTGGTGAAGGCCAGCTCGCCAATGGCCGAGTAACTGGACTTCAGCTTGAACGGATGTCGGATACCTTCCTTGGTGAAGTTGCCGTACCCTCGACCTCCGAAAGCGTCGTGCGAACTCTCCAGGCTGCCATGTGTGATCAGGTGGCAAATGCCAGAGTTGGGAAGCGAATTGAAATCGCCACAAAGCAGTAACGGTATTTGCGTCGCATCTGAGTACTTCTGCGAAGGAGCCGGTTTTACGGGAGGGACTTCATCTTCTCCGTCTTCGCCATTGGTGAAGCGGAATTTCTCCTTCTCTGTAAGAGGAGGCCACTTGACATATCTCTCTGCGTATTTGGTCAAGGCTTCCAACAGGATGGCGACTTGCACGGTCTTGACATCTGTGTAATCGGGATTCCAGAAAACGTGAACGTTGCCGACGATGAATCTGGTGCCTGTCTCGAGGTTCTCCAGGAATGCGACCACAGCGATATCGTCTCGAGGCATGACCCGGTTGAAGATGTTCTGCTGATCCTTCATGTCGGGTCGGTTAATGGCCGTCTGCGAGAAGTTGACGAGCTGCTTGTCATGGCAGTGATATCTGGTGCGATTAGCGCTGCCTAGGACGCAAGCTCAGAATAATACATACTTGGTGGCCCTGAAAAAAATGGCGCAGCCATCAACCATATTCGCGTTCGCTTCGTCCATCGTCCTTGCTCGGCTCTTGGGCCAAAATACTCCTTTGTAGTAAGTGGGCTTCTGAGCCAGCCTCCCCCGGAAGAAGTTGTTGAAGCTATCCTGGTCTATCTCCTGCAGGCAGACAATATCGGCGTTCCGGTCACGTAACTCGGCTAGGATAGTCTCCCGACGATGCTCCCAAGTTAGCGCGGCCTCCGGCGTATATCCGTACTGTGCTTGTGTGCAGTATTTGTCGCAAAGGATGTTGTAGCTGAGGGCGGTAACCGTCTCTGACCCTGTGTCCACTTCTTCCTCCAGAGAATGCCACGGCCGCTCAGGCGGTGGTTCGGGGCCTATACATGTTTAGCGTACGCATGCGTTTTGCTCGTCGTTGCAGCTTACCCTGCGCATTTTCGCGGAAATACTTGATCAGCTCCTTCGTTCCTTGCTCCACTATGATTGACTTGATATCTTCCGTAATGGGGTTGCCTTCAATCCCCAGCATTTCCAGTTTGTACAAGGAGCCCATTTCGAACGGAAGAGTCTCCAGCTGGTTATCAAAGAGCAACAACTCTTTCAGATTGACGAGCATCCCTATTTCACTCGGCAGGAATCGTAGGTCATTGAGGGACAGATCTAAATGGACGAGGCTCCGTAATTTGCCGATTGCGGAAGGTAAGAACGTCAGTTTGTTGAAATTTAGATAGAGCTTCGTCAGGAATGTGTAGTATTGGAACAATGGCGGCGTAACAATCTTCAGATTTTGGCCCCCAAAGTCCAGGGTCGTCCAAGGATGCTTCTCCTTCGTCGTCTCCACATTGTCATTCGCTGGGCGGTTCCTAAGCTCATCCTTACTGTTCTCATCCGAAGCACCATTTGCGGTTCCAGCAATGACGTTCTTGTTCACACTCGGATGGTTTCTTGCATGAGCATGCGACTGGTTCATTTCACGAGCCTGCTGAGCTAGTTGCAGCTGCTCCGCCCAATGAGGGTTTGGTGCCTTGGTCAACGCACTATGTACGCTGCTAGGCGTGCTATTTTGAAGATGTGCGGCCGGGAAATGGGGCTGGGCAGTGGATAGCGCGCCGCCTGACAGGTTGTGCTGATGATTATACTGGCCGCCATGAGCGCCGGCGGCATGATCTTGATGGGGTTGATGCCCATGCGATTGGTGTTGAGCATTCTGAGCATGCTGCTGGAACTGCTTGTTTAGACCCATGGGCATGTAGGCATGGTGCCCTGGCCTGCCGTTCAGCATGCCGGCGTGGCCCTGATGGCCATGGCCCTGGTTGTACATGTTCATGGAGTGGGAAGACTGCCGTGCAGGCGACCGAGATGGGGACGGCGCGTCGGGGTTGAACAAGGTCCGGTTACTTGCGGTCGGGGTGCGAGCACGGGCGGGGTGCGTACGGTGCTGGTTCGGCGCGTTGTTTGGGAAGAGTATGTGTCCTGGTCCCCTGTGGTAGGCCGAGTAATCGGCCATCAACCGCTCGGTGAGGGAGCAGTTGGTGTGATGGGGAGAGGGACGTGGGGGTTCCACGTATCAGAGCTTTGTGGGGAACAGAGGGAGGCGCACTTTTTCTTCGTTTGAACATGCCCTTGTGCACACTGGTCCATATACACTCGGTCGTTATAGGCCGGCGCCTTGTGGCATAGGTATAGGATGGACGTCGGAGCAGAGGCCGCTGATGGCCGGGAGAGCACAGGTGGGCAGATGCGGTAAAGAGTGATGGTGGCGTCCGCGATGATACAGAGCTGGGGCGGCCGTTCGCAGCGGGGATGCTGGGTGATTGGAAGAGCGTATGCCTATGGATATGTGGCCTGTGAGGTGTCTGGTCAGTGGGCGGGAGTGGGGAGACGCAGACTGGGAGGGTGTTGGGCCGGGGGATGGGGGGACAGAGAAGCTGGGGGGGGCTCGCGCACGTACGCTGCGGAGTTTGGGAAGCTCTGTGCAGCTATACAAGCATACCAATGTATGGGGACCGGCTGGATGCAGCTGTTCCAATCGAGGCGCAGTGAAAGAATAGTGTGGTTAGATGATGCGGCGTCGCGCGTGGCAGCGAAGGAGGCTTTGGGGTCGCCCAGCGCGAGAGGTGGGCTCGGCAAACGCTAATCATCACGTGACATATGTGCCAAGATATGGAGTTCTGAGCGACGTTCGGGAGCTTTCCTGCATCTACACCTCACCACCTCCGATGACAGCCAAAGCGATGAACTCTGATCACGGATGAGGCTCTCCGTTGTCAAATACCGCTGTCATGCGGGCGTTGACATTCACGAACTGGCCACGATCTCCAAACACTGACCTGACACGCCAGCCCCCCCGCGCCCTGGCGATCACTGATTCACATCGTGGCCGCCTCACGGACGGTTCCGCTGCTGCAGACAGATCAGACAGACGCGGGCGCCACAAGTCGCACACCAACACCCCGCCGCCTCTCCTCCGGCTGGCCGTGTTTCGCTCAGCAGCAATATTGACTTTGGCAACACGCATCGTGATTGGTGATGGCGGGCAGAGGCCTGGACCATATTCCTCGGCTGCGCGAAACGAAGGACGCGGAGCTGTTCACCTGCTCACCTGGGGGCGTCCGCTATAGACAGGCCCGTCTTCAACCGGAACCTTAAGACAATATGGTGCTGTACTCGGGGCTCTTTAAATCTAACACCCCCCGAGAGCCCGAGAGTCCTCCACTTTCTGCTTCCCCGCCCTTGAGAGAGCTCCCACGCAGCACGTCCCTCTTCCCCCTCGCCTCGCTCACGTACCCTGGCCGCTTCGTGCTTATCGGAGACCTTGGGACGGCCTAACTAATATCGAGCCGCTAATAAAACAGTGGGGTCAGGTTGCAGCAATGGCCGAGTGGACGTTGGTGTGTTTCCCCTTTATACACTCGCTGACATGTCTTCTGATGTGATTGAAAGTACCGCTACGCTGGAGGCTCCTCAGTGAACAACACCCCGATACGCCCCAAGACCGCCGAAGCCAAGCAGTGGGATCTCACGACGACAGACGCGCTAGGGAGGACCATTTCGAACGTTTCGAGCAACGCACCGCCCGTCCCGCCAATGCCAGTACCCGTGGATGCCGCTCGCGGCAGCATCTCGAGCAATTCGACCCAGAGCACCCGCGAAGACAGCGCCGTGCTCTCCAATCCCTTCGTTTTGCGCCATGGCCGACGCTACCTTCGCGACCTCTCATATCCCCTTCCTTGCGACCTCCCAGAGCTCCAACGCCAGAACCTGCACACGCTCCTTGCGACTTCCATCTTCGGACGGCCCCTAGGCTCGACTCCTTCGGCGGAGAACCCGCCCAAAAAGGTTCTGGATGTCGCTTGCGGCAGCGGATACTGGTCTTCACTGTGTCACGAATACCTCAGTGGACTCGGGTTCACCAATGTATCCTTCACCGGCTTGGACATTGTGCCTGTAGCAAGTGATTTACGGCGGCAGGGCATCGATTGGCGCTTCGTACAGCACGACTTGCGAAAGGTACCTCTTCCTTTCGACGACGGCGAGTTCGACATTGTAGTCATGAAGGACATGAGCATGGTCGTGCAGCTCGGCACGTCTTCACAGAGGATGCTCGACGAGGCCATGCGCGTCTTGAAACCGGGAGGTACGCTCGAGATCTGGGAGACGGATCACATTATCCGTTCCATCCTGCCCCACCCACCGCCACCGCCAGGAAAGAACCCAAACGAATACGCCGTCGCAGTGTCCACCGGGACATTTCTCATTTCGCCTTCTACCCCATTCGCCGAAGTCCAGAACAAGTACCTACAAGACTCGAACACTTGGATCCAGGACGCATTGGACAAGAAAAAGTTCTCCCCGACCCCATGTGCTCGTATATCGCAGATGCTGCTGCAAGAAACCGAAACCTTGTACGACGTCCGGAATCGTAGAGTCGCAATCCCCCTTGGCGAGTTGCGATGGGAACGCGAAGCCGCCTCTGACAGGCATCCCACGAGACGCCGGGGCAGTGAGGTCGGCAAGAGCAGGAAGAACATCCCTAACATGGATACTTCGCTGAACGAGGAACAAGCAGCTCTACGATACACGGCTCTTCTGGTGGTCATCCAGATGATCGAGAGCTTGGAGCCGCTTCTGAAGGAGGTCAGCGGGAAGAACCAGGAAGAGTGGCAGCGGTGGTGGGGCTGGATGATGACGAATCTTCTCGAGCAGAAGGGCGCGTCCAATGGCGAAGCCCTTGAAATGGGAGTGTGGATGTGCCGGCGACGATAGGTGCTGCTAGAGTGTGCAGTCCATCGCTAGCCTGGCAAAATTGCGTGCCCTTGTTACCAGGCTCTTCATCCTGCGATCCCTAGCTGGGTACAGCAAAAGAAGTGTGCCCGTTTTGTTCGTTCTTGAGATACCCCTTGGCGGCGACCGGCTTTGACGAAATGTATGATCTAAGCGAATCCTTTCCGGAGTTTCACCTACAACTCCAGGCTCAGCATAAGATTCCTCAACGTGTAGATGGCTGCACGATGCAAGGCTCCTCGCGTCTGCGCCACGTACCTAGTAGTTTCTTTCGAAGTCATAATTAAGGGCTTGTGAGACAGACTTCTTGAGCACAGATGATATCACATGCCCTCGTATCGATGTTTCAGTGTTCGATAGCGCTTCAAGTAATACAGCGCCTCGATTTCTGGTAATGTCAGTACAATTATCCAGCTCGCCTATGACGTCTAAACCAACCTTTCTTCACAAACTCAGCCCTGTCAATCAACTTCTTGATCTCCTCCGGATCTTTCACATTGGCCTTGCTAGAGAAAGCGCGATGGAGGCGGTCGCGGAAGTAATTGTAACCCTGAGGATAGTCTCGTCCCATGTATAGGAGTTCTGTCCTGGATGTTAGTGTGTTTGCGGAGATGTCGGAATATCGGAGTACCTTTGTAGATGCGGATGACTTGGTGTCGAAGGATGGGACTTGTTGACGCCATGATTTCAGGTTCAGAGAGTTCTGAGTACTTGGGTATACGAACGGGTTTGCGTGGAGTGTAGAAGTGCGGATGCAAGTGGTGTTCAGTTCGCGGGGGTGGAGCTTGAGCTTGGGCCTCTCCCTGACGTAAGGCGAACCTCGGGACATGGGTTGTGAGGGCTGGCTATCTGCGGAGATAATTTGGGTGTCGTTGCTTTGACTCTAATACGTTTGCGCTGTCATTCTCCTTCTATTTCTCCTTGTCGCATAAGAAATGCGGCACTCTCTCTTCAGACCAGTGTTCAGCAGCACTCTCTCCACCCCTCTTCGTCCCTGCAGCAGCTTCTCCAGCCATGTTCGCCCACTCTCAACGACCGCACCGCGACGCAGCACATCCCCCGAAACCCCCACAAGCAGACTCAACCCGCGTATCCTCTCAGAGCTGAAATCGCGTATCGGAAAATGCATTTCCTTCGGCCTCAACAAAGAACAGACCAACGAAGCATGTTCGATGCTCGAAGAAATGGCACTAGACTGGCGCGGCATGCTCGTAGGCAGTGAAGGCTTCCTCACCTCTAAGGATCGCATAGGTCTATACCGACAAGAAGTCGTGTGGGGAGAAATGGACGCAATGGTGGGATAAACAGTGCAGAACTACGAGCAGAGCAAGAGCTAAACGACTCAAGGGTACAATCACACTCCAACCAATATCAACGAAGAGCAGTGCGGTCTGACGCTCGCGCAGGTCACGTCAATAACGTCGTTTACAACCGATACGCCGAAAGCGCGCGGGTCAATTGGACGCGCTCGTTCGCCAATATCTTCGATCCGAAACATAGGGAAGAATGGAGAGAGCTCATGACGCCGCTGAGCGTGGGTCTGATTCTCAGGAGTATACGGACAGACTACAAATTTGTAAGATCTCCTCTTTCGATCGCAGGACGCAAGGTTGACTGTAAACACAGCCAGTAACCTATCCCGACCGGGTATCAGTGCTGCATAAACTGCATCGTGAGCCGACACCGGACGCCGATCACTTCAAGCTCGATGTCGTGATTCTCTCGGAAACGCATAGACGGATTGCGGCGAGGTGTTTTGAGGATATTGTGGTCTATGATTATAGGGCGGCGAAGAAGGCGCCGTTGAGACCGTTTATGATCGAGCAGTTCAAAGAGGTTTGGAGGTTGCAAGAGGAGGCGAAGGAGACGTATACGAAGAAGGTGCACAGTCTAATCGAGAGTGTTAGAAAGCTGGAGAAGGCGAGTTGGGATAGGCCGGATGCGAAGGAGGATTTGGGGAGTGCTGCAAAGGCTTGATAGAGGCCGAAGGAGGCAAAACTCAGTTGTGTATACAACGAATCCTTCTCAAGGGGCCATCGAGAATGTATCTCTGTTCAGTAATTGAATGGTGAGTAGGGCTTAGTAGGCTTCTCGTAGAGCTCGTCAATGGCCACCACGTCACCGCCTAAGCTCACATCGACAACTCCCGCACGCCCTGTCCGCTTTGCCATGAAAGCGTCGATGATCTGCATATGCGTTGGACGCGTGACTGGTTAAAGTTTCCAATCAGGCAGTAGTCGTAACGACGGCTGCATCTTCTATTGGTTGGGATGTTATCACGGCCGAATGAGGAACAAGACTCGAGAAAAGCTCCGAAGCACAAGCTCTGCCAAAGCCGAATGATCTGCGGGCGGTAACCTGGACTGTGTATATTGCGGGCGGGCGCAGATGGTGTGTTTGCGATTGATGATTGCGAGGGCATTGTGAACTATGATGGGTAGGAGGATTGTCGAAACAACAGCTGAGAAGGCAAGCTTTGCTAAGCAATCGAAGACACTTTCATGCAGAGGGAATGCCTGCTGCACCGTGTCTATGCACCGAGTTCAAAGCGTGACGCAACACGCGCATATGCCTCGATTCGTTGCCGATCACACGAGAGATAAATCCGCGCAGGCAGCACCGCTCAGGGGTTTGTGATATTAGCAGAGCCAGTGCCGACTTGTGTGAAGAAGAATTGTTCACTGTCTTCAATGTTCACTACTGAGCACGCCCCACCCTCTCCGAAAGTGCAGGTGCTTTTCCGCTACCACGCCGTCGACGGCTGAGGCTCCACCCCGAACGCGCAACGCAAAGTCTCGCGAGACACAACAGAGAACAAAAAAGAGGGTGGTCCTGCGATCACGAAAAGGCTTGCAGCGAGTTTTGTTAGTTTTTCGGCAGTGGGCCGCGGGGCGTCGTTGCGCGGTGCGAGTCCGTCGGCGCCGGTGGTGCTTAGCAGGCCGGCGTGCTTGGCGCCGCTTCTCAGCCTGCAAGCGTCCACTTCTGCTCTCTCCTCCACACCTCACTTGAGAACGACAACAATCCGCGACCATCCTCCACCCGCAACCCGCCACTTCCCACCCCGTCTCCGAGCCGAGAATCGGCCCCCTCTCTCAGCCTGGCTCGTCCTGTGAAGCAGTCGAGCAGGCCCGGGGAGACAGGCGCCGCCTCCACCGCCTCTTATGGTCGCGAAGACTAAGAGGAACGGGGGCAACACGCATGACAAGCGACATGAGAACGGCCTGGCGGCCCCGGGAAAACGCATATCGAAGCAAAAGAGCAACCCTCAACTCAACGGCCACGTCAATGGCAGGGCCTCTCCTTCTTCGGCGTCCACACCTCCGCTCCCGACCCACCATGACCACGAACATATAACGAGCTCGGCCTCGCCTTCGGTCGCCGCACCCGCCAACAGAACCGCTGCTGGCTCCGTGTCCGAGGGCAGTGGCCGTGGGGACCGCTCTGCCTTCGACACCACTCACGACTCCGGAGACGGCTGTCGCCAGTGCGAGGGGCGTCCCAACTTCGACGTCGCCCCGATGAGCGCCCGAGCTTCCAAAGGCCCAACCTACAAGACCGATATGTTCACCGTGGCCACCACCATTCTCTCGTCCTGTCCTCTGCGGGATGTCCTCGCTATCTTGATCCTCCTCCTCCAGCTCCCACCCACCGTCCTTACCATCGTCCAGTTCCTCTTTGCGACGCTTACCTTCGTCCCTCCCCAAGCTGGAACCTCCCTCTCCGCCCTCTCCGCCTTTCCCTCCTTCACAGACGTCTTCCAGGGCTCCGGAGGCACACCGTCGCTCTTCACCGTAGTTTTCGCAGACGCTTTCATACTGCTGATATGGCTGGTGCTCTGGGTCCCTGCACAAAATTTCTTTCTGGATCTCGCACAGGCCGTCATAGCCATTGCCCTAGGAGGCGTTGCCGCAGGCCCCAATGGCGGCAGTACCACCAACGGTGTGTTCCTCTGCGTTATCATCATTCTTTCCAACCATCTATTCCGATTCAAGCCTCTCCGGGAACACATGGTCCATTTCATGTGGACAGGGCTCGCCCGGGGAGGCCTCGACTTCATGACGAGCCCTCCTAGTTCTCCTCCAAGTTATAGAAGTTTTACCAGCTCTCATGGCTGGCTGCGCAGTCTGTTAGGGATACACATCCTGGCCCAAGGCCTTGTCCGCATGATACGACGATCGCTTTCCCGACGAGATCCAAGCCCGAAACTACTAGCGGATAGGAAGGCTGAACCCGACTCTGCTGTCCACGTCGCTCGTGCCAGCTCCTCCGCCCTCGAACCTGGTGCAGACGTCCCGGTTACCTCCCCTGGTGACGGGCGTCCTCCAGGGCCACCTCCATCCGCACTTGCCAGCAAGGAACGGATGAGTAGTAGCAGGAAGAAGAGGAAGCAGGCGACGCAAGTCCGAAGCCAGCAACCGTTTTGGGCAGCCCTTGCCAGCACAAAAGTTACTGTTAGTAAGGAGTTGGAAAGCAGTCGAGCAGCGAACGACGCCGCCGAAGCAAATGCAAAAGACATCAACCACATTGGAAATGCCGTGTCGACCGGGGAGGAAGACCGAGTCTGGATCTCGCAAGTGGGCCATGCAGACATATCATTCCGTGTCAGCATGGCCAGCCATGTGGGCCTCGAAGACGTACAAGAAGAAGCCGAGAAGCAGCCTAGTTCGGGAATTGACAAGTCGAAGCCGTTCTATCTCCGTGTCAATGGTGCTGACTGGAGTTCAACTCGCATACAGCAGAGTGCGGAGGACGGTGAAGAGGGAAAGGGCATATGGACCGGGGAGATCTTTGGTCTCACAGCTTTGACAAACTATCTTTGTGCGTTTGTCAGGACTGCTGATGACCAGGTCTTCTTCTCGGCCAGCCTGATTACCTCCCCCGGCCCCGTCGACGTCCAAGGTTGGTCGTCTTGCACGATTCTTTGTTCTGCGCTGACATTAACAACCCCAGTTGTTTCTCCGCCGCCACACCAAGCACTTCGTCCTTCTTCGCCCACGACTACACTGAAGAACTCTATAGCCGCCGCCGATCAGAAGCTCCAAGACCTCCGTAATCGGTTGAAACGCAACCGGAAGGACCACAAAGCCGGCCTCACAGCCATCAAGAAAGAGGTGGAAACGCTCAGCAACCGCCTTGCCAATGCGGGAGGCAACGACGAACGCCAGCATCAGCGAGTGCGCCAATTCAATCAGAACATCAAGCAGGCTGACGCTGCTGCTGCGGAGTTTGCCTCGCAGATCGAGTCCCTTGGCGAGATCCCTCAAGCGGACTTGGACGAAGCCGCTGCCAAGAAAAAGATGTGGAAGAAGGAGCGTGACCATAAAGATGCGCTTGCGACCGAACTGGAACAGCTCAGGGACGAGATCGACCGTCAAGTCAAGAACGTTGAATCCGATATCACCTCTGTTCTGCAAAAACGAGAGCGCCTTCGTCAGCGGCAGACAGCCCTCAATGAGAAGCATGAACGGCTGATTGCTGCGAACGAGGAAGGGTTGTCTGCCAAGCAGAGACGAGAGCAAGAACGCGCTGCGTTGAGATTGGAGAGGCAAACCATCGAGAACCAGTATCGGAGCAACATCAACGGCTACGAACGTCGCACGCACGAACTCTCGATCTCCACGGGTAACCTTCTCGCCACAATCCAGCACTTCGAGCACGAGCTCAGCCAGGCTCAGCAACAGCAAGTCTCCGTGCCCACGACCCCTGAAGGGCCCTTACCAGGCACGACAACCATGTCTCCGCATCCCACCATTCCCTTCAGCGGCTTCACGTTCCCTTCACTCACAGCTCGCGTCAACAGCCCCCCTGACTCCCTTCGCAACGGCCGCGGTCGCTCGTCCTCGATGCTCTCCAACATCTCCGGTTTCACAGACGCCTTCGACGAACATTATGGTTCGCCTTCCTTTGCCATGGCCATGGGTGGTCAGTTTCATAACGGACATGGCCCTCTTAATGGGAGGAAAGGGAGTCATGGCAGCGGTAGTCTCAGCTCGGGCACGTCGAGCCAGAGCTCGAGTCAGCGGGATCCGTTGAGCCCGGTGCCTGTGGCGAAGAAACCGCCGATGGCTAGGAGTGGGACTGGTGGAAGTGCTGGTGTCTCGTCGGGTCTGGGTGGTCGATGATGCTGAGGCTGACTTCTGATTGTGTAGATGGTGGCGACTGCTGCTGACTGGGACATAGCGGGTTTCCAATCGATGTTGTGTTCTTTTGCTGTTAATTGTGATCTCGTGTGATGTGATGCTGCTTGTGTGAACATGATGAATGCATCTTTGAGAATCTCCACAGTGATTTCTCACAAGCAAATTAGGTGATATACAAGATCTTTTGGGTATATAGCTAAACCAACTGACACATTGACAGCATACGAATCTTGTGCCTCAACGTCTTTTCTCCCTCGCAACAAAACGTTGAGCTCCTGATGCTTTCGGGCACCTTTCGTCTTAGAAAACAGAAGTTTTTCAGACGTATCGTCAATAGTTCCGAAGAAGCTGCAGAATATTCCTGCCGGCGGCCAAAGCACGTCTGGGGGACTGAGGAGGTCGAGCGTGCCTCATCTCCGACCCCTCATGCGAGCTTTCCACGATCAGGCCGGAAGCGATCGAACATCGGCCATTGAGCCAGATGCCAAAATTCCACATGATAACTGCGTTCCCCATAGGCAATACCCGACTCGTGAATCGAAACTCCTCGTCTGACGACGGCAGCCTTGCACATCAAGTGCTCCGACATTCTCCTCCTCTCTTCAGCGCACACGACTCACGACAACCCCTTCGGCGGGAAACTACTTTCACTCCTCTTCCCCTCCTTATTCACTCGCACAAACTTCATCTGCGCCAACCCGGCCCACTTCCCATCCCAATTCCTCAACTTCTTCAGATTCTCCTCCCCCAGATCCGGGATCCAGAAACCAGACACATATTCGCCCTGCTCGGTCGCCCGACTCTGTTCAAGCACTGTCTCGCGCGTGCTGGGTGGCCTTCCGGGTCGTCGATCCGCTTTTAGCTGTGCGAGCTCCTCGTCGTCGCGGCCGAGGTAGTCTTCGATGAGAGCTTGGATTTCGGGGAGTGTTGGGGGAGCTGGGAGGGAAGTGGTGGAGGATTGGAAGAATTTGACTCGTTGTACTGGATTCGGTATTAGACGACCTTCATTATCAAAGCTTCGGGATATGGGTTGCACATACAGTACCGACGATTCTGCTTCTCCCTTAACGCCGCCAATTTATTCAGTCGATTATCCCGCAAACTCGCGCTCTGGAGGCGCTGTGTGTCGCGCGAGTTTTCGTGCAAAGCGGCATTTTTCCCCTTCTTCTTCGCGACGTGCTTTTGCACTTTTCCAAGGCGATTTGACGGCATATTGGAGGATCTGGGGTTGTGTTGTTTGGCCACGGTTGATATCAAGCAGCGGAATTTTTTGGCGGAGGAGGGGCTGGACCCCGGGTGCGATCGACGGCTAGGCAGGGGTGAGGCGGTTTAGCGCGTTCTTGCCTGGCGCGCGTGAGGGGCGTGTCGAGAGCTTGAGCTTCTTCAGTATAGACATCGCCTTTCACCCAACACGCATCATCACCTCGCTTGAACGATTTCCCGCTTTTTTTCGGTCCGCGCTTTATATTTGTGTTTCTGCATGCACTGTGCGTTATGATGCGTTAGCGGCTTCTTCTTCACCCAGTTCGTTCCTACGCGTGCAGCACCCCGCTGCATTGCTCCCGTCATGGGTATCTCAGGTTGGTTAAAAGTTGACTAGAGTTCCGAAAGACTGCTAACACTCTTAGGTCTTCTCCCGCTTCTGAAGTCGATCCAGAACCCATGCAACCTTCGGAAGTTCGCAGGGCTCACTATTGGCGTCGATGCCTACGGATGGCTGCATCGAGGCACAGCTGCTTGTGCCATTGAGCTGGCGTTGGACAAGCCGACGACCAAGTAAGCTGCCAGCTGTGTACTTGACATCTAGCTGCTTATAACGGTCAGATATGTCGAGTTTGCCATGAACCGCGTCCGCATGCTCGTCCACTTCGGAATCACGCCCTACCTCGTCTTCGACGGCGACTATCTCCCCAGCAAAGCCGAAACCGAAAAGGAGCGCGCGAAAAAGAGGAGGGAAAGCAAGCAGCTCGGCCTGGAGCTACTGAAACTCGGCAAGACTGCTCAAGCGCACTCCGAGCTCCAAAAAGCCGTCGACGTCACACCCGAAATGGCACGCCGGTTGATCGAGGAATTGAAGCACCACAACATTCCGTATGTGGTTGCACCCTACGAGGCCGATCCCCAGCTCGCCTACCTGGAACGCGAGGGTATCATCAGCGGTATTCTTTCCGAGGACTCCGATCTTCTTGTTTTTGGGGCTCGCTGCTTGATCACGAAATTGGACAAGTATGGGGAGTGTGTTGAGATTCGGAGAGACCAGTTCACAGCTTGCAGGGAGATTAGCTTGGTCGGGTGGAGCGATGCGGACTTTCGACGTATGGCGATGCTGAGTGGGTGCGACTATCTGCCTGGTATTGGCAAGATGGGATTGAAGACTGCGTATCGGATGCTGCGGAAACACAAGACTGTCGACAGGGTGATCAGAGCGGCACAGTTTGAGGCGCAGTATAAGGTACCCCGGGCCTATGCGGAGGCTTTTGCGGATGCTGAGAGGACATTCCTGCATCAGTGGGTTTTCTGCCCTGTCTCGCAGAAGTTGATCAACCTTACGCCTTTGGAACATGGAGCGGATCTCAGTGCAATGCCATACATCGGCCAACGCTTCTCGGACGATATTGCTATTGGTATCGCCAACGGCAATCTGAATCCTCACACCAAGGAGGCCATCATCGTACAGGCAGTCGACAGATCACGCGTCAAACCTTTGAGAGCTGCGTCTCGGCCGGCTCCTTCGCAGGCTCCCGATTTGAAGGGTGCGAAGCCTATTGACAGCTACTTCAAACCGAAGCGCGTTCCTCTTGCCGAGTTGGACCCCAACAGCTTCAGTATGTCCCCAAGTCAGCAAGTTCTGCTGGAACGACACCATCAATCCCCCAATGTGACCACGACGCTTGCGCCCCCAGTCACGCATTCTCCTGCTCGACCGCTCCCTCGTCCTCTGAGTGCCAGGAGTATTAGAACCGCTCCCCAGCCATCAAGGCGCACCATCTCGGCCCCGTTGTCACGCGCTTCCGAACCTCATCCTGCAAAACGACAACGCCTATGCTCGAACAACCTATTCGCTACCCCAGCTCAACCTTCCATCAAGGCCGAAGTAGAGCGTAGCCGCTTCTTCGCCTCAACAATCACCGAACCCAGCCCATCCTTGCGCTCTGCAGCTCAAAGCAGGAAGAACAAAAAGCGCGACAACGACTTCGAGCTACACTCCGATGACTCCTTCGACGCTGCCATGGCGGAACTCGCTGATCTAGAAGAGCTGAAGGCGAGACCGGGCAAGAAGATTTCGATCTTCAAGGACGACTTCAAGTCCAGCGTCAGCAGCGAATCACAATCTAGCGTGTTCTCCAGAAGCACGATGAGCGAGTCTCAATTGACGAGGGGGACGCTCACGCCGGCGACCTCGTATGGCTCCCCGGAACTCGCGGCCGCGGATACAGAGGAGACCGTGTTCAGCAGTGCGCTTTCGTCAAAGGTTAAGGGCTTTCGTTCTAAATTCTCCTACGGCGCGAGTGTTGGGGAGGCGTCTTCTTCGCCCACGCCGCTCGCAAGGGTTACTGAAGCGCTTACACCACCTGTTATCGCTGCAGGCCAGTTCTCCAAAACGACGAAAATCTCGGTCAAATTCAACGACGATACACCTGACCTAGACGACAAAGTCTGGGCTGAGATGGAAGCAGGGATTGTCGTCGCTGCTGTAGGCGATACCGAAGTGCTCGCGTCGCCAGAAACGCAACGGGTGGTTAAGGGTGGGGATTTGGAAACGGAGGATGACGTGCTGGTGCCGGACAGTGACGTTGAGAGCGTGTGTTCGCCTCGTAAGACTTTGAATTTGGGACAGTTCAGTTTTAAGGGATTGTGAGGGGGTGCGGAGATTGGTGTTTGGGTTTTGCTTGTGAAGGTTATGGCATAGCGACTTGGAGTATGGTTATGGGTTATGGGATATGGGACATGGCGTTTGTATGGGACGCGGGAGTTATCAGGCATTGCTCCATGCTTGTATCTGTATACAAGGGCATCGATAACTCTGGTCTGTGATCTGTGCTGTCCGAGTATGCCCGCCCGCCTTACTGCCCTCACATCTCACCCTGACCGTAGCATTCACACTTCACCACACCTCAACCTACCCGCAATGTGGGGCGGCCCAAAGACCCCGAAAATCGCACTCCTCTACCATTTCGTTCGAACTTCTTTCAAGCCAACGTGGCTGAATCTCTCTGCTTTGGCAGACAAAGAACGCGGATGTTCGTTGTGTAGCACACCGCACATGACCACACCTTCATCACAGACTATACCATCTTCTTCCCAGGCTATGCGAATAAAGAAACAGTGAACTTTGTCAAAGCGAAACGCTTGCCATTTTCTTCTCACAGAAGATGGTGGTGTCCTCTCTGCGCACTTCAATGGGACAAAGAACATCCAGTGTGTGACCGTTGTCTTTCTTCCGTTTTCGGAAGATGGTCCTTAAGGGGATCTTGAAGAGAAGGAGAGAGGATAAAAGGCGGGGTGTCGCGCGAATGCAGGAGTGGTTTTTTGTTTTGTTTTTTCTCCTCTCTTGTTAGAAGAGTCTCTGAGATATCAGTCGAAGTTTATCGTTGAAACTTGAAAGCACGAAGTGAAGCACAGAACTGCACACACACCCCCACCACAAGTTATCGTACAGCTACATAGAGTCTTGTGAAGATGGCAGTCCGAAGAGTACGTCCGCGTTCCCCCACTTTCTCTCTCTTAGCCTCCCTCTCCCCTCCCCTTCGCCCCTTTCCCTCCCTCTCCATTCGCTTCAAAATCATACTAATTTCTCCAGTCCCCGCGCGGCGCCGCTAAAGGCGATGGCTTCTACAACGAAAGCAACCTCGCCCGTGCTGCATCCAGGCAGGCACCTGTCAGGAGACCAGCTAGGCCAGCTGGAGGCGTGACTGGCGCGGGAATCAAGAAGCGCCAGCCGAAGCCGAAGCAGCCGAAGCAGCCGAAGAAGCAACCGAAGACGACGACGAGGAAGAAGCAGACGAAGACAAAGCAGACGAAGAAGAAGGACGCCGCGAGGAAGAAAGAGCCGAAGAGGCCAAACACCGGAGTCGAACCCATCCCCATCCCGCGTACACCACCGCCACCACCTGCACAAGGTGGTGTTGTAATTGTTGACCTCCCTTCTCCGGACAGTCCAGGTGCGTTGATGTTTGCATAAACCGCGAAACATATTTGCTAATAAATATACAGAGGCAGTAGAGATTCTCCTTTCTTCCCCGCGCTCTAGGGGGAATAAGTCGGATAAGTCGTCGTCGTCGTCGCAGCGGAGGACGAGGGGAAACCGGGAGTCGGGGCAGGGGTCGTCGTCGAAGGGGTCAAAGGGGTCGAAGAAGTCGAAGAAGTCGATGGGGTCGAGCGGGGGTTATAGCAGTGGGAGTACGCAGCCGGATCGTTCAATTATGAAGATTTATTGATGGAGCGGGCGGGAAGATTGTAGATAGACTGGGTAGAGACATTGAGTTTTTTGTCTTCTTGATTCAGAAAGTGTGGTTGGGCTTTTTGGGTGTTGCGTGTAATCGTTGTAAGTAATGCTGTAAGAATTGCTCAGTTGCGAGTTAGTGTAACGTGGCCGAGTACTTTCCTGCTCACCTTCATCGCTCCTTCTTGCGCACTCGACGCCCCTTCCTCAGCGTATGCCCATTCCACCCAGCTTCTTTTTTCTCCTCATCACCTTCAACTCCCCTTCACCCTACCTTCAACCCCTACTACCCGCCTCATATAATGAAATTCAAGATCTCCGTTATAATCTGCATTTCCGGCGTCAAAATCTGCATTTCTTGTAAATTCACCCCTCCGCTCCTTACCGTTGCCAACACCCGAGCCATCAAAGCAAAACTCGTTCTCTACCCCACCATCATCTCCCCATCTTGGCCTCGGCGATAGCCCTGCATGCCAAATGTGGGAACGGTTGTTATCCGTGGTTCGCACGCTGCGTCAACGTAGGTGGTATGCTCTGAGATGGAAGTTGGGCTGATAATAGATAGAGAACTCGAGGGCGAGGCGAGGACGTGGCGGGTTGTTTCCAGCTCTTATGTAATGGGACGATGGGTGCGGCTGTATGTTCTGAAGGCGTGATGGAGATTAAGACTGACGCCGGAAGTGCGGTTGATGCAACCTCTGTCGCAGATATCGCGGGGACGTGTTCAGTCCTGGGGAAACCAATATCGAAGAGGACAGGAGGATGGAGACACTTCTTCACAGCCTGTCGATTGACCTTCCGATATGACTGCCGAGAGTGGTGTCGTCAAGATCCGAACACCCACCGGGGCTGCGGACGGTATCGGGTACAGGGGCGTGGACCATTCCACCATGTCTATCTTGCCTGCTGAGCCTCTTCCAACGAATGGTCTTCGAAACGAAGCGACCTAGAGAGGCATAACGAGTGAGCGACGATCAGGCAATACTGTCAAGAGAGGGTGGAAATGAGTGAGTATCCAAAGAGCGAGGTTGGGTAGTCTGACTGTTGTCAGCGTCTCCGGCACATTTATGCTTCCTTTTGGTCCATGCTTAGACCGGCACGATCCTACCCACACCACTGCAGACGACACGGCCATCCGGTTCCTAGGATGGATAATTGGGCCACGATAGGGACCCAAAAGACATGAGCGTTGCGGATGTTCCACTTTGAGATTACTTCAGCCCCGAAGACGCTGGCTTCGTTTTGTTTCCAGCCTTATTCAAGATCTTCTTCCAATGACACAGTATTCATACAGAGCCTCGACCGGGCTGTCTTGGTACCTTTTCGCAATGCACTCAACTATAAACCGACAAACATTTACATTCCTCTTGACTGCAAGAACTTTGTTACCTCCGGCACATGGTGTCCCTGGTATGTTGATCAGCATTTACAACAAAGCTAAAGGTAGGTTCACATACCTTTACAATTACCTGTTTGGTCAGATCGTTGAGAAAGACCTCATCCTCCTTCTTATTCAAGTAAATCTTCAGCTCATTCCTCAAGGCGGCCAAGTCTCCGGATACCTTCCGTACTATGGTGAGTTTCAGGTTGCCTCCACGCTTGAAATCTGTGTACACAGGGAAGTTTTTGTTCGCGGACCGCGTTACCAGGTATTTGGCGGGCCCTAACACAAGCTTCTCGGACTGCGGCGCATTCGAGGTTCCGGGTTGTCTCTGCGAAGGTTGGCCAGTGGCCGGGGTAGACTGAGAATCGGAGGTGGCATGGTCGGAGGGAAGGACTGGCTTGGGAGCGGGAGGATTGGGATTGTCGGATTCAATTGCTGCTTCAGAGACGGCGAGGTCGGCGGCGCGTGCAGCGTCTTGTGGTGATGAGGGGGTCGCAGGGACGGTGGAGGATGCTGGGGAGGTTTTGGAGGAGATGGATTCCTTCGGCTTCGGCGGTGCTGGCTCTACAGTGTTGTCAGAGCGCTACAATCTTTTGTTCAGGACGTGTGAGGTATACCGGCGGCGCGCAGTCTTGTCGCAGTTGAGAAGGCCAGGCTCTGGCTCCACGCGGCTGACCGCGGCGCACCGAGAGGCCGCAGGAATGTGAGGAGGGGCTGTAACCGGGGCATGTTTCTGTGTCTCCGGCTTGAGTGTTAATAGTATAGAGGAGAGTATCTGGCTGGGATCTGCACTTCACGCTGAGGTCTGCGCGGTTGCGGGCCTTTGATGCAACACCAAAAATCTAGCGCGACAGGGGTCCTCGCTACGCACAGTCATTTTTCCTCCACCTCCACCAACCCCACCGTCTGTCAAACCGCGTCCTCAAAATCGCCGTCCACGACCACACCCGACCCCGTACCGCCGTCGATACCGGAGTCCAGCCCAGCATGGAGACGATCAAATCCGCCGTCTCAGCGGCCGCAGATACCGTGAAGGACACAGTGAAGAAGGCCGTGACCACCACCTCGCCCGAGGAGACCGGCAATGTCGCCGACCAGTACAACCTGCTGCCGAAGCTGATGCCCAACCTCGACCGCCATCTTCTCTATCCGCTCCTCAACTTCCAGGCCGATGAGGACGCCGAGCAGCCCGTCGAGCAGACCAAGGTGCTCCTGCAGCTCCTGCAGCCGACCCACATGGTCGACTTCGTTGGCGACCTCTACAAGCGGATCCACGGACTCGACGACGTGCCCGAGGAGTACAAGCAGAGGCGCGAGGAGGTGCTGAAGAAGCGGGACCAGCTGGAGGAGGCTACACGCAAGATCTCGGACCTTTTGGACGATGAGAACGTCGTCAACAACCTGAGGAGCGACAAGGTGCAAAACTTGCAGTATCTGAAAGAGAACCATGGTGTTACGCCGGAGATGGTGGACCAGCTGTATGAGTTCGGTCAGTTTCAGTACAGCTGCGGTATCTACCCGCATGCTGCTGAGCTGCTGTACCGGTTCCGTGTTCTGGTACGTACATGGTAGTTCCGAGTGTTGCGGATAAGAGGTACTGACTGCATCTAGTCCACCGACAACGACAAGGTCAGCGAGGCCACCTGGGGCAAGCTCGCCTGCGAGATCCTCTCCGTGAACTGGGAAGCATGCATCGAGGAGATCAACAAGATCAAGGAGAACATCGACACCCGGCTGTTCAACAACCCGCTCGCACAACTGCAGCACCGCACCTGGCTGATCCACTGGGCGCTTTTCCCCCTCTTCAACCACGACGCCGCTCGTGACACCCTGACCGACATGTTCTTCTCCCTCCCCTACATCAACACCATCCAAACCGCCTGCCCATGGATCCTGCGTTATCTCGCCGCCGCCGTCATCACCGGCCGCAACCGCGCCAGTGCCGGCAGGAACACCAACCAATACCAGAGGCAGATCAAGGATCTCGTACGGATCGTCAGGCAGGAGGGCTACGAGTACAACGACCCCGTCACGGACTTCATCAAGGCGCTGTACATTGATTTCGACTTCGAGGAGGCGCAGAAGAAGCTCAGCGAGACTGAGGAGATTCTGAGAAACGACTTCTTCCTGCTCAACATGGCGGATACGTTTGTCGACTCGGCGAGACATTTGATCTCGGAGAGCTACTGCAAGATTCACCAGAGGATCGATATCAAGTGAGTTTCCATTATTTCAGCTCCACTGATCCCGCTAACGTAATTATAGTGACCTCTCAAAACGCCTCGGCCTCTCACAAGACGAGGGCGAGAAATGGATCGTCAACCTGATCCGCGATACTCGCGTCGACGCAAAAATCGACTACCAAGCCGGCACCGTCGTCATGAACCACCCGCCGCAATCCGTCTGGCAGCAGGTGATTGAGCGGACAAAGGGCGGTTTCTTCAGGACACAGGTGCTGAGCGCGGCCGTGGCGAAATGAGTTATGTTCATGGATGGATGTGTGTGGCGTACGTTTTCCGATTTACAGAAGAAGCCCGTCTGCTCGTGGGGATGCGCTGAGTGAGAGTAGCAGAGGTTTTGGCATCCAAGTGGTAAGGCCACTGCGGCTGGACGAGTGGAAGGAGCATTGATGAGCTTAATGCATAGTTGTAGGCGTCATACTGGCGGTCTTGCTGCTGGGTTTAGGTATCGCATGGGCTTATGGTGTCAATTGTGTCTCTATAGAGGGCACTTTAGGGAATGAAAAAAGTTGACCATGAGAAGTCCTGCTCGTGGTTCATGTGGCAGAGGGATTGATCCTTGATATTTATGCATTCGTTACCATCCGTCTTTGTTTCAATGTGTGATATAATGTGCGTTCTATCATCATGGAACGCCACTTTTGAACCAGATATCGACGCTCATCACAAGTCACGCACAGCAGTAGACGCAAAATTTTGGGTTTCACCCCATTTCGAACTTTTTTCATTGCCTGAGAAGCAGCAGAACACCACTTCCCATACCCACACACTCATCCCACACAATATCCTTCAACAAAAGCCCCACGCATGCATCTAAGCAGCAATGGTAACCTCAACCTCAACACCAGCCTCGATGTTGATGATGATCTGCTTGACGACCTCGGTAGGAGCGTTCAAGTCGATGAGACGCTTGTGGATGCGCATCTCGTAGGTGTCCCAGGTCTTGGAGCCCTCACCGCAAGGGGTCTATCGGAAAATTGTTAGCACGGGTGTTTCGAGAGAAAGTATAGAGTTGGAAGAAGAGCATACCTTGCGGGTGGTGATCTTGAGGTTCTTGGTAGGCAGACGAACGGGGCCCTTGACGCGGAGATCCTTGTTCTTCGCGCGGTCGATGAGCTCGGTGCAGACCTCTGTCGGGATGAGTTAGCAGCTGATTCCTTTTTTCATTCCGCATTTTCCGAAATGTTGTGGCGAGATATACGTACTCTCGAGCGACTTGACGTTGCGCGAGGTGAGGGTGATGCGGATCTTGTGGATCTTGGGACCCTCAAAGTCCTTCTCGGGCTTGTTGTAAGACATGGTGATGAGTGGAGGTTGGTTGTAGAATTGTACAGTCACGACCCGGATCTGCTGTTTGCGATCACTGTAATGTGATGACTGCAAGGTGCTTGTTGCTGGCGACGGAGGGGGGAGAGCGTGGAGTGTGGTTAGGGAATTTTGGTTGTGGGGTGCGGAATCTTGGCGCGGTTGGATGGAATGGGACTAGTGTGAGAAGGTGCGGGATGATGAGTTGTGAGTCGAGAGGACCCTGCACCAGGTCAACACTGGGAAGAGCTGGGAGCTTGATGTCAGAAAATCGAGGTATTTAAGAGCTGGTTTTCTTTTACTGTCGCCTTTGCACACCTGGGATCTCGCCGCTGTGCTGGATGAGCATGGAGATACCCCCATTTGCCCCATTTCCGAGGAGCGAGGTACGCGAACGCATATTACCACGAGACTGGAGCGCATATCTGGAATCCTGGAACGCACTCGCTGAGTTATATCTACGAGTGAGTGCGGAAGAATTTGCTTCGAATTTGAAGAAAAGCAATTCACTGCCCGATTTTCTGATTTCGTTCTATCACGAGTCTGCAAACGATCCTAAACTAGCACCAGCGGTTGGATCACTGCGTAAAAGATGTTTACTCCTTCTGCACAGGATCTGGCATTCGAAACAAGTGCCAGAGAGTCTCCTCGACTGGACCTTCATATCGAATGTCTCCAGATGCTATCCCAAGAGCGCACTGTGGCGGGACCTTCTACAGGATGTTAGGAGACAGGCAGGCGAGCCGGTAGTCATGAACCTCTCTGGCGACAAGGCGGATCTCATACAGGCCTTGGATAATGACAAGCCTGCGGACGCCGAACCGGTACTGGACAGGCTGGTCATCTTGATCAGGTCTTCTCCGGACGCAGGCATCTTTCTCCTCATTGGTTCTGATTTTCTGGACTCCTTGGTACGCGCTTACTCGTGCTCTTGGGCGTCGTCGAGCCTTCGAAAGAAGCTGGTCACAATTGCATATCTTGGGTTTACAGCTATGCTCGACGCTTCGAAGCCGAATTTCTCCTTGCTGTCGGATCATTTGTACACTATCAAGAATGACGCGGAACAAGCTAAGAAGTCTGGTACCGCAGAGAAGACATTTCTCGCGGACCTTGTAACTAACACCCCTCTATTGGACAAGATACGAGAGAAGGCCACCTCTCCTGAAGCATCAAGGGTCAAGAACCTCGCGGCTTCGCTGAGCGAGTATCAGCAATCGAACGGTACAAGACCCAAGAAGCTGGTTCGCCGGAAGGTGGACAAAGGCAAAGGAAAAGCAAAAGAC
The DNA here is from genome assembly GCA_010093795.1 of Sporormia fimetaria CBS 119925. Lineage (NCBI taxonomy): Eukaryota > Fungi > Ascomycota > Dothideomycetes > Pleosporales > Sporormiaceae > Sporormia > Sporormia fimetaria. Next base: position 140,836 of record MU006595.1, on the reverse strand, counting down.
GACGAGTATGGACATGGAGCGTTCGGAGAGGTGCACGTCCATCGCATGAGCTTGATCACTCAAGTTCAGGATCTCTTCCCCGACCTTGGCTCTGCCTTTATCGTCAAATTACTAGACGAGTACGGCGACAACGTGGAAACCGTTATTTCCCATCTCCTTGAGGACTCCTTACCACCACATCTGGCTCAAGCCGACAGGACTGAGCAATTGTAAGTTCACCCCGAACCTCCAAAACCCCCCAACACTAACAACCTACAGACCAACACCCCCATCAGCAAGACCACACCTCACGCCCCGTTCCACCCCCCCACCACCCGAAATCTACGACCGCCGCAACGTCTTCGACGACGACGACTTCGACCGTCTAGCAGTCGACACCTCCCGCATCCACATCGGCCGCAAGAACGCCAACCTAACCGCCGACGCCATCCTCCGCGACCGGAAATCCGCACCAAACAAATCCGCCATCCTCTCCGCGCTCGCGGCTTTCGACTCCGACGACGACGAGCGTGACGATACGTACGACGTTGAAGACGTCGGCGGGCTCGTCGACTCTACATACGCCGACGACGCCGACGCTAGCGCGGATAAGAACGAAGAAGCGCTGTTCAGGGCTTACACGGGTACTCCGGAGTTGTTTGCACGGGATGCAGAGACGAGACGCGGGACGGCGAGAGCGGCGTTGAAGAGCGAGACCGGTATGACGGATGAAGCTATCGAGGGGTGGGGGATCATAATTGGGCGGGATCAGAAGAGGTTACGGCGGTTGGAGGCGAGGTTTTCGACTTTTTCGGGTCAGCAGCATGAGTTGGCGTCGACGGCGTATAGAGAGAGTCCCGCGTTTTCAGGTGAGGAGACGGGTGGGCAAGGACAGCGGGGTGGGAGAGGGGGAGCTAGAGGCCGTGGGCGTGGGAGAGGACGAGGTGGTGGTGCTGGTGGGGGGAGAGGTGTAGGGAACGTTGCGGGTCCGGCGGACGACAAGAACACGCAAGCGTCAAGGCAGAGGAAAGAGGCGAATAAGGGGTCCAGGGCGAATCATAATCGTCGGGATCAGAGGGCAAAGAAGATGGCTAGAGGAGGGTTTGCTGGTTGAGGGACCTCGACAGATGGTCGCCCTCAGACCAGGTTCAAGCAGACTCAATGCCTGATATGCAACTTGGTACTCTGTATAGCTCTACTGAGCATATATTGAGGGAACAGGTTAGCTCAAAGTCAGCGTTAGAAGAGAGCTTTGTCTCCGATTCGCAGCACTTATCGCGTGTAACGCACTGTGTCACAAAGAACAGCACAATGCCATCTTCCAATTCATGGAAATCACACTTCTCCCACTACCTGAGTCCCACGTCAAGCAGTCCTCACCGCCTAACCTTACTCTCTCACAAACGCCACACAATGTGACCTCAACCCCAACGTAACCTCCCCTTCCGCTTTAGTACCCAGCTTTCGAGCATCCGACCGCTCTCGATTCCCCAAAACCCCATCTCACCGTTCGGCCAAGCTTTCAACTCCCATCCGCAGCATTCCCTTTTCCAGTAATTTTTGGCGAATCGCCTAGCGAGCCCAGCTCGGGAACCGCGCGTGCAGCGTGCACGAGCTCTCGCGCCTTTGCTGCAAGGAGCCGAAGCGCGGACAGGGGTAGACGAGAGGTGAAGGACAGGGGGAAGCGAGTGTGTTTGGGATGACGAGGGTTGACGAGGGTTGGCGAGAGGGTTTGGTTGGTGGAAATGGGTTTGTGGTAGGGCCGCGTAGTCAACCTTGAAAGGGAGCATGGTCAAAGAAAAGTTTAGAGTGTGTGGACAGGTGGAAGTCGAGAAGTGGATAGAAAGTATCTTAAGCTAGGACACAGCTGTGTCTTATGCGTAGTACAAGGTACGAGAGTACCGTGTATGCTCGTATCTGAGGAAGTCTCAGACACGCACCTCGGACTCTCGTGACGGTGGTGCGCAGAAGCTATGCCTGTCTCTCGCTACAAAAGGCCGTCTAGAGTAATCAGTGCTTTGATCCCAGACGTAGGCCTGCATTTATGTTCCCTGTAGCGGAGAAAGTACAATGGGCTTGGTTTGATCATCTCACTCACTGTCGCATCTTCGAGTATTAAGTTGACTGACGCGACGATACAAGGAGATTTATTACCTGATGTATACCATAAGTGATCCCATAACTCTTGCAATGCAGCCCTATCAATATGCCCAGCGATCCCACCTTGTACTTGAACCAAATCTCTAACCTGCACCCAACATGCTGAAGTAAAATGCCGGTCTACCGTACCAGCTGCGAAGATCAGTAAACCGTTCGAAGCCAGTCTCTCTCCCATAGGTTGCAGGCAAAGTCGTGCAGTAGTACCAGATCGCTTAATGAAGCAGGTTGCCTTGAAACAACGGTGCTGTAAGAGGGTACAGCGCCCGACAGACCGATCCAGACTCCGCGCAACAGTCGTTAAAGATTGCCGCATCGGGAATGGTACCGGATTCGCGATCCTGCTGCATGAGAGGACTATATCCGAGCCAACTCGTTGAGGGCATCTGTCAGCGACCGTCGAGCCGCCGTTTCGTTTCCGCCGAGTTCAGGTCTGTAGTGATGCCCAACAATCTGGACGGCGGAGCGGTAAGCCGAATACCTGGATAGTGTTAACGAAAACCCCAGCACATAATGTAGAGGAGACGTACATCCATTGCCTTGCCATAACCCCTTTAGAGCGGTTGGGACGTTCACCAACGCCTTGGAAAAATGTGTCGCTGCCGTCTGAGAAGCCGCCGTTCATCAGAGGATCGCCACAGATAACACTCGTGAATCCGACCAGGCCTGTAATTTTCTTCGTGAGAGGATCCAGAAGCACGTTTTGCGGTTCGCACATGTGAAACGCAACTAGGCGAGGCTCGTTCACTTCTTCGAGGTAGTGCGCATGTCGTCTGATATAGTATCGAATGCTGTCGTACGGAATCGTGATGAGCATATCTTCTCCGTCTCGAAGAGCTGCCTCGAGCAAGGCAAGAAACGCTTCTCTCCATGACGAATGTCCCTTGCCTGCGAACACGCGATGTACGGTACCGAATCGGGGCGCAGAAAGTGATGTGAGAGCACGCACATAAGCACCCAGGGCTCTTTGAATGGATTGTCTTTCAGATGGGGTCAAATGGTCCATGAGATCGGAGACTCGGCGGCCGGGTATATGGCTCATCATCAGAAATGGTGAGCCCAAGGCAACGCCATTGCTGTCGTACTTGATGACCTGGGGGACCGGGATTTGTGTATAGTCGCGAAGTGTTTGGAGGATCTTCTGTTCGGTCTCAAGCCCGTGTTTTTCGTGTCGTAGGAGGCGGGTATTGTATGCTGGTGGGCATTTGAGTACCAGTGCGCTCCCATCAGTCAGGCTTGCAACAAAGATCCGGTAGAGGCGGCCCTGTAACCGCTCTGCTTGTCGTACAGTGATTGTCGAAGATCTGAAAACGCGCCGTATGGCCTTTTGGAGGCTTGCAAAGTTCGGGAGTGCCCCAAATGTGGCGGCAGAAGAAGGAGAAACTGGAGATAATGAAGCTGGCGGGGAGGGAAGGTCCGCAGGTCTTCCGGTATGTCTCCTATCGGCCATCATGTCAAGCGGGTAGACCGCAACATCAAGGGGCGGCAAATGCATTGTGATGGCCTTTAAAGAAGAAACCAGGGCCAGAATAAGCGAGTGACTAGAACGGCCAGGACTTGATGCGTTGTGGACGGGCCAGAGTATGCTCCCTGGTATGGACTGGGCCGTATTTTAAATAGCTTATACTCACCGTATCTATCGGTCTCATCCTTGTGTCGATCTGTTTCCCTACATACAATCTGAAAGGCCCCGTCTTCTCCGTTCGATGCTCATCGTGCATCAGCGGGATGCAGCGTATTTCGTGGTCCCGAGCATAGCCGACAGCTCCGCATCGATCACAGCCCAGCAAGACATGAGCAGGGTTGCTCTTCCGGAAGGAGTGGCTCTAAGTGAGGACGGTCAACATTGCCAAGATTAGAGGCTGAAGGATACGTATCCACAAGGTCTTTGAGGATCTAGGACGGGTAGGAAGAAGGCGTGTCCTGATCACGGGTCCCAAACGCCAGAAAGCACTTCAAGACCCACTTACATACGTGGAGCAAGCATACTCAGGACACCAGTAACTAGGACGACTGGGCGTATCGACTCAGAGTTGTTGGCGCCTTCACCTAAGGTGGTGCGGGGTGGCGTACCCATTCGCCTAAGGTGGCCTTGACGAGCCAAGCAGAAGGCTTTTGTGATCAGGTCAGAAGCGAAACCGATGCTGCAAGTCCTGCAACGGAATCCAATCACCGGGCTCATCTTGTGTCACACGATGTGAAAATCACAAAGCTGCGGGAGCGATGTCGAATTGATTGTGTGTTGAGGTGAAGAATGAGCTCGACAGCTAGGAAGCACCTCGATGAATCGCCAGGTTGGATAGCAAAACCTGTTGCTTTCAACACGCCTCGTTCATGGTGATCAGTTCTCAGGCGGAACCTCCTGGGACGCCACCGACGCCCCATTTCGGATCCGACGATAGGGAGACGAAGCATGGACGTGTCCTTGAGCATGTCAGGCCGATCCACCGGGACCGCGTTGACGGCAGAGCCGTGGTACACGAGCTTCGAGACTTGTTTCATTCCACGTACCGTGTACAACCACACCTGCATATCCGCTCGGGGCTTAAGCCGATCCGGAGCGAATGAACGAGGCGACGTTCCTTTCAACATGTCCAGCCGAAAGGCGCTCTTGATTGCGACAATGAAATGCGGGATGGTCCCGGTCCAGAAGAGCCAGGGGGTGCTCAGTCGGTAGTCGTAGGTTTGCTGTCCACATCTCCAGCCGCATCGTGAAGCTCCGCTAGGTTGAAGCGCTTGAGCGTGTCGAAATCGGGTCCGACAACACTCATGCCAAGTATATTCTGGACATGTCAGCAACGTCACTGATCAGACACCAACAAACATCCACAGGAGGGTCAACGGTGGCCTTACTTTGTAAATTTCCACCAGAATCAGATGGTCGTACGCCGAAAGATCCACTTTGTGACCAGGGCCGACGGCTGCGGCGACAGTCTTGATGACATAGTCTCTTGTGAACTCGCGATTGTTTCGGGTGGATACTCGGATAGCGAACTGCGAGGCCATGCATTAGCCTTCATGCAATGCAAGCAGGTTTGCGTACTGAGTAGAGCCCTATCCGAAATCGAGGGAAATGTTTTACCTTTTTGCCCGCGTTTTCAGGGCCATGAAAATGGGGTGCGAGAACTGACTTAGCAGTCTCTTCGAGCCCTCGCTCTGTGGCCTTGTCTACCATAGAGATGGGCGTAAGACGCTTTACGTAGCGGCAGCGTTTTTGTTCGACGCCATTTGCAGCATCTCGACAGATGGATTGGACGAGATTCACGGGCTCCACTGGAGGCCGTGTTCTAAAAAACAGCACTGGAAACTTAATTTGGAATAACGTGACAAGGAGACTTGACTTACAGCATTGGGTATCCAGCTTTACAGATTCGAAAAGAGGATCAGCGGCAGGTCGCTTGATACCGTCAATCTCCTTTTGGATGTCGCCTTCGATGTCGCCTTCCTCCGCGTCTGATTCGCCATTATCAGACGCCGGCAAGTCCTTCCCATAGAGTTCCGAAGCATACTGATCTGATTAACAGAGAAACCACTTTCAGAGAAGGTCCCGCCACACCTCCTGGAAGAGATCTCGTAGTTCACCGACTGATTTCCCCTCCTTCTTCATGGCGCACGTAGCCCAGATACCCACATCGCCAGGCTGGATTGCTCGAGCTTCAGACGCGTTCTTGCGAGACACACTCCATTGCTTTTTACCCTAACACCGCATAGTGTCAGAAGATGCAGAGCGCGAAAGACCGAATGGGCACCGGGCCAAGCCAAAAGTCCCGAAGTGCATGAATCAGCTAGGAAAAGAAATGCACGTACCTTGGGTCGCTTATTGTTGCTGTCCGCCCTCTGGTCTACGTCAGCCTTCCGTTTCTTCGAGGACGCATTCATGGTGCTGAATCTGCTGCACACTGTAGTCCGCGGTGAGAGGTGTAGTTTGTAGGTGATGCATTGATGCTGGAAGTCGATGTTGGTGCACCGCTAGTCCGCTTTGGGTAAGTCGTCTCGGCACAACCTTCTTCCTTTCAATGTTTCCTTCCAGCTTGACTCGCCTGGACCCGTTAACTCCAATCATTCAATTTACGGGATTGGTACACGTCCAGCAACATCCAGAAAGGGGATCATGCGGCTCTTGAACCTACATTGTGTCAGACTGCCGTGGAACGAACAAAAAACAACCTCAGGCGAGGATAGGTCCTTGACAGTCAAATCCGTCACGAGAATACATGCATGCGGATGTCCGCCGCTGACACCGAAACACGAATTGATTACCCAGATCCGGATACTGCTGGTTCTATCCTTCTTCCCAGCCTCAGGTAACGTCAATGACACACAGAAGACAACCAGACGTGTTCGAAATAGCCACCACATAACTGGTCATCCATGTTTCAACAAGATATGGTTCTCACTGAGATCTTGTCCTTTTTCCAGAGATTATGAGTAGCTCTGAGAGTATGGCAGGATGTGATTCGCCGAAGATCTCCTTTCTGCACTTCCTGCTGTCGAACTACAAGTGAACGGTTGCACTTGGGAGAATACTCTCATGTAATGCCTTCAAAACGAGCCCGCGCTCAAAAGAGGATTATGGATAACCCTAAGTCTATGGTTGGCAAAACAAACCGCGAACCTCAAAGAAACAATGAAACCAATTGAACACCAAACAAAGGAGACGAAAAACAGAAAGAAGAAATCCAGAACCTGTCGAATGCTCTATCAATGTCTCTCCAGTCAAGGTGCCTTTACCCCCGGCACCTTGAGCTCAACCAGCTTGCCAATGATAGCGTTCATCATCCCTGTGTGGCCTTCCCTCTTCGGATGGAAAGGTCGAGTCTTCAGGCCAATACTGGGAAACTCGGCCGTCTCCACACCACCCGCGTTCATCCCCCAAAAGTTCAGAGCGTCCGGTTCTTGGGCGCCTTCAGGACCCATAAACATAACACCATCACGCTCCACCGCCTGGTCGTCGCCCTCTACATTAGCCCAATCAATAAGATTGAGATTCCAGATCCAGACGTTATTGCTCCACCACTGGTCGTTGAAGCTGTGACCAGCCTCGCAGAAACGGTGGCCCCCAAATTCTTGGGTCACAGGCACCCAGTCGAGGTGCTTCCCTTCAGGGCGACTATAGTCCCTGATGACCTCTTGCTGGACCTCGTGGAAGCGATCGATTCCGTGGTTGATCTCTAAGCGAAGCTCTTTGACCAAAGTAGGATTGTGGCTAGATCCATATGGCGAAAATGACCATGTGTTGCATTCGTTGGTGTCAACGTTGAAGAAGTGAGCATACCCTGGTACGAGCAGTCGGAAGCCGTCCTTTTGAGCCTGCTCTGACGCGAAGATCTCATCATACTCGCGACGCAGATCAGCTCGCAGCCCGTTTGCGGCATCGTGGATGTAGTCTAAGGACTTCTTTAAGATTTTCTTGCACTCCCCCTCGCCGTTCGTATCGTCTTGGTACCGGGGGCCGTAATTGACGCTCCTATACGGCTGGTAGACACAATTTTCTACCACGGGACCGAAGAAAGCGTTGTTACCGCCCATGGTACTGACAATGAGGCTTGGGTTGCCGGCGTTTGGAAGTTGACCCTGTATGTCCTGGGTCACGGCGCCGACACAGGGTGCAAAACTGAACCTCTGCTCATGCTCAGTCCAGGCCTTGTTCTCCGACATCTGGACACCCCAAGCGTCCTTGCTTCGCATGCATTTCTTGTCGCCGTCAAAACGATTGTCGTCATTGTATGCCACGCCGGCGCTCCAGGAGTCTCCTATTACGGACCATTCGAACGCGTCGGGAGGAGGGGGCGGCCTCGACCCTGGACAGATGCTCTCCTGTATTCTGCAATCTTTACGGTCGCTGACATAGTTGACAGTGAGGATCCCGTTCTTGGGGTCGTTGCTTTGCGGGAAGTCTATCGGGACGCTCCCACAGCTCTTGCATTTGTGCGCCTTGAGGTGTTCGAGAAGCTCGATGATTTTGGAACCTTTCACGCCGCTCGTCGTGCCCTGAAGAAAAGCACACTCTCCGTCTGGAGATTTGTTATCGTAATATCTTCGTCCATTAGATCAATCTGAGAGCGGAATATGGTGAGTAGACATACCCCCTGCAGACGATGTGTTCGCCACTGTTGTAGAGTTTCTCCTTGTCTATTCCCTTCGATGCTTCGACAAGATCTCCAAGGAAACCCCCTCCTGTTCAGGTCAGTATATTCTCACTCGAAAGGCGTGCAATATCGTCCTACCGCAAAGGCCTGAGCCCCGACAGTTGATCCCAAGTGCTCTAGCAGCGAGGTCATTTTCACGCACAGAGCTAGTAGCGGGGGCAGCAGCAACGAGAGACCCATGCAAGAGAGCGAGGCCCAGGAAACCGAGAAAGAGTGGAGGTAGCATGGCGATCGAGGCAAACAAATGCTAATGAGTGTTGATCGGCTTAAGGTGGAAGATGTGGTCACTGCAACACTGCGGTTCGACCTGGTATTTATTCCCTTCAGGAATAAGTACAGTTCTAACTGCAGACTCGCTTCCTCTGCCCTCATGCCAGATCGGTCCAGAGAACTGAGTTGCTGACCCTCGTTTCAATTGTACGGATACTGTTCCTACCGTGGGGCGTCATTGCGCCTATACTTAGTTATGGCGCATGGGGTAGTACTTTGTAAGGTGATGGGTCCAGTTTGGCTTCGGGCGAGCTGATCCTTGGTGCAGGAAGCGCAGTAACGCTTCCTTTGCTCGATACGAAATCGAGTACATGGGGCTTGTTTCAGATCCCCGAGTCCACTTCATGATGGTAGCTAAAGCTGACAAAATTGTAGTCTAGGTGCCTAGGGGCGGATGAGACGTATGCGTGAAGGCGCTTCTATGCGAGCCATCAGAGGACCAGAACAGTGATTGGTCACTCCTCTCAGAACAGATTGACGATGAAGACGGAGACTTAGTTCTTCTACACATGAACGGACAACAATGTATTGCATGGGTCTGGGAGCTCAAACACTCAAACACACTCAACCTCAAGTCCAGGAATGGATGTGAGCGCTTACTTCGTAACAGGGTGTCATCCAACTTTACTCCTGTCCTCTAGGCTTTTGCCCCGGACACAGGCTCAGCCTTGCTGGTAGTTGCAACTTCAACCAACAACTTTGGTGGCAACTTGGGGCCGGCGCTTGGGGCCAGTAACCAATCACATGCAATGTGACGGCCGATCCATGTAAAGACAATTTCTGAAAAGGCCAGCAGGAGGTCGCCGTCAGGATTAGTGAGCAAAACACAGCCACAATGCGTGTTGGGGCTCTGCTTATAGAGCTCAGGTAGTGAGAGTCGGGGCGAAATCGTGGGGAACCCTTCGTATGCGTCCATGCATGCGTTTCGGCCCCATAGAGACCCATTTACCACGAAGAGAACATAAATACAGTAAGCGTCCATACCACCCCATTTGACTTGGCCTAAAATTCCGCAGTTATCTATTACCGAAATCGAATGTATCTATATTCCGGACTCACACTTCCATGCGCGACTTTCTAATCCTCCACAGCACTTAGAATTCGAATAGATTCATCCCACAGTCGGGTCTCATCTTCTCCCTCGCCCACTCTGATCCACTGCAAAATGGCCATACTTCGGAGCCTCAGTCTGGCCAGCATCCTAATAGCGACAATGCCATTCTTTTTGAGCGGAGCGACCTGTAGATCCGTCTTTCTGACCTCTTTCGACACACTATATCGCTGGTACGGCGGCGAACAACAAGCACACCTAGCCCCAACACCTGACCTAGGAAATTACTACGTGGGAATTAGTCTACATCCATCTTACGGGTTCGTAAACCCGCCATCCTCACCCCTCACGAACCACACCTCTAACAAACCAGTGCTATATCCATCCTCTTCGAAAACGGAACAACAGTCTCCCAGACTGTTCTCGGGAGCTCTTCGTACCTCGAAACAATGCACAAGCTCTCTCTCGCCTCATCCCGCCATCTTGCGTACGTCGTTCTTCTTCTCACGTTCTACGCTTTACTAAAACTTCCACAAAGCCCACCCTACCAAGACCTCAGCGACTCCTTGAACGACCACACCCGCGTCACCGCCCGACACGCCCGGAAAGCCCTTGGACTTCCGGCCTCGGACGATGTCGGCGCAATAGCCAGCATCGTCCCCTCTCTCCGCGACGCGCTCTCATCCTCGCTAGGCATGTCCGACGTTCCCATCTCATCTGCAGCCGTTTCGGTCCCACATCTGGTCGCTCTGTATCAAGATGATGTTCAAGACGTTCTTGACTACTGCAAAATCAGCTACATAGAACCAGATCGGTACTACCGGCCACTGACCTGGGACACGGCCGCCACATATGCCGGCTACGGACTCGGGCTCTGCACGTCATGGGAGGATTCAGAAAAATGCATGGAAGAGGAGAAAGAAATGCAGGATCATGTTGTACTGGCTGTAAATTACGGAGAAGCTGCGCTTACAACCGCTTTCTCCATTCTTTCCACCGCGACCTCACTATGGGAACCCGATCACCGGCACCGGGAGAACTTCGGCCTAGGGGCGAAGCAGAAAGATGGGTTTGAGGGCGGAGAGGAAGGGTATTGGGAGGCTATGAAGGAGAGTTTGGTAGAGACTATTGTGGAGAACCCAGGCTATAAGAAGCCAGAGAAAATTTTGTTGAGTGGGGAGCGGACGGGGGATGAGAGGTTTCTAGAGGTGTTGAAGGAGGCGGTGAGGGACGTTATGGGGAGTGTACCGGAGATTTATGGGCATGGAGCGGAGACGGTGGCGTCGAGGGGCGTTGCCGAGTTTGCGAAGAGGAAAAGGAGATCAGGATGATGGTTCCGGGTTAAATTAGGGTCACGTTTGCATGATTGTGACATGATTGTCTCTTCTTATAATATATGTTGCTGAGCATGGACTCAGAGCGGCTAGTTCTTGAAGACACACGATGCTGACAAAGCCTTAATTGAGTGGAAGTAGATGCCAAGAGTGAGTGGAAAGAATGCGCCCTAAGGGGGCAGTCGCAAGCCGCTGATACGCCAGGTGCCAATCAACAGAAAGTCGTGGACGATTGAGAAGCATTTGTCCATACACATATCTTGATGGTTTGGAGTTGTCTATACGCATAGTCTCCAGTGCACTTGTCGATACCTCAAACTGCACTTGTCTATACACAATACCAACAACAAACGGAGTACTAGCAAACTGCCTTACGGTATTGTGTATATCTTGCCACCGCCCCTGATTTTGACCTCTTCTTCATTCTAGCCCAATGGCATGTATAATAGTGCGTGCCTGGCGTCGAGGTTGATGTTACCAGAGCAACGACTCGAAGCTTGACTCGACACCTCGAACAATGAAGCAATATACTAAGGTATGCAGATCCAGCAATTCCCTCTCGATACTGCAGACTAATATTGACGATAACAACATAGTATATACAGATGCGTCCCATTTCACTGCAAGTACTCTTCGCCGCCAAGGTCCCTAGTACATTCACTTCCTCGAAAAGAGGCTTTGTGAAAGGAGGAAGCCGGGGTGCGCCAAGTTTGCGGGTACCGCAAAGTATGTATGATGCTGTGCTGTTCCTTCACTACGATTCATTCGAGTGTGATCATGATGTTCCCCTACGTATATATTTCCCCCCGAGTCCATATCCATCGAATCCAACGCACCCACTCAGACACCTCCTCGAACGCACACTCGAACACCTGAACACCAACCCCAAATCCTCGACTCTGCAATAATTCCACCTCGGCTTCATCTTCCTCAACCCGAAACAATGGTTGCACCCCCAGCAGACGAACGGATGGCCGTCATGAAGGCCAAGCGAGTCCTCACCACTGATGGAGGCAGTTTCAACAAAGCCTCCTGGTTCCAATCATCGCCGGTACCGGTGACGAACCAGAGTCCTTCACCGTCCAAGACTTGGTTCTCTGTAGACGTAGCAAGTTTTTCGAGGCGGCTATGAAGAAAGGCTGGGCGGAGGGGGAGAGTCGGGAGATCTTGTTGACTAAAGAATCGCCCGAAACAGTCCGAGCCTACCTGAACCTCGTCTACAGCAACCTGCTCCTCGTCAACGAGCAGGATGGCAAGTGTCGATGGATGATGCTGGCCGAGATCTACGTCCTGGCCGAGTTCCTTCAGGACGTCGAGGCTAAGAACAGCATCGTCTGTGAACTCTACTAGCTCCGAGAATCCAAGGAGCCTATATCTGGGGAAGCGATCACCTTGATCTGGGACGGGACGTAAGAATACAACAATTGTCGCTCCCTGTTGATCGACATCTATGTCTGCTGGGGCAAGTACCCGGTAGAGGTTATTCGAAAGACGCCCAACAAGTTCCCCCAGGAGTTCTTGGTAGAGGTCATGGCGATCCTGGTACGCCCAACGTATAATTCCTACGTGGACCCTGCTAGTGACGCGGAGCCCTGTTTGTGGCAGTACATTGAGGAGGATCCTGGGGGCGAATATGATCACTTACATCCTTATATCCGGAACTGAAGGAGGGCCTTGGTGGGTGACATGGAGAGGGGACTTGTGGCGGTCTTGAAATCTCTTATATTTACAGTTCTCTGGATGTATAAAACGTCGGCTCTGTACAATTGGAAACCCGTTGTTTAGGATGCAGAACTGAGCAGTTTTTTTATTTAACACTATACGAATCAATATACAAATATGCGATACAAACATTCGGATTATTAACGTGATTAGTTAATGCACATTGGCCCTCGACACTTACTTCTGTGTAAGCTTCTTAATATGCCCCTATGTACCCTAGAGAATTTCATGATATCAAGAATAGGGGTTTCCCCTGCAGATGTAGCTGAAATACCGAGACCCCGAAAAACTACATTGTCGCAATCTCTTCTACTCTCTAATTTCTACTAATTTGTTGCAGAACTCTAATTACAAATGTTGATTCAAAGCAAAGGATAATAGGTTTTTTTTTGACCCCTTTTTCTCCAGTCAAGAATTGGAATATTTCACCCCACCGTGTGGGGTGAAATAAAGTCGACTCGTAACACACGTTGCTGCAACCTGTTTTAGTGAAATAGACGAAGACGACTATCCTCATGGAGAGAATCGGATAGTGGTGGTTGATGCGTACCCTAATAGGGAGGTGCAGTGAAGGGCAAAGCGAAGGCGCGGAGACGAGAGAGCAGACCAACAGGGAAGAGGGATCTAAGGTGGAAGAGGTCCACTGGAGTAGAAACAGGCTTAAAGCCTGAGAGATCACGATGAGCCGGAGTATTTCGTTCAACACATATGGAAGGAGGAGAAGCAGCCTGGAGCTTCAACAGCGAAGGGAACCACGTGCATATACCTTCACTATCCAAGCAGTATGCGAGTAATATATCAGGCCCATATCCAAACATACTTACGAGGTCCTCTACTAAACACTAACATAATATCGAGTCCCCAAAAGTGGTCACTAGTAACCAGTGGACGGGCTGGAGGTATCTCTGAGGCAGGTCCAAGTCCCCTCCGCCACACTCTAAACACTCCGATTGCACCAACCAACCATCTGCCCCAAATCAAAGAACCGCAAAAGCACTACAATACGACACACTACTATCCCCGACCTCCTCAACCAACGAACTCCTCTCATACCTCACAAACTTGAACCTCCCCTTCCCACCCTCGCGATCCAGCTCCGCCTTCTCCACCGCCGCCATAAACACCCCAATTGGATGTCTCCCACACACCGTATTCCCCGTCTCCGCCAACTGTTTCAAAAACGTCTCATGCGAGCCCGACTCCACAGCATCCATACTCTCTTTATCCACAGCCGCGATACTCTCATGGATCGGTCTATCGGAAACATCGCGATCACTTCGCAGATGCTTGCGAGAACCGTTCAAAGGCGCGTAGTACGTGTATCTGAAGCGATCGCCCCAGTGACAAAAGTCGGAGCTGAGGATGAAGATGTTTAAGGGATTGGAGAGGTAAGGAGCGAGGAGACGGCCGAGGCGGCGTTCGCAGGTTGGAGAGGTGCTGCCGACCATTATGGGAACGAGCGGAGGGAGGTGGGTGGGTGCGAAATGCCTGGTACTGTTAGATTCAGGGTGTTGGGGTCTATGGGGGACGCACATTGAGAGCATCTTGTAGATGTAGGGGAGATGCATTTCTAGACTGTGTTCGGCTTCGTCAACACTCGCGCTCATGTATCCCATATCTGCTTGCGCTGCAAGGGTTTCCACGAGGTCTTTGTCGATGGGGAGGTTGCCGAGTGGTGTGCCGTAGTAGTCGAAGCTCGTGGTTGCTGCTCCCTTGAGGTAATGGTGGTGAGATGGCCCGAGAAGAAAGATGCGTTCACTAGCATCAAATTAATGCTGCTGCTTCTCTCCGATACTTTGACTGCCAGACATACGCATTCGCCCAGTCGACACTCTTATACGCCCATGCTGCCGCCGGTCCCGAGTAGGAGTACCCAGCATGCCTGTCGAACCATGAGCGTCGCTCTAGAATCATAGTCCTTTGAATCAAGCGTACGGTGCTATGATTGCTCTGGCGCCAGGAGTAGGTATCGACACTTCGCCCTCTTGTGAAGACGCCGTGCCGATGGGTGTTGTACTATCCGGGACATCCCCGAGCCAGTTGGAGAGCTGCGAATCGAGTTGTCGCTTGTTGGATGTGTACCAGGAACCGGCGTGTGTCGGTCTGCGGACAGACATTGCTCTTAGCTTATGGATGGGACTATTGTGCAGGAAGCCTGGTCTGGAGTGTTGAAGTGTTTATGGAGTGGGCGGAAGTGTTGGAATGGTGGGGGAGGTGTAGCTATGGTGGGGCGCTTAGAGCTTAGGTGCGTCACCGCTCTCAGGTACTGCAGAATAGTCTGTTCTTCAAAATTCTTTTCTGTAGCAAGGGCAACTTCTTGAAACCGAGAAGTTATTTCAATGCCGCTGCAGTTGTTTGTTCTCATCGGTTCTTGTACTGCGACAACTGCCCTTCAGGAACCGACAAGTGCATGATGATGGCCAACGCCTGAAATGCATTAAAGCCCTAATTACTTTTTTTGATTTCTCTAAATTCTGATTAGACGCGGAGATCCTTTCATAATTGGTCGTGGTTGTCGTCCCAAAGCGGTATAATTGACCCCAAACGCGGGCGCGTCGCGAACACCGAAGCTCGCGCGCGGGCTCCGCACTTACAACCTTCAGCTCTCCCAACACACTCCTCTACAACATCGCCATTCCAACATCTTACTTGTCTATACTATTGCACGAATTGAATTCGTCCTTCCGTACCCTTATATACACCAGAATGACACTCAAACGCAAGCGCTCCGCCGATTCCTCTCCCCTCTCCACCTCCAGCCTCTCGTCAGACTCGCACTCCCCAACCGCATTCACATTCGCATACCCGACACCCATGGAGACCGAGCCATCCAATACACCATTCCACTTCAATCTCTCCTGGCCAGTCCGGAAACCCGGCCTCGAAAGCGCAGATCTAGGCTCGCGAACGCGGAAACGGTATCGGGATAATCGGCCAGATGAGCGCGAGATCCACGGTATGTGATGCTTCTTGACCTCGCGCCTGTTTACTTTTTTAAAGTGTAGGATTGCTACTTACGCGAGATACAGAGACCACACTCCAGAAACTCTTCTCCGCCCAACGTCACCTCCCCGACCCGATCATATCGACCTCTCCTCCGCCACCATGCGTTCAACCACAGCCAGTTCAGAAATCAACATTGCACGCTTTCTGGAACATTCGCGCTCCGCCCGTTGAGCCCCCGCCAACGCTTGTGTCTTCACTATCGCAAGGGACTTGGGATGGCACGCGGTGCGAGGAGTGCGATGCGCCGTTGAGGAACGAGATCGACGGAGATGTGGATATGTGTATGGAGATTGGAAATTCTAGTGTCGCGTCGCAGTGGGCCTGCGCGGAGTGTGGGAAGAGTGTGTGTGCGACGTGTTCGGTTGTGGGGGAGAAGAGATGTTGCTTGCAGTGTGCTACGGCAGGGAGGAGGGCAGGGTGGTAGTAGCAGGTGCTCAAGGTAGTTCGTTGAGGGAGTACTGTGGATCGCAGGATTTGGATAAACTGTTGAGAGGTGTTGGGGCAGCACATCACGATGGAGTTATGGTTTTGGGGCATTGAGCGTTATATCCTCTGTTGTGCCGCGAACACAGCGTAGTTGTTGAATTGTTTGAAGCGCGTACGCACGAAGAAGCGTACATCTATATCCCACTACATATCGAATCATCGTACATCATCTCATTATCCCTCCTTCAAGTCTTCGCCCTCGTCTCTCCCTCCGCACCTAACCTAACCACCACCCCAACCTAATCTCCCCGACTAACACTCTCCTCCAACCCCATCACCGCCTGTTCCAACTCCCGAATCCTCTGCCCAGCCCTCCTCTTCACCTCCTCCGCCAGCCCCTGGTCCTTCCCCTCCACAACAACATTATTATAAAACCTCATCAACGAATCCAGCGCTTCTCTGGCCGCAGCTCGGTCTTCCGCCGCATACGTCGTGTTCTTCTCCGTTTCCTCGACTGCCATTTCGAACTCGTCGACTGCCGTGCCGTACAGATCTGTTATTGTTTCCATGGCGGATTCGACGGATGCGGGGGTTTCTGGTTGACTTGGGGTGGAGGAGGAGTAGGGGCGGAGAGAGGGGTGAGATAATGCGAGGCGTCTGGGGAGGGTGGACGTGCGTGCGTGGGGTAGTCGGATGGTGCAGAAGGTGCGGGTGGTTGTTCGGAGGACGAGGGATGGGCGGAGGAGACGGAGGAGGGTGGAGGGTGTGCGGGCGGCCATTATGAAGGTTGGATGGAAGACTCGAAGGTTTCGGTTCCGTGTACAAGACAGCTGAGCTCAGATCGTGGACGCCGTGTTGTCTGTAGATTGAAAAAGCGGTCGGTGTTGGAGATGACAAGCAATAGTTCGAGGTGTAGCCAGCTTTTGTTGGGGATTGACCAAAATTATCGGTTTAGAAGTTGCGGATATTTCGATGGCGACTCGGAAAGATGTTTTGTCAAGAGCTTTGGAGCTTGGGCTTTTGATGTCATGTAGGCCGAACCGAAAGCGACATGGATCGGCGCCAGATGAACATTCTATAAAGAGCCACAATTCTTAGGACCACCTTCGCTATATAATTCCTACTCTTGGTGCTGGATTGTCGGGTATGTACCACTTAATCAAGATAATTTTGGTGTTGGCGCTGTAGCCGTCACGAAGGTCATGATAGATCCTGCCTTGTAATTGTTTTGCGTATATATATATAAAAATTTTAAAATTCAACAACTACCACCGCGAGAGTAGTCTAGTGGTTATGATGTCTGCTTTACATCGTCAAATGTTGAGCGCAGAAGGTCGGGAGTTCGATCCTCCCCTCTCGTAGCATCTTTTTTGTTTTTTTTTTTGCGACCGCCTAAATTTTTGAACGCAGATGCACAGAGGTTCGTGAGTTGAATTCCATATTTTGAGATCAGAGCGAAGAATTTCCCTGCGTACAATGTCGTACGTACTGTTGCTGTGAAGCTCTACAAGTGACGGCTATCAATTATTTGGCGTCTTGGCTGCCAATGCCAGCGAGGTGGGGCTGCCAACACCATCGAGCCACATAAGCTTTGCACCTCTATGGGCCCGGCTATACCATGAATCTTGACACGAGTGCTCTGTACAAAGGGTGCCGTGCTGGGAGGAACAAGTCCATTCAGATGCAAAGATTATGGAAACTATCTTCGCGTTTGGAGCAGTGAGGCTGTGATGCGGCACGCTCCAAGTGCCATGTACGTCATCGCACCCTTGTTCACCTGCACCATCTCGCGGATGCATATGTCCCAGCGCGCGTGCCACATACCTTGTTTTGCTGGGCTTTACCTACAGCTTCTTCTAAACATCATCATGCGTCTCTCCCAGCGCGTCTTCTTGCACTTCACTTTGTTCTTTCAGACCTCTTTCTCAGTATGAGCCACGTCGATCCTGGCCTTGACGAGCCTGCGCAGCAAGCGGCGGAGGATGTCGAGAAGGATGTCGACGATGCACAAGAGCACGCAAAAGAAGAAGAGGAGGATTACTTAGATCCAGGGTGGGATACCTACTGCATCTGATGCACGCACTTGCTAACATCACAAAGCCGATGGTGGCTGGCCTCTACCGCATTCCCACTCATAGCAGGTACTTTCGGTCCTATAGCAAACGCCTTCAGTATTTGTGCTCTGGCCATCAAGTGGAGAGTCCACATACCACCTGGGTCAGATGAGGCGCATGGGACGCCCATCCAGGATCCGAAATGGTACGTACAGATTTATCTTCGTCTACTACCTATAGGCGCTCATACTGACGCGTTCATCTAGGCTGATCGCCGTCAACTCCATCTCACTGGCACTTGCCCTAATTGCGAACGTCTCACTACTCATGACCATGGCCCGGCGGGTGTCCTTCTCTATTGCCCAACCACTGACCATCGTCGGCTGGTACATTGCGTCCTTTTTGCTCATCTCCCTCGTTGCCGTATGCTCCTCTTCTGTCTTCCGCATCCAGCCCGCTGAAGAACATGCACTGTCACAAGCTTACTACTACGCCATCATCGCAGCAGGCTTGTACTTCATCATCGCCTCGATGCTGGTCATGACCCTTTATGGAGCATATACAGGACACTATCCGAAGGACTTCAATCTCACGTCGAGTCAGCGGACCCTAATGTTACAGACTATCTCCTTCGTGGTCTATCTTCTTCTTGGGGCCTTGATTTACTCCTACTTGGAAAACTGGCCATACCTAGACGCCGTCTTTTGGGCAGACTTCACCCTTCTGACCGTCGGTCTCGGTGGTGAATTTGTACCCAGGAGCCACACCGGCCGGGCATTGCTCTTTCCCTTCGCCATTGGCGGCATCGTCATGGTTGGTCTGGTGGTCGGCTCGATCCGTTCGTTAGCATTGGAGCGCGGAAAGCAGAAGATGTCGGCGCGGCTACTAGAGACAAAGCGAGAGCGGGTCCTCGAATCTCTGGATAAACATGAGAAGACGGTCAAACTGGGCATTTTTGAGAAGCACGACTTGGACCATCATATGCCGGAAAAGAAGCGACGAGAACAAGAGTTCCACATAATGCGGAGGATACAGAAGAAGGCCGACACCAGGAGGAGATACGTTGCGCTTGCCATGTCTTCTCTTGCAGCACTTCTTCTCTGGTCCCTCGGTGCGCTTTGCTTTCAATACTCCGAGAAACCTCAAGGCTGGAGCTACTTCGCCTCTCTTTACTTCGCATACACAACTCTCCTCACCATCGGTTACGGTGACCTCACGCCTTTCAGCAATTCGGGGAAGCCATTCTTCGTGTTCTGGACCTTGGTTGCTGTCCCCACTTTGACTATCCTCATTAGCAACATGGGCGACACTGTTATCAAAGCATTCAAAGACCTCACTATTTGGTTGGGTGCTCTCACGGTATTGCCGGATGAAGGAGTGGGAACTGCGCTCAAAGCCGGTGTCAAGAGACTGCGTAGGGGCAAGCTGTACAATAAAGATGACGCTGGCAAACAACATGGGAGCTCTCATGACGCCATACTTGACCGATTAGCGATGCACATAGAGGAGGAGGAACTGGACGACGCTCAGGAAACAGGAGGAGAAGGAGACGACCCGGAGCGCGACACCAGATTCTTCCACTTCATCTTGGCCAAAGAAGTGCGCAAGCTCATGAAAGACAGCAAAATGTCGCCTCCCAAACAGTATACGTACAATGAATGGGCGTACTACCTGCGGCTCATCGGCCAGGACGAGGAGGACTCCTCCTGGCACAGGGACGCCCAGGTACATCACACTCGGGAGCCACACCTGCCTGACATCGGCACAGCCAACGGCCATGAAGAGAAGCAATGGAGTTGGCTTGGTATTCGCAGCCCTTTGATGAGCAACCAGGATGAGGCTGAGTGGCTGTTAGAGCGGCTGAGTTTGACCCTTGAGTCCGAAATGAGGAAGATGCAGCGTGCAGAGCACAAGAGAAAGAAGAAAAAACCGCCAGTATCGATGTCGGATTATAGAAAGGGCGCCAGAGACTCGAAGCCCAGAGAGAAGGCTGATCCTAAGCAACTCTTGAGCCAAGGCGTGAGCGCTGCGGAGGTGAGGAGACGGCATCCAAGCGGGTAGGGACAAGAGACCGTCCAATTTTCTTTGAGTACACTATACCCTAATCGCTAATCTTATTACCCATTTTGTTGCATGTTCGAAGACGTGTCGTTTTAGGCAGGCTCTGTCTTCGTCACCTCGCCGGCCATGGCACGCCTGGACTGTCACAATGCTACGTCACTGGATTAATCACACATACTCAGTTGCAATCGCAGCCAACATCAAAGAATTAGGCAGGTCCCCATGATATGCAGATCTGCGACCTCACTTTTCGAAAACAGTTCGACGTCCTGGTATCATGGCTTCCATGACGACATCAGCGCCGTTCCCATCACAGACTTCACCGGTTTTCGAAACCTTTGCTATTTTCAGTCGGCCTTCGAAGATATATTCCGTTCCGATAGCCATATCCGCAACGATAGCCGCCACATTCTTGTTCTTCGCTGCCATATGCTTCGTAGGTAATGCTCGGAGGAGAGAAAAGCATGTTTTTCGCGAAGACATGGACGACTGTGAAGTATACGAAGTGGACCACATTGT
Source organism: Sporormia fimetaria CBS 119925 (assembly GCA_010093795.1). Lineage (NCBI taxonomy): Eukaryota > Fungi > Ascomycota > Dothideomycetes > Pleosporales > Sporormiaceae > Sporormia > Sporormia fimetaria. The sequence continues at coordinate 120,108 of MU006595.1, read as the reverse complement.
ACAAGCGGAGATTATGCCTCCTAGACTTCCTCGACAAGTCTCTGCACCCATTCCTCACACGTTGCCAGCTACAGCACGGCATACGCCAACACCTCCCATGCCATTGATTACCCGCAGAACCGATATACATCCGCCCGCCCCCTCCTACCCGCCGGTCCACGCACCACAACCTCGCAGCTTGAACTATCCGCACCCTTCGGAAGCCGCGATGGAACGCTACCCCCATAGCTCAATTCGACACAGCTTTCGGCGCGGCACTACACATCTCGATATTCCAATACGACACGTTAGAAACAGTCAGACCCATCTCCAAGTTCCCAGTACCTCACGCCCAACCTCATTTACCCCATCTGTAGACTTCGCTTCGGAGAATAGCTGGGCTGCGGGGAGTGATGGGTGGGATGAGGACAGTGGATTGGACTTGGGGAGTGAGTGGGATGGGAGTGTGCGGTTCAGCAGGGTGAAAGACCGAAGAATCACTGGGGACTACTACTGATGCTTCATGCGAAGCAGAATCCTATGTACGGAAGGAGCACTGTTTGAAGAAGGAAGGTGGAGGGAGCTGTCGACCGATGGCTCTTACTGTCTGGTCACCGTACGCTCTTTCCGTCCAGACGACGTGGGCGTCTCGAACTTCTGCACACTTCTTCTTTCTCCTCCTCCTCTTCTTCATCATTCAGACCACACATCGTGTTCGCACATCAGTCATCACTATCGCTGCATACTATTGCATTCAATTTGAGAATATTCCTTTCTACCACTACCACATACAATGGATACAGACCCCTTGAATACCCGACCCTACTGGTCAGATACGAATTCAGAAGCCCTCGCGACACAGGCGCCCAGTCCGAGGTCGACGCAGGCTCCCAGTCCGAGGTCGACGCAGGCTCCCAGTCCGAAGTCGAGTGACACGGCGGTACACATCCCAAAATCAGGAAAGGAAGCACAAGCCCCCGAGTTCGCCGGGCCTGCCTCGGACGAATCCATCCTAGCATGGCTGGAGCGAGAAGTAGGCCAAGAGCCAATTCGTCAACGATCGAATAGGTCAGGGATGTTACCTGGCCCGGAGTCGAGCGAAACGGTACTACATCTGCCGGAGCCGCGAAACACAAGTGCACAACCAGGTGGTCAACACCCCAATAGAGAAGTGGTCGGACCAGAGCAACACCGACCCGTCCCACCCATATCAGACGTACCTAGACCACAGTCAAGCAGACTGCCCATACCAATCGTATCTGCACCAAGGCCAGTACCACCCAAAAAAATTCCAGATAGGCTACAACCAGGTCGGCCAGAGCGACGCCGGCCAAGTCCGTTGCAACTCAGGCCGAGCCCATCGCAGCTCAGAAGTCCTCCAACTGCAGCTCAACCTGACCTCGCCGCGGGCCCAAATCTTTCCGACCCGTTCGAGGAAACATTGGCAGATGAACCCTCCATAACAACGCGACCCTTATTCGTGAGTTCAGAGTTCCCCTTTGGGCTTCCGAATCCCAACCGCCCCACTCGTCCAGTGATATCAGTAGGGCCAGAAGGGGCAAAGATTATTCGTGGGTTCAAGCCGTCGAATCCGCCGAATGGGGTTATGGATGAGCTAGAATTGCCGGATTCCTCTCGTGCACCGAGTGCGGAAAAGGCCGACCGGCGGGACTCCTCTCATCTAAAAGAGTTCCCGGAGGCCAAGAGGGAACTGGAATCACTCCGGAAGAAGCGAAAGGCGATACAACAAGAGGAGGACTCAGACCCAGCTCTAGCTGACCGGTCGAGACGAAAGACGATGCAACAGTTGGAGCCGCTCCGCTCGCAATCCCACCCCAGAGTTCCCCCTCCACAATATATCCCCGTCGGCACATCATTCATCGAAGAGAACAGGCAAGTGAAGGGAGTTGAAAGGCCAGACCCAGGTTTCTTAAGCTGGGGAAAACAGGCGGCGATGCATCTAATTGAGCACCCCAGGCTTCTATCCCCACAATCTAGAGAACTTACGCCGAAAGACACTGACAGTTTGGTGTTTGACAGGATAAGGCTCGGACAGCTATCTCTAGTCAATCCCAGCAAGCAGGAATCTTGGCACCGCAAAATAAGAGAAGACTTGCGTACCAGTTCATCTGGTACAGGCACGGACACACAGAGCAAAGTCCAGCCGCGGTGGAACCCGTTCCCTGCATATGGTCCTCCCCTCACAGGACACTTACCTATTCCGAAGCCTCCTCTAACCCCGCAAGACATTCTGCGTCGACACGAATTCCATGCTTGGCATAGTGAGTACGGCTCGTCAAATGATAGCTCACATGAAAGCCCTTCAACGAAAAGAAGTCGTATTCCCGCGCCTAATCGTCAGCTTGCCCCCATTGCCGAGGAACAGGAAACACAGTCTGCTGTTGCATCAGGAGGGGTGGCTTCTCCTGGCCGGATAATTTCTCCAGCAAACCCAGGAGAGGTCACAGGCCGCCGTCGACACCTTACTTCTCAAAGTGAGCGGGACTCGGCCGACAGCTCACCCGCACGGCAACCGAAAAGACGTCGTCTCTCCAAGATTCTTCAAAAAATCGCCCCCCGAAGTGCTGAACAGGAAGCACAGGCTGCTTTTGAGCCGAGAGTGGAGGATGCTCCTGATCCGATGGCTGGTCCTGACCCGATAGCTGGTCCTGACCCGACAACTGCTCCTGACTCGACAACTGCTCCTGGCCCAATAGTTGGTCCTGGCCCAATGGCTGC